>CM053584.1:272123073-272140498 GCA_028627135.1 Pseudochirops cupreus
CCCCCTCATCCTTCAGACATTTTTGCCCCAGCCTGTGTTAATACATCCCAGTATTTTCACTCTGCATTAGTAAGGCTATCTCATTTAAGTGGCATTCAACTGAATTGGTTTTCCAACATTTTAGATATAGTGGCATCCTCTCCCGGGACTTGACCCACTAATATTCTCTTCACTAGGTTTCCACAGCACTGCCCAATGGCAGAGAACATTATATTTAAAAATCAGCATCAGTGTTAAGACACATCCTGCATTTGTCAGGATTCATGGCATTTAATTTATCCCCTGCCAAAAATTTTGGAAAACTGTGTGTTCAGCCCACCCTCACGAAGAGGACAACATACATTTCAAAATACATCCCGATTAAATTTCTGTTTCATTTTGACTTCTCCTTCCATGGGAATTGTTACAGTAGTCACAGTGGCCATGCTGTTGTGTCAGGTAGTCACCAAAACAAATATAAAAACAGACTACAAGAATGGGCTAGACATGCTGGGTGGTGGTGGTTGGTGGTGGTTGGTGGTGGTGGTGTTTTTTAAATAGTTACAAAGAAAGGTTTACTGGGTGGGGGGAGAGGTATGTTCAGAAGTGAAGGTGCTATAAAAACAAGAAATGTTTTTTAAGAGAGACGGGAAAGAATAAGAAGACAGATAATCTAAAAAAAGATTGATCTTTTTTAAAAATTAAATTTAATGGGGGAAGGCGTATTTTAGCACTGGATAATCTCCAAATTCTCTTCATGCCCTAATATTCCATGTTCTAAGGGTCCTTTCAGCTCTCACATTCTTGCTGTATGTTCTAAGCACAGTCCCTGTTATAATATTATCCATGCCATAGCCACTTTCAGCTCTTATATTTTATCCAGAAAAGTTAACATGGTCTTGGACTGCATCGAGAGGTGTGTTGTTGTTGTTCAGTCATTTCAGTCATGTCCAACTCTCCATGACCCCCTTTGGGGTTTTCTGGGCAAAGATACTGAGGTAGTTTGCCATTTCCTTCTCTAGCTCATTTTACAGATGAAGACACTGGGGCAAACAGCCCAGAGTCACACAGCTAGTAAATATCCGAGGCTGGATTTGAACTTATGAAGATGAGTCCTTCCAGATTCGAAGGCCAATGTTCTATCCACTGTATCGCCTACCTGCCCTCTGAGAAGTATAGCTTTCAGGAATCGGCGGGTCATTGCTCTGCTGTACTCTGCACTAGACAGACCACATCTGGAATATTATGTTCCATTTTAGTCAGTTAGTAAGCATTTATTAGGTGTCTTTGCTAGTCACAGGTGTTAAGCACTGGGGAAAGGCAAAAGACAGTCCCTGTCCTCAAGCTAGAATTCTCTAGAAGCTAGAGAATGCCCACCAAAGGGCAGCCAGAATAGCAAAGGGCATCGAGTTCATGGTTTATGGGGATCTATTGAAGAAACTGGGGGTGATTAGCCTTCGGGGGAAAAAAGACTCCATGGGATTGACTGTGAAAGATAATGGAGAGAACAAAAAGAAATAGATAAAAGTGGAAAAAAGGCAAGTTTAGTCTTAATATAAAAAATAAAATGAGAGCTACCCCAAAGTAGGATGCACTGTGTCTGTAGTGATGAATTCCCTTTTTCTTGGCCATCTTCAGGCATGAGCTAGGATTACCATTTGTCAGGTTCAGGGTAATGGGAATTCTTATTCAGCTACAGACTGGACCCAAGCTCCCTTCCAACTCCAAGGCTGTTCCATTTCACAAGTACTCTTAATCATGGCATACACAGCAAGCAAAGTGGCACAGCGCATCTGTCCCCTTAAAGGTTAACAATATTATTTGGACAGAGGCTTCCTGTGTCCTTGGCTGACCCTGATCAACACTATCAGTTTAAGGACGGGTCAGATAAGTGAGTGTCCACTAGGTGCTAATTTCAAAAGGCTTTGAAGGTTTTCTTGGCTCACATTGGCAGGCTGAAGTGGATAGGTATATATAACTGTTGCTTGGTGTTGTGTGAAATTTTGTTCTGATACCAATCAACAGAGAAGTCAAGACAACAATGACCATATGTAGCAACCTGAAACATACAGTTGTTAGAGCAACAAAATGCCTAAAATTAAGATTATATTAAATTACAGTTACCCCTTCCATATCACAGGGGTAGGGGTGTGGCATCTCCACCATCTGGAAAATCTACATAAAATTTTTTAACTCTACCTTCCTACCAGAGAAGAAGTCTGAATTTTTTCTTTTTTTTTTTAATGGGGTGTTTGTAGTACCTTATTGTAAAATTTGGGTTGACATTATACAATACTATACATTTATTTTATGCATTTCTGAGTTTCTAAGCTCTTTCTGTGTCATCTGCTGGTCTTTGCGTGTCTTCTGAAGGTTCTGCAAACCCCTCCCCCCCAAATTCCCAT
Source organism: Pseudochirops cupreus (assembly GCA_028627135.1). Classification (NCBI taxonomy): domain Eukaryota; kingdom Metazoa; phylum Chordata; class Mammalia; order Diprotodontia; family Pseudocheiridae; genus Pseudochirops; species Pseudochirops cupreus. The sequence continues at coordinate 272,125,458 of CM053584.1, forward strand.
TTAATTTCTTATGGTGATCTGCAATATATTGAAACTTCAGTGGGGAAAGTCATGATGTAGAAGAGATAACTGTGCTATGCACAGACTGAAGTGACTCTGATCCTAAGTGTAACATGGTACCCAGAAAGAGTACAGGAGACACTTGAGTTGAATCATGCTAGGTGGCACGGTGGATAGAGTGCTAGGCCTGGAGTCAGGAAGACCAATCTTCATGAGTTCAAATACAGCCTCAGACACTTACTAGTTGTGGGACCCTGGACAAGTCCTTAGCCCTGTTTGCCTTAGTTTCCTCATGTATAAAATGAGCTGGAGAAGGAAATGGCAAAGCACTCCAGTATATTTGCCAAGAAAACCCTAAATGGAGTCACAAAGAGTTGGACTCTACTGAAATGACTTAACAGCAACAAAAAAGGACATTTACCAGAGGTATAACCGTGAGCAAGTCTTGCCATTGTAATTTAGAACTAAAAAGGATCTTGGAGACATTCTAATCAGATCCTCTCATTTTATAGAAAGGGGAACAAGACCCATCCAGGTCAAGTTAAGATGTCCATGGTCACTTGGATACCAGAATTAGAGTTCAAGTTGAGTGACTCCACAATCAGGGCTGTTTTTACTGCACTGTGATGCTTCCTCATTTTACAGGTAAAGAAACTGAAGCACAAAAACCTTCAGTAGTTTGCCCCGCGTCACACAGGGAGTAAATTTTGAAGCCAGAATTTAAAGGAAGGATTGGATTCCATATCCGTTGCTCATGAGCCTCAGTTTCTCCATCTGTGAGACCTTACCTCACAGGTTTGTTGTAAGACTCAAATGATATGTCTCTAAAGTGCATTGCAGCCCTAAAGCTTATGTATAAAGGCTGTATATAAACATCATAAATGGTAAGAGACATCCAGGGCCTTGCTGGCAAATGTTTAACAAACTGGTTCTTGCGGGGAGAAGATTACGTATGACATAATTTTTAGTTTAATCTGCACCATTAACATTTTCTTCATCAGTTTCTTTAGTCTAGACCAGTGGTTCTCAACCTTCCTAATGCTGCGATCCTTTAATAGTCATGTGTGGGTATGTCTGCATGTGGGCAGACCCTCCCTGGAGACAGATAGAGGAGGTTCTTAAGACCATCGGAAATATGTGTTTTCCAATGGTCTTAGGCAACCCCTGTGACCCTTGTGAAAGGGTCATTCGACCCCAAAGGGGTTGCAACTCACAGGTTGAGAACCACTGGTCTAGACAACCAATGAAACAATAAATAAAAACCTGATTTGTAGCATTTTCTGACTTCTGAGGTATAAATGCTTACCCCAAAATTTTAACAGTCAACACTGGACCCAGAAGAGCTGGGTCTAGCACACCCCTGGAGATGTCAAGTAAAATTAATGGCAACTATACTGCTTAATGAATTTTTCCACAAATACTTTGCATTCCCTTCTTGCATTCCAGTCTTATATCATTGGTTGCCTCAGATATTTAAAAAGATAGCTCTTCAGGGCCTTTCTCAGATAGCAGAGTTCACTTTCCTGAACAAACATGGTGGCTGTTCCTTTTGAGAGATGGTATGGTTGTTCTGTTTATTGTCTTTAACCTCACTTAGCACCTGCCTCCCTGTGTGCATCACCTCACAACTCTGGCTCCCACCCAGTTAACACCACCCACACCCACCAACCCACCCACCCACCTTCTGTGAAGAGGCGGACCCTGTATTTTTAGCACCAGAAACCATGGCCGTGCTGAGTAACCCGCTTTTACCTGGAATACTAGTGCGAATCATTAGTTAACCTAGTGGGTTTTTATTAAATTAACATCATTAGATGTTGAAAACCCCCACTATAAAATGCATACAAGTGCTGTTTTAGTCTGGTGCTTATGAGAGAAAGGGAAAGAAGATATTATTCATTTCTGTGCTATTCACTGATGCTTTTTGTAAAAAATCTCAAGCTTCTCTTCCTATCTGATAGGCTCAAAGACAACTGTTTACATTTGATTTGCAGATCTGAAGTGAAGCGCACATATTTTCCTTGGCTTCTCCAAATGTTAGAATTAAAAAAAATTTTCCATGCATCCTTTAAGAGTGACTAGGATTTAGTAGTTTTACCCATATTGTAATGAATATTCTTTTGTGTGTGTTTTAACCGTGTTAACCATTTATTGTAGCCTTTGTAATCTGTTCATATAAAATCTCACTCTTGAGAAATATGGGGAAAGATAAGCAATAAATAGTTATTCAGGAATAGTTAGTTCAGGAAAAACAGTTCTGTGTAGATGGAATGTTAAGTTGCTTCTTTTTTATTATTTATATTTATATATAACATATATTTAAAATGTATTTAATGAGAGGTAGAGTAGAAGGCAGTTGGATGGGATAGTGGATAGAGTGCTGGGCCTGGAGTTAGGAAGACTCATCTTCCTGAGTTCAAATCTCCTTAGACACTAGCTGTATGACCCTGGTCAAGTCACTTATCCTTGTTTGCCTCACTTTCTTCATCTGTAAAAGGATCTGAAGAAGGAAATGGCAAACCACTCCTGTATCTTTGCCAAGAAAACCCCAAATGGGGTCACAAAGAGTCAGACACGACTGAAAAATGATTCAACAACAACATTAGCCTTTATGAAGCAATGCCTTTTTAGTTCTTCAGAAAGTTTCCAGTCCTCTGTTGTTAGGACTATTAGTTGAGAAGAAAGAACAGTACCGACTTATTTAATTTTTAACCAGGTTGTTCTTTTGATTGAAGTTCAAGGGTGGGGAAGAAGATTAATAATAATATAATATAATTGTATAATTATATTATATGTTAATATTATAATATAATGCTATTATATTATAATTGTATAATAAAATGTAATGTAACATATATAACAATAATAACTAATAAAATAATAATTAGCATTTACATAGTACCTACTGTGTGCCAAGCACTTTCCTGCAATGACCTCATTTGATTCTAACGACAGCCCTGAGAGCTAAGTGCTGTTATAATAGCTAGCATGTATATAACCATTTGTTTGCAAAAAGTGACTTTCACCTGTTATCTCATTTGATCCTCACAACCACTCTGTTATAAGATATAACTAAGGAACTACTTATATCCTCACAGAATGTCAGAACTAGAGTAGGGACCGACTCTTGGTGCAGTGTCTCAAACATAGTAGGCACTTAATAAGTGTTTATCGACTGACTCAAAGATCACCTGGTCTAACCCTCCTCATTTTACAGCTGAAGAAATAGGCTCACGAAAGTTGAGTGGCATATGGAAGATGACGCAGTGGGTTAGTACCACCTTTTTAAGCATTTTTTTTTTTTAGCATTCCCCTGGTCTTACCTGCATATTGCTGCCTGGCTGATCAAGCCTTTAAATTGCTTTAGAAAAAAATGTCAAGTCCTTCCTTCCTCCTTCCACCCCCACCCTCCCCCCACCATTAAGCATTTCTATCCTGATTGTGCCATTTTTTTCCCTAGTTAGCTGTAATTATAGGGAGAGGCTTGGTTTGGATATAACCACTGGATCAGCACTTTTTCCTACTGTCCTGGTAGCTGGTGGGGCCAAAAGGCAGGGCCATGTAAATGATAGCTCAATGGATGCCTCCAGTTTTCTCCACATCAGCTTCAGTGACTTTGCTTTCCCTTGAGAATAACTAAAAAACCATTTCTTTCTCTCTCCTTTTTTAAACTTTAAATGCATTTTATTGACATGTTTTGTTTTTTTAATATCACCTACATGTGCTTCGCTTCAGATCTGCAAATCAGATGTAAACAGTTGTCTTTGAGCCTATCAGATAGGAAGAGAAACTCAAGATTTTTAATATCACCTAATATCCTTGTGTCTCTTCCCCCTCCCGGAGTACCGTCTCTTATATCCAAGAATGTTTTTTTTTAAAGAAGGATAAAGAAGAGGGGAAAGAAATTCAGCAAAACTAGTCAATACATCAAAAAAATTCTTATATACTTAGTATTCTGCATAGCAAGTCTTCCCACTCCCTTTAAAATGGAGTGGGAGTAGGGGAGGGGTTCTTCTAATTTCTTTTCTTTGGGGCCAAGCATATTCTTTGTAATTTCTCAATATTCTTTTTCAATTATTTGGTAATTGTTATAAAAGACCGTGTTCAAGTTTGAGGGTTTTTGTTATTATTAAATCCTTCTTCAAAAACCTCTTATTTATTGTAGCCTCTCTGTTACCTATTAGCTAGTTACAATAATTCAGGACCTTAGTACAATAATTTAAACACTGTAAATTTTTACATCCTTATTTTTTATTCTCTTGTGTTTAAAATAATAATGCTTAGGTTCCTCTCTCACTAGTATTCCTTCTTAATCAACTTGCCCCTCTTTGGAGCATTATCCAGAGTGAGAAGTAAACCTTTAACTATTTAAATAAAGACCACCTCCCTTCACAACAGATTGCCTTCCCCACCAAAATTTCTGTATGACAAAAATTCTTAACCAATGGCTACTGTTCAACATCATTACAGAACAAGGGAAGAACTTGGCATGTCTTTGTGGACCTGAAAGTAGAACCGAGGTCTCCTGGCTCCAGTATATTTTCTACTGTATCACCTGCTTCCCCAGTATTTCTGCTAAGTAATCAGACATTGTGGTTGGCCAAGGCCAAACTGGCTGAGTTACCTGGGTTTTGCTTCCAAGTGTGGTGTTGAGTAGAAATATTTTGTTTTCCTCTCCAGCCACTAAAGTGAATGTGGGAGGGGCGGGGAGAGGGAGGCGGGCAGCAGGGGGTCAGAGGAAGGAAATGGAGGAGATGGGGAATGAAATACAAAAGAACAGTGAAGTGTAGTGCCCAGAGAAGCTTAAGGATTCTAAAATGGAACACAGAGCTAGAAATGTTGACTCCTAAACCTATGCTCAATCCCTAATAAGAACTTAATTATTCAGTTACTTGTAGTTGCAGAAACTCAGTGTTTCCCAGCTAACACTGATCTTTCACATTTCCTTCTCCAGCTCATTTTACAGATGAGGAAACTGAGGCAAACACAGTTAAGTGACTTGCCCAGGGTAACACAGCTAGTAAGTGTCCGAGGTCAGATTTGAACTCAGGAAAATGAGCCTTCCTGACTCCAGGCTTGGCAGTCTATCCACTGAGCCACCTAGCTGACACTGTTTATCCTTCCTATACTTGAAAAATTTAAGGTGTGTGTGTTGATGGAGAGGAATCAATATTGGCAGACTTTTGAAATTTTCAAAATAATTTATTTTAAATTAACTTAGCCACCGTTTTAAATTAATAAATTAAATTAACTGAGGTCAACCTACTTTCAGCCCCTCCCCATTCTAATTCATCCTCCATTCGGTCACCAAAGTGATTTTCTTAAAGGGCAGGTCTGATCATGTCACCTCTCCCCCAATAAACTCCAGTGGTTCCCTATTGCCTCCAGGATCAAGTACAAAATCCTCTGTTTGATATTCAGAACCCTCCATAACTTAGCCCCCTTCTCTCTTTCCAGTCTTCCTATATCTGATTCCCTACCACAAGTCAGATGTCAGATTCAATTCCAGGTCTCTCCTGACTGTAAGTCCAGCAGCACTGTAATCGAACTTTGTTTCTTCCCAAGTACCTAGCACAAGACTCAAGAGACACTTAAGTGTTCATGAAAGGAAGAACTGATTTGAATTGAATTGACCCAAATTAAAATCTGTATTATTTGAAGTGTTTATCTTTCCACCAGAATTGAATCTAAGAACTACTGTACCCAGGGTGTCATTTTATTTGGGGACAGGAGGAGTTAGCACAAAGGATAGGTTGCCTCAGTCAGATACTGAGAACAGTGTGCTCCCCAAAAAGTTTGGCCTGTGCCCATATGGCGAGACTAATGGTCCCAGATTCCCCAGCCCCCTAGTAGATATGTCTGTATGTGTAGTGGGAGGAGAAGTCATGGCCTAGGAGATGGAGCACCATAGCAATGGCATCCCAAGTGTAGTGGTCCAAGACTGTATGAAAAGAGCAGGGGTATAGTATGCAAGAACCATTGAAGGGAAGAAGACATATGCTCGCTCCCATGTCCATGTACTGGAGCCAAACTCTAGTTGCCTCCATCTTGGTTGCAGCCCTACTTCTCATCTTCTAACTTAAAAACAGATCTAATTCTCCGAAAGTTGGCACTCCTAGATTTAGAGTCCAGTGATACCTCTTCTATAAAATGAAGTTATATTACTTTGTAATTATCTTACAGAGTCATCTGGAAAAACAAAAGAGAAAATATATGTTAAGTTTTATTTTTGTAGTACATTGTTCTTTTTTTTTCTTCCTTAGGACTGTTTCAGCAAATGATTAGCAAAGGTTGGTGAAGATTTACTTTCAAGATAGGTTGCCTTGTCAATATAAAGGCCTTTACCCTAAATGTGAAAATGCCTCCTATGTCTTTCCATCTTCTGTCATGAGCATAGAAGACTTTTTTACAACACACTAACCATGCCTCAGGGATGACATTTAGAGAACAGCATGTTATACCATGTGAATATAGACCCGTCAGATTACCACACTGAAAACCACTGGAAAAAGACTCTGAGATAGACCCTGCCCCCCACAGCAATACTATCCCCAACCTTACTGTGGAGAGCTCTAGCAGGAGCTCAGGCGCGCATACACACATGAAAAAAAAGAAATTAGTGAAATAGGATCAGAGATATGTGAACAGGAGGGATGGTTTTCCATTTTTTTCCCTCTTGGGTTTATTTAAAATTTTGTATTAATAGTTTTCCTTTAAAATTCAAAATTGGGGTTTTTTTCTTTTCACTTACAGTTACCTTTAATTTACAAACTGGAATAATGACTTTTCTCCACCTTTTTCTGTGGTCATCCTTGAAAGGACATAATGTAGAATGTACTGGAGTCCTCCACCCAGGCAAAAGTTTAAACAATGAGTAGATGATATGGGAAACTAGAATAATTATGTTCTTCTGGGAACATTTCTAATTTATCCACTTTTAATGGGGAGTCATTCATTTTGTTCTGACATCCTGTCTTCTGACATCATATCTTCATCTGGTGGTAAGACCTGTCTTTAGTAGCAAGAGGTCCAGGCCATACAAGAGCTTAAGTTTCTTCTCATAGTTAATAATCTAAAAATCTTGTGGTTTTTAACTTTCTACCAAGGAGTTGTTGTTGTTGTTTTAAACAAATGTCCCTTGACCCCTCCATTGCCAGCTTATCTGTTACTATTCCTCTTTTGGTGACAACCTTGGTATTTTCAGTACTTGAAGTACTATTCATCTCTTCAGTCAATATTTGAAGTATTGAACTCATTACTTTCTCAGATTTTTTTTAACTCTTTGGACTTTTCACATTTAATTTTAGCATAAACTCTTATTTAAACATAAGACATTAGATCATGAAATCATAGGTTTAGAGCCATCTAGTTCAACCCCCTCATTTTATCGAGGAAGAAGCTGAAAATTGAAGAGTTAAACAACTTGCCTAAGGTCACCCACAACAATCAAGGGGCAGAATATGATCCACTTCTTCCCCTCCCAATTCTAAAGATACTTAATACAAATTCCAATTGTTGTGTGATTGATTCAACAAGTTTTTCCTCTTTCAACATAGTTGATTATGATGCAGGATCAATTCAAATAAATAACCAAGTATTTATTGTGCATCCACTAAGAACCAAGCACAATGTCAGATACTGAGAAGTAACAGGGGGAGGAGAAACGGATAATAATGTTGTGTATGAGCTGTTTTTTCTGATGTTGAATAATAATAATAGCTAATATAAGTGTAGTGTCTGGGGTGGCTAGTTGATGCATTGGATAGAGTGTCAGGCCTGGAGTCAGGAACACTCATCTTTTTGAATTAAAACTAGCCTCAGGTGTGTAATAGATGTGTGACCCTGTACAAGTCATTGTGTGTGTGTGTGTACATACATACATATATACATATATTTGTGTATACAGATAGATAGATATGAACATGGGCACTACTAAATATCTTCCTTTTCCAGAAATCTGTCTCTTCCCTTCCTGTCATAGTGTCCAAAGTCCTTCACACTGAAGTCACTTCTGATTCCCGAAAGCTCCCATTAAATGTAAAAGTAATAGCTGAAAGTCATTTTGTAACATTAACAAAGAGGACCATTTAGCTCATTGAGCAAGAATTTAATTTTTAAAAAATTAACTAATAGCCTAGACTAGTGGGGAAAAAACATTGAACTGGGAGTTAGGAGACCTGAGTTCAGCAGTGTATTGGTAAACATTTAACAACCATCTCCTCCTCCTCCCCAAAAAATAATCAGTACAGACTTTTAAGTTCAGTCTGCATTATTAACATTTTGCCATTAGCAAAACAATAAATAAAGCCCTTTGCTAGATATCAGACGTGTAAAAATGCTCACCCTGAACATTTAACCTTGGCTGTCAGAGTTGGCTCCAGTATACCCTTGCCTGAGTTCTGGCTTTGGCTCTTCCCTTGGCTATAGGTGTGACCTTGGGAAAGGCCCTCGCCTTTATGCTTCTCCCATAAAACGAGTTGTATTTGGTGATTTCAGATTTTATGTGGCTATGAAAAAGATGAAGAAGATCCTAAGGGAATTAGACATGGGGATAAGCTAGAGAAAGAAGTGGGATTAAAAGATCATGAGCGTGAGGTGGTACAACATAGTGCCGTGGGGAACCAGAGGGCACAAGATATCTCATGCTAGGAGGCTGGAGGGGCCAGGAAAGCGGGTGAGGGAGTTGCCCAAAACAAGTCTCCTTCACAATTCAAGCTTTAACCAGTTATGACCCTGGGAAACTTACTACCACAAGATGAACGACATCCTCTGATACTGAAAGAATTGTCGGATGTGACTGCTGAGGCCCTGTCAGGAATATCTGAAAGATGATTGAGAGAGAAGGTGGGAGTGGGGAGGGTGTGGAGAGAAGGGAAGGGGAAGAAGCACCACAGGCTTAGGGAGCAGCGAATGTTGTCCAAATTTTCAAAAAAGAGAAGAGAATTTATAAACTATAGGTCAATGAGCTGGACTTTTTAAAAAATTATTTATTTTATTCTGAACTTAAGAAATAAAATGAGTATTTCCATAACATGGTAGAATAGGGGGGAGGGAGATAATTGTATGTGAAATTGAAAATCTATTATGTACAATTTGTTATTCCTTTTAAATACATGATAAAGTTGTCATGTAACTTTTCCCCCTTTTTTTTCACTTCTGCAGCGCCCACTACCACCCTAGAAGTGGCTACCATTAGACATAAATGTGTGTATCTGTTTATATATATGTGTGTGTGTATATATGTACATATGTGTATGTGTATGTAAAACCCTTCTATATATCTGTTTTTTAGTTCTTTCTCTGGATGCAAATACCATCTTCCTTCATATGTCCTTAGTAGTTAACTTGGGTATTTATAATAGTGAAAACTACTTAGTCACTCAAAGTTCTTCTTAAAACAATATTGTTGTTACTGTATACAATGTTCACTTGAAAAAAAAAACCTAATGAGCTTGACTTTGAATGGTTTATGAGCATCTAGAAAGGAGGTGATGACCACACCAATCCAGTAAGCTTCATCCGAAGCAGACCATGGCAGTCTGTCCTTATTTCCTTTTTTGACCCAGCTGGTAAATCAAGGGAATGCTGAAGATATGATTTACCTGAATTTTAACCAACATTTTGATAAGTCTTTGGTGTTCTTCTTGTAGAAAAGATGGCGAGATTTGTGTTAAATGGTGGACCATTGTGGAACTGGTTAACTAGTCAGACCTACAGAGTAGATTCATGGTTCAATATTATCTTGGCAAGAAGATACAGTAAAGAGCTGCCCACAGATTTATTTGGCTTGTTTTGTTTTTTACGTGTGTGTGTGTGTGTGTGTGTGCGTGCGCGTGTGCGTTATTGATTCATAAAAAAGCATAGTTGGCCTGCTTATCAAATTTGCAATTGATACAGAGCTAGGAAGTATAGCCAAACAACTAAATGACAAAACTAGGATCCAAAAATATCTTGATTTGATAGACCATTGGGCTGAATCTAATAAGATGAAATCTAATAAATGTAAATATAACACTGAACTCAGGTTCAAGAATTGACTTCACAAGTACAAGATTGGGAGGCAAGATTAGAGAGTCGTTTATCTGAAAAAAAAATGCAGGCTTCAATCTGAATATGAGGGAAGGGAATAAACATTTATATAGCATCTACCATGTCCTAAACACTGTTTACAAATATTATCTCATTTGATTCTCAACCTTGCAAGATGAGGAAGCTGAACAGAGGTTAAGTGACTTGCCCAGGGTCATACAGCTAATAAGTATTTGAGGCTGGATTTGAGCTCTGCTCATCCTGACTCCAGGCCCAGCACTGTATACACTGAGACATCTAACTGCCTCAAATACAAGTCAACAGTATGCTGCAATTTAGGTAAGACATTGAGAAAAGTAGAGAGTGCAAGGGCAACCAAGATATAGAAAACCTTTGAATCCAGACCCAGGGGGAACATGCTTTGTGCAAGTGTTTGAAGGACTGGTATGTGGACAAGAGTTTAAACTTGTTCTGATTGGTGTCAGAGGATAGAACCAGCTTTGTCAGAAGATGCAAAGAAGCAAATTTGGGCAAACTGATGCTGGCAAATCTTCCTAAAACTTAGAACTCTCTATATATGCGAAGTGAACTGCCTTGGAAGGTAGTGATTTCTACCTCACTAGAGGTCTGCAAGCAGAATCTGGATGACCATTTATTAACTCCCTTCCATCTACTTTGTATTTGTCTTGTATGTACCCAATCATTTGTATGTGGTCTCCCCGATTAGAACATAAGCTCCTTGAAGTCAGGGACTGCTTTTTTGTTGCTTTATATGCTCAGGCATAGCGCCAGACAGTGTAACCGTTAAATAAATGGTTGTTGATTGAATGATATGTTATAGCACAATGAATGTTTCAGCCATTCCTAAGAGGTACCTGGAACTTTTCCTGCCCCTGGTGAGGGCAAGAGGAGAGGGAGTCATGAAGCCAGGTACTCGGGTTGGCTTGACTGTGAGGGCTCCTCTTCAAATAAGAAACTTACAGAATTGTTTATGGGGGACACATTGCTGCTGCCTTCATTCAATGTGTGATCACTTATTACTTTATAGAATTCTTCAACCAGAGCCTTTTATTAGCTCCCTGTGAATAACTAACATCTAATCTGTTGTTGGAGTCACAGTTTAGTTTTTGTTGCAAATTGTATCCCATAATTTTTATTATTATGATCTTCATTATTATTTGACTTTTGCAGATGTCAAGACATTACATGACATAATACGGTTTCTTTTTCACATTGACTAAGAGCCCAGTAGCCATTGCCTTCTTAACTGTAAGCAGATGGGGGAAGCAGCGTATAAGAAGAGTTTTCTAAGTTCTTCTTACAAGCAGTGATGGTTTTCCCTTTCTTTCAGTGTGTGGTGTGTATATCAGCTTATTTTTTTTCCCCAGGCTGTCTTTTGCCCTCAGTTCCAGCACTAAATGAGGTGGGGAGATACTTGAGCCAGGAAGACCCACCAGAAGTCTAGTGCAATAATCTAGACTTAGGGGTGATGAGGGCCTGTACCAGAATGGTGCCAGTGTCAGAGGAAAGAAGGGGGCATATTCTGAGAGATGTTGCAGAGGAGAAGTCTACAGGCCTTGACAGTAGATTGGCTATATGGCTGGTGGGCAGTGAGAGAGGTAGTGAGGAATCATTGAAAGTCAGAGTTGGCAGGAGGTCATCTAATTTAATAAGGATGCTAGTCTGAGGGACTGGAAGGATGGTGGTACCTTTGACAATTACTGGAAAGTTTGGGGTGGAGAGGAGAGGGTTTAGGGGGAAAATGGAAATCACTGTGAAGCCACTGAAAGGTTTTAGTCAGAGGAGTTACGTGAAAAATCTGGTTTCAGTTAGATTAATCTGGTAGTTGTATACATGTTGTCAACTTCTGGCTTTCCACTTTGTAGATTATGTATATAGGCTAGAGTTGACTCCTCTCCTCAAGGCCAATGTGGATCTCCTTCCATTACTCATAATCCTTCTGCCCATATACCTTAGCAAGCACTTTCCATGAGGATTTGAGACCAGTTCTTCCTGCACCAGGGGTATCCCTTCCTAGCTCAGCAGTCTACACACTGCCTACCTACTACCATGTAGAGATGTTCCTTTTTGCAGAAAAGGATAGATCTGGCAGGAAAAAATCTAGTCATCGAGTGTCAGAGTTGGCAGGAGGTCCTACAGTAACAAAGTCAAAAACTACAAATACTACCTGCTTTCAAGGAGATTATATTCTAACTGAGGGCTGTAGCATGCATATAGAAAAGAAATGCAAGTCATTTAAGGAGAGGGGAAAAAAACACTAATGGGGAGTGGAGGGAATGGAGTTTCAAGAAAGATTTTCTGGCAGAAGTAGGAGGAGCATGGCTGAGCCCTGAAGGAAACAAAGAATTCTAAGAAGGCAAACTTGAGGAGGGTGTATGTTCCAAAGTTGGGAGTTGGAGCAGGAGAGCACCACAGCCTGTGCAAAGGTATGGAGATGGGAGATGGCATTCTGAATTTTAGGAAAAGTAATTAGATTTCGGATAGAACATTTAGTGCATGAAGGGAAATGATATGAAAAAGTCTGGAAAGAGGCTGGAGCCAGACTGTGAAGGGCTTTAAATACCAAGCCCAAGGAAGCAACAAAGATTCATTCATTCCTGAGATGAAAAGGTTATTTTGGCAATTTTGTGGAAGATACATTGGCAAAAGGAGAGATTGGAAGCAAAAAAACACTTAGGAGCCCATTGCAGTAGTTCAAGAAAACTATGATGAGATATGAACTGGGGGGAGAGGGCTGCCATATAAAAAGAGAAAAGGAGATTGGTGCAAGAGATGTCTAGATATAGAATTAACAAGACTTAGGTAGGGATTAGAAACAGATAGGAGGGGGATGAAGAGTCAAAGAGGATTCCAAAAGTTGCCTGAGTGACCAGAGGGATAGTGGTACCCACAGCAGGGTACTCCCCTTTAGATAACGGACAGAATCAGTTCAACCACTTCACAACAGCCTTTCCAAAATTTGAAGATCATATTCCCCATAGCCCTCCTCCTCTAAATCTTCTTTTCCTCAGGCTCAGCATCCCCAGATTGTCAGAAGGCATCAGCATGGAGCCCTTCACTTTCACCACCATAGTTACCCTCTTCTGGGCGCTCTCCAATTATCAATACCCTTCCTAAAATGTGGTGCTCAGGACAGAACATAATGTTCTGGATAGAGGCTGACCAGAACACGGAGTACAGTGGGTCTATTCCCTTATTCCTGCAATTTTTGTCTGTCTTAATATATGTAGCCTTAGATGACTTTAGCTTTCTTGGCTGGCTACAGGCAGGTGGTGCAATGTTTAGAGCCCTAGGTCTGGAGTCAGGAAAATCTGACTTTGAATTCAGCCTCAGCACTAACTAGCTGTGTGACCACTGGGTAAGGCAACTGCATCTTTGTCCGCCTCAGTTTCCTCAACTATAAAATGAGACTAATAATAGCACCTACCTCCAAGGATTATTGGAGGATCCAGTGAGGTAGTATTTGTACAGCACTTAGCACAGCCTGTCTTGTGGTAGGCACTTAATAAATTCATCCTTCCCTCCCTCCCTTCTTCCTTCTTTTTTCCTTCCTTCCTTCCTTTCTTCCTTCCTTCCTTCCTTCCTTCCTTTTCTTCCTTCCTTCCTTCCATTACACTAAAGATTGAGATTGACCTACTCCCCTTATTTTGCTTGTGCCAAAACTGAGATTTCTTTCAAACTCTCAGCTACAAAGCAACTGAGCTAGAATGTAAGCCATCACATATTTTCCTGGCATTCTTCACCTTTGTTATTGGAATGGGAAAAGCAAGCCCCTCTTGTAAAAAGTACTATGTAAATCCAAAGCATTTTTATTATCACTAATTAAGTTTCTGAGATTTTAAAAAAGTGAACCCTCAATTGAAAATTCACAAGGATATAACCTTGTCTAATTAGACTAAAGTAAATGAGAATTCTTATCTTCTTTATTGCCATCATCATCAGAAACATTAATCACCTACAGGATGAAAAACTGTGCTTAGCATGCTAATCCCTATTAAGGATGTTTAAATATGAGCAAAGAATGAGGGTAGTACCTGAGGATTTGGGCCACACTGATGGAGGTAAAGAAAAGCAAGTGAGGGGGGCAGAGCCAAGATGGCGGCGTAGCAGCAGCAACATATCGCAGTTCTCACATAGCCACCTCAAAATACCTATAGAATAGGACTTTAAACCAATCCTAGAACTCCAAAATGCACACAAAGATACTTCCCACTAAAGTCAGCTCGGCTACGAGGAACCATATCAGCACTGCAAAACCAGCCTGGCCTGAAGCCGCTGCTGAGCCACGGGGGTGGCCAGACAAGAGGAGCGGTGAGTGGATTAGCGGCAGCTGTGAGCAGGTTTGAGAACTAGGTCAGTGGGACTTGCGAAGTTGGGAGGGGAGCACTCTGGCCAAAAGGCCTCCAGAGCAGAAAAGCAAAAGGCAGAGGTTTTGCACCCGCCTCCGCGTTGCAGCTTCCCGCCTGCGGCCTGCAGACAGCAGGGGGACTAAGCGATTGTTCTAAGGCCAGTGCTCTCGTGTTGAGCAGCCAGGCCTCTGTCCTGGAGTCTTCAGTATCCAGTCAGCCAGAAGTAAGTAGGAAGGGTCCTAGCACCTTCCTGAGAGCTACAGCAGCTGGGAGGACCCCAGCGATTTGGGACAGAGCTTTCCCTTCTGGAAGCAGAGCCCCACAGAGATTTAAAAAAAAATCATGGACTGAACAACCATGAGTAAGAATAAGCATAAAAAGCAAAGTAAGAACAGCTCCCAAACCCTAGATTCCTTCTCTGGGGAAAAGAAAGATCATGGGAGAGAGAGGGAAGAGGAGAACGCAGCCAGAGCACCTCCACCAGGGGCCTCCAATAAACATAAAGAATGCCTTAAAGCTAGAGATGAGCTGAAGAAGGATTTTCAAAACCAAATAACGGAAGTGGAAGAAAAATTGGGAAGAGAAATAAGAATGTTGCAGGAAAATCATGAAAAGAGAGTCAGCAGTATGACTGAAGAAATC
>CM053584.1:272140998-272156919 GCA_028627135.1 Pseudochirops cupreus
AAAAATAAAGAAATGAAATAAAATGGCCAGCTTAGTAAGATACCGAGCTCCCTAACACTAAAAGTGTTCAAGCAAAGGCGAAGATGCATCCGAATGCAAACAAAAAGGAATCGTGTGGGTTGGACAAGATTGCCTCTAAGTTGGTCTCAAACTGGTATGGGAAATGATGGTACTTGTACTCAATCCTCACACATCTACATAGCACAGTTGATAGCATGCAAGGCTTGGAGTCAGGAAGACCCAGTTTGAATCCTGCCTCTGGCACTTACAACCCTGTGACTGTGAGCAAGTCACCTAACATCTTTTTCTGCTTCCTGGTCTCCAAAATGGGGACAACTACAGCATCTACTTGAGAGAATTGTTGCAAGGATTAAATGAGATAATATATGTAACACAGTCTGTAAACCTTAAAGCACTGTGCAAGTATTAGCTATTTATTGTTATCGTCATTATTATATTAAGAACAGCCTCAATAAGTACAAAGATCCTTCTTATGAAAAAACTTAAAGCACAGAGAAAATACAGATAGTATATTTGGAGAGTAGGGGTTCATAGCTTCTCAGTTACTTTTGTGAGGGGAGAGGATAAAAGCACAATTTGTGATCTGTTCCTTTCCTTTGGAATCTTCTCAGCTTTGAGACAGCTTGAAAAAGCAACCCCTGCGTGTTTTTTTTTTTAATTTTACAGTTGCCCAGGAATAGATTTTTCCTATATATTTGGAGTTGTTCTTCCTGACTTGATCTTAAATACCCAGAGTACTTCCTCTCAAAGTACATTAGGTGGTAAGGTTGTGGTGTTTCCTCTACTGTTTCTGACTGGAATCTAGTAATAGAGAAATAGAGGCAGCATGAAGTAGAATGGATAATGGTCTGGCTATGGTGTCGGGAGGATATGGGTTCAAATCCTACATCTGACACACTGACTGTCTGATTCTGCGCAATCCACTAACCCTCTCAGGGTCCCAGGCAACTCTCCTCTAAGGCACAGAGAAGGTGCTGATCTATAATTGTGGGGACAGTTCCTCACTAGGAATGAGGAGGGGAATGGCAATAGAGCTGACCCATTTAATACCTATTTGTTGTCTTCTAGTTTAAACTATGAATGTGCTTGGGATAATCTAGTTTAGCTGTGTCTCATTAAGGTTTGTTTTCCCAATTAATCTTCGATGTTTTGTGAGTAGATACTGTTCATATTGTGTGTTACCCCACTCCACAAAAATCTCCCAAATGAGCTTGTACTCTTAGCAGGTACTATACTTTGTGGCCACATCTTTCACCTTGGCAAGGAAATCAAGCGTTTTGGTGGTTAAGGTGGTTTCTGGGCTCTTTGTTGTGGCTAGTGTCTTGTCACTGGTCAAACTTCTAATAAAAATAGTGATCATCGGAGTGCATGTCCTTAACTTTTATCCATTCCTCCTTCTCCAGAGTTGACACTTTGTCTAGACAGACCAGACTATAGCTTGTATAATGGCCCTCAAACTGAATAATAGGATTTTAATTTTTGTCTTTTAAGTTGGTATTGGGTTTTTTTGTTTGTTTGTTTTTTTTTTTACCTCTGCTGTATCCAGTCAATGAGTTTTCTGTAAATAGACTTTACCAACATTCTGGTGAGTGATTCTCTATAAACACTCTGTAAACACATTCTCTGTGTTTCAAGAAATTGGTTCTTGGATAGCACATCAAGTTTGTCACCCAGAATACACCTTAGTTTTTCCAGTCTGGTAGAATCCACTTTCAAGAATCCAGAGTTATCTCTATGCCAGGACAAGGTATCAGAATAGGACCTTTAGAGAGAATTACTATGAAAAAGCCTATATTATTATTCAGCTCTAGCTAGAAGCTTCATAGGCTCATAGGATTCTGAGCTGGAAATTATGTCTCTTGAAATTGAACCATACACAGTAAAAATCTGATAGAAAATAATCTATAAGATGGGTATTCTGACAATACTAGCAATTTAAATGTCTTTTGGATAGTGAATTTTGGTATGTTTGGGATTATATGAGAAAGAAGTTTTTATTATGTAATCCAGAATTGCTGGCTTTGATCTTTGACCCTAGGTAAGTCTCAATTCACCTCTGCATGCTTCCTTTGCCTCATTTGTAAAACAAGAAAAGTCCCGACCTACTTCACAGAGCTGTAGTGAAGAATAAATGGAAATCATTTTGCTTTTTGTATCTGTTTCTCTACAATGCCAGATGGATGCTACATATTAATAATAGCCAGGATTTGCCTCCTTCCCTTGGGAACTGTGTGCTTATTCCGAAAGAACAGCTGAAAAGGCGGTTCAGTCACGAAGGGGAATATTCTATATTCTGCCCACTCAGAATATCTAGGCTAACACTTACAGAAATGGATGCCAGCTCATTTTTACAAATGGAACCTACAGTCCTCAGAAGAGATCACTGAAAGATTCAGTCATTTTCCAAGGACAAAACTAGATGGGCTCTCTCAGGCTGTCACCATGGGAAAAACACTCTCTCTGTGATCAATGAATAAATACAACATTATAGAAATCTAGAAAAATACCTACCTCTGTGGGAAAGGCAATTTAAAATGCTCCGTCCAGAATTAAACAAGAAGCAAGTACTCCCATGTTTTATGCATTTTAGATGTTCCAAAAATTGATCAAAAGGCAATAAAATGATACTGATTACTTTAAATATAGCAGTCTGGCCCTTTCCAACTTACAAATAAATGTGAAAATTCTCCCTGTGTCTACCCCAAGTTGAATTTGTTTTCCAAACACCCAAAACTCTCATAAAGATTAGTGTACTCTTGAAGATAAAAGAAAAGTAAAAGACAATAAGGCTTGGAAAGGGGGGGAAATTAACTATTGAGATCTAAAATTAGAGAATTTTTTGCAGAGATATATCCAGTTAGCTATTTGAGGTCCATGGTCAAGTGACAGAATAAATATTTATTGCAGAAAAACGATCTAAAATATTTTAGTAGTAACCAACAGATATAAAGCTCAGTTTTAACTAACAATGTGTTTAAATTGAAGGGGTAGGGTGTATTCCAATTACCAGAAATTTATTCCAGCATTTTCAGAAAGGTTCAAGGCTCTTTTTTGGGGGGGAGGGGGGAATGCAGGGCAATTGGGGTTAAATGACTTGCCCAAGGTCACACGGCTAGTAAGTGTTAAGTCTCTGAAGCCAAATTTGAACTCAGGTCCTCCTGACTCCAGGGCTGGTGCTCTATTCACTGCACCAACTAGCTGCCCCTTTAAGGCTCTTTCACAGATCTGAGGGTAGCATTTAAATGAACACACAGTCTTACAAATAAGTAAATTATATTTGCCAGCCCACAACCCTCTCAACATAGTAGCAATTGAGTGTGTCGTCGTCCCACCAAGCCAGTCCCAAAATATCCAGGACAGAAATACAAGGAGATAAGTGGAAGCCCCTTTGCTACATTTAATGTACCTCTCCCACCCACCAAGCTTTTAATCCTTCACTATCTAGCCTCTAATAATAACTCACGTTTAAACAGTATAATATGTGAGGTATATAAAGCACTTGAGTGTTAAGTCTTATTTCCACTTCACAGATGGAAAAACTGAGAGGTCATGAGACCTGCCTAGAGGGAATCACACAATTTGTAATTATAAGAGTCTGGATTTGAACCCAGTTCTCTCCTGACTCTAGGTCCAGTGTATTCTTTCCAGTAACTGCCATCACTGTTATCACCATGAGCCAGGAGGAGAAAAAAAACAAACCAGAAACAACAGTCATATAGTAGGAAAATCAGCAAGAATGGCAGTCCCAGATGAAGCCTCTGATCTTAAAATTCGTCTCAGTGGTGGTTAGAGCCTATAATTTCCAACCTGTTTGGGTTAACACTGGCCAGGTGGCAACCTTTAAGAGTTACTAGGCAGGATGTAATATGAGTGTACTATGAAACGCTCAGTAATTTTCTAATTTTTTAAAAGAGTCATAAAAAATTGTATGTAAAGTGCTTGTTGATGCTCCATGGGTATGAGTCATTCTTTGTGAAGTGGGAGGTTCTCAGATCAAATGTATTCTGTATTATGGGTTTCACATGTCCTTTGATTTTAACACCTCAATTAGTGTTAATAGGAGTTACCCACACACCAATGGGAAGATAAATCCCCTTTACTTAGTGGAGCTCCAATAAATGATTTGTAATAAGCAATGTAAAATGCTTTCCAATTTTCTTTCAAGTAATGAAACACTTCCCCAGGATAGCCACAAATTAAGCATCAGATTTCATGGGGCGTGGAGGGGGAGTGGAGGGTAAAAGAAGGATAGGGGAAAGAGGGAGAGAGAGACAGACAGAGACAGAGACACAGAAAGAGAGAGAGAGAGAGAGAGAGACAGAGAGAGACAGAGAAAGAGAGAGACAGAGACACAAAGAGAAAGAGACAGAGACAAATAGACACAGAAAGAGAGAGAATGAGAATGAATATGAATGAAGGGAGAGGGGGAAATAAATGTAAACAATTCAGATGATATACCCCCTTATGTCCTATACCAGAGTTTGACAAATTTGCTTTGGATATAGAAGTCAGTCCTTCAATTTAGAAGTCAGATGAATATTTTTAGTTTTCAAGGAGAGATGAATGAAAGGGAGAGACAGGCAGAATATGAAAGCCTTCAGAATATAGTAGTTGTCAGTCTCTCACATGTTTACCTTCCTTTCCTGGAGTGGGGACAAGAAGTGAAACTGGAGAAGGAGCAGCTACAGGTGTTGGTGTAGGTGTGGTGACAGAAGAAAGCCTGAAGTACAACTAGGCAAATCTCTAATACTGTTCAGACTAAGAGGTGCTGTCCAATGTACAAGGTGGAAGGAGTGGAAATAACCAAGAACTTGACTGCAGTTTTAAGAGGGAGCCCCAAATATTAAAGGGCACAAAGAAACTGCTAGTACCATGAAGCCTGGAGTTTGTTGAGCCGTGATCTACACTGCAGTTCAAGTGTGAAGAAAAATGAATGTATACAGTGATGAGAAAAATGAAACTTGTCAAGTTAAAAATGAATATGATGAAAGAATTTTTTTTAACAAAATGATTAGGTTTATCATACTATAAAACTGGAATCATTATTACAGTGCCACTGTCTGTCATATTATTTTTTGTATTTTTTTTCAGGGGATTTTAATACTATTTAGTGGCTTCCAAAAATATACACCCACCTGGAATAGGAAATTAAATTCTGAGGACGATGCAGCAGAATAACCAGTGAATGGATTATTTTGCAGCAATATAAAGTGCTGTTATGGATTTCTTAATTAAGGCTAAAAATGTATTTTCTGACCTATCACCCTAACATTCTTAAGTACTGCATTTCTCTACTAAATATCTCTCTTCAGGAGACAAACAGAGGATTATTGACATCCATTAGAAGAAGTGCAGAGGTGGAGATAAAGTCTTAATGTATTATGTGCATTTATTCTGTTCTGAAAAACATTCAGCTGACTGGCAGTGAATGTTCTAAAATTCTGAAGACCTGAAATCTCACATAACCAAATATGAAAAATATTTCCTAAATATCTCCTAAAAATTCAGCACATCTCCAAAGGGTATCTGTCTTTTGGATTTAATTTACTGGTTTCGATTTAGTCATACTCTATAATGTCGTTTTTCTAAAAATAAAACTCAAGGAGATTAAGCAATTGAAGCTTAAAATTTCAGTAAGACTTTGGGGCCACCCTGTAGAAAAGGGGCAAGAAGGTCAAGAAATTTCTGTAATAAAGAAATCTGAGACAAAACGAAGACTGTTTTTCTTACTTTCTCATACCACAGTAGTAATGTGTAGGATACGGGACTGTGTTTTAAATTACTTTTAAAATTGGCAGCAATGACTCTATATATCATCCCCTAATGACCATAGAAAAACAATATGGAGGCAATATGGTACTGCGGAAATAGCAGTGACTTTGTAGTCATAAGACCTGAGTTCAAATCCCACTAACTCTTACTACTTGTTTTGTTACCTTGGCAGTCATTTCACTTTACTTACTGGCCTCAGTTTCTTTATCAAATGGGGGAAAAGGTCTCTAAGGTCTCTTCTCGACTTATGATCCTATGATTTTGTAAAGCAGTGTCTCACATGTTTAACCTGCCTCTCCTGGCACATGGACAGGAAGTAAAATTGGAGAAGGAGTGGTTTCAGTACTGATAAAAATGCAGGTCCCAATCATGGGGAGTAGCAAGGACTAAACACCAACCCATTTCTAGAATTTGCTGCTTTTGCAACATTGCATAAATTCTAAAATATAGTGGGGTGTCCTAAGCCAGTGATCTCCAAAGTGGAGGCATTAGCCTGACCCCAAGGGGTATATGTTTAATGAATCAGATGTTGAGAGGTTGGATTGAATCCCATCCTCCCTGCAATAGCTAATCATGGTGTTTGTCTTCAATAGAGCTACCAAATCCTCTCTTCTGAACCAGGCACTGTCCCTTTAGGGAAGCTCTTCTCTAATTTCTATCAGGGCACCCAGAACAAGAATTACAAAAGTGTCACTGGCAAAATCTTTCACTTCTTGCCCCACCAAATCACTTCATGGTTGGAGCAACCTCTTAGAGTATGGTTTGAGTTACAGGGATAATCACCAAGAAGATCTTAACTTGCCCC
This sequence comes from Pseudochirops cupreus, assembly GCA_028627135.1. Classification (NCBI taxonomy): domain Eukaryota; kingdom Metazoa; phylum Chordata; class Mammalia; order Diprotodontia; family Pseudocheiridae; genus Pseudochirops; species Pseudochirops cupreus. Next base: position 272,147,597 of record CM053584.1, read on the forward strand.
CTTTTTTCATTGTTGGTGTGGCAGTAAGTTTCATAGGATGAGCTAGTATGGTGATGGGTTTCAATCTGCATCACAGAGTTCACTACACTATCTTTTCCCCAGAATCTACCCCTCTTCTGCTGGGCCATTTCCAGTTGTCCTGATCTATATCTGGCCACTGGACCCCAATGGCTCTGGAGGATAAAGTGAGGTTGGTAACTTTGCACAGCCCTCTCTCACTTAAATCCAGTTCACTTGCAAGTCATGGCATCACCTTCCTGATGTCTTGTCTTTGAGAATGAAGGATAAACCACAACCCCTCTTCTATAGTTCCTTATTTCTACTGAGCATATCACATCCTTCTAGTCACCCGGGTGAGGAATCATCTGGAATTCTTCACTCTTCCTCACTCCCGATATCCATTAAGGAGCCAAATCTTTTTATTTCTACCTCTACAATATCACTAGTATCTGATTCCTTCCCTCTGGTCACAAAGCCACCACCATAGTATGAGCTCTCATCACCTCACTTCTTACTGGATGCACTATTACAATGCTTCCCTACTCAATTTCCCTGACTCAAGTTTCTCCCTTCTCCAAAACATTCTTCACAAGGCTGCCAAAGTACTTTTCTTAAAGTATAGGTTGGACCATGTATTTCCCCTTCTCAATAAACCACAGTGGCTCCCTCTGACTTTAGGATCAAATATTATTTTAAATGTATCTTATCCTTCTAAAACTACTATTTTTGCTTCAATTTTATAATGCACATAATTATTAGTATAGTAGTAATATACGTAATGTATATATGAGTAAATACACACACACACACATATATATATATATATATATGTATATATGTATGTATGTATATATTGGGGGAGGTGTGCTCAAAACTCTTTTTACTGATAGAGGTATACAATCAAAGAACTATGGAGACCAGTGATGCTGTCTGGTTACTGAGAACAAAATAGCTTGTTAAAAGGCTTCAACTCTCATCTTCAGGTGTCTTCTCTACTTTTGTTGGAGACTGCAGTAAAGAAAGCATGAATGAAGAGCCTATGAAGTAGGATGTACCTCCAGAGGGTCTCTAAGGATACTCTAAGGGCAGAGGTGAAAACCTGCTTGATATGGGGGGGGAATCTGGAGTTGGGAAAACATTGGAATATTAAGGTCGACTCAAATTTCTCAACATCACCAATTTTCAACTTTCCATGAGTGCATTATCTGATTACCTGTATAGCCTTTCCCTTAATATTCCTCAGTCACCAGGGTCTTTGGCTGTCCACATTTAGGCTGTATTAAGGAAGAACAGAACCAGGTTTATAAAAAATAGGAATGAATGAGAAACTGATGATATTCCAAAGCCAAATAAAAAGTCATTTGGATTAGCTATTCCTTTTTTTTCTTTTAAATAATTCACCGGTGCGCTCTCCTCATTAATTCCTTGCCAATATTTCAAGGATCTGTAATTTCATTTATGTAGTCTTCCCTCCAGTAACACAAATTGTAGTTCGCCCATTAATCAAAAAGTCTTTATTGTTGACCATGTACCAAGTATTAGGGATACAAATACAAAAGTGTGACAATCCTAGCTCTCCAGGCACTTACATTCCACAAGGGGACAACAACATAAGTAGTTATAGGGTAAATAAATATAGGATCTATACATGTAACCTTTACATTGTCCCTAAGAGGTGGCATTAACACCTGGGGGAATCAAGAGGTATAGAGACCATCTGCTCAAGTATAGAGCTTTAGTAGATGGTCTCCATGACTTACTGAAGTTGAAGAAATTCATCCCAGTGTGGCAAAACTAGTCATGAGCTTCCTAAAGTATAGTTCAGCTAGTCCTCTGATGACAGACAGAATAAAGAGTTTATTTATCCAAAGATTTCCCCACCTGCTAATACTTGAGAACTCAGTTCCCTCCATGGCACCATGAAGAACCAGTGGAGGACTTTAGCAAACATCTCTCATTAACAAATACTTAACATGTGTCCTGAATCAAACTGTATGTATCTCACAGATGCCAGTTTCAATGCTCTACTTAATGCTTCTCCCACAATAACTTGGCACAAATGCCATTCAGTGCCAGTGGAATGACAACCTGTCAACAAATACATTTTTAAAACATTTAAGTGTCTAATATGTGAGGTACTACGTTAGTTGGTATTGGAGAATGGAAGGAGCATAAAGTCTCTGACTGCCAAGTCACCTGCTAGCGCCTTCCTCTTGTGGTTATATCCAATTTGTCCTGCATAATTTTTTGTTTCTACATTAATGTTTGAACATTGTCTTCTCTATTAAACCATGAGCTCCTTGATAGCTGAGACGATTTTTGCCTTTGTATATCCCCAAGTATTTAGCAAAGTAGCTGACACTTTGTGTTGTTCAGTTGTTTTCCAGTCATGTCCAACTCTTCATAACCCCATTTAGGGCTTTCTTGGTAAGGACACTGGAGTGGTTTGCCATTTCCTTCTCCAGCTCATTTTACAGATAAACAACTGAGACAAACAGGGTTAAGCAACTTGACCAGGGTCACAAAGCTAGTAAATGCCTAAGGCCAAATTTGAACTCAGTTCCTCCTAACTCTAGACCTGGCCTTCTATACACTGTGCCACCTAGCTGCCTCTACCTGACACACGGTAGGTACTTAATAAATGCTTGTTGACTTGACTTGAAAAGGCAGAAGCAAGTAGAGTTGGCTAATAATATGAACACAGAACACCCAATGGATGTTTAACTTGAGTAAAATGCTAACAACTTAAGGAAATATAGAATTCTTGGCCTGGAAGCTAGGGAGTAAAAGAACAAATGAAGACTAGAATCTCACATGAGTTTCTTCTGATACCACAAGAGTGAGAAGAAAGAAATTGAGCAGCAAATTTTTATTTTGTTTTTGCTTTCCTGACAGGCATGGGTTTCTTCAGTTTCCAACTCTTTGGAAAATTCAAAACTCTTCGAGCAACCTGGACACAACAGAATATCCCTCCTCTTCTCTCCATCAGCACAACCAACAAGATGATTCCTTCCTTCCTTCTTAAGTCAGAATGCTGGTTTTTGGTGGATTTTCAGTTCTTTCCAAATCAAACGGCCTTTCAGATGGTATCATTTATTTGGTACCTCAAAAAGCATCATATCAGTCAACAAATTAAGAAAAGTAGTAGTAAGGCTTTTTGTTTTTAATGTTTAAGTGTTTTGTCTAAAGTCTGAGAATGAGGCTTCTGATAATGTTTGAAAAAAAACAATATTTAATGGTAATATGAGTAAGGGTTTATTATTCTGGAGGTATATTGCTTTGGAACAGTAGTTTAAACAATTTCTTGAATGTATTCCTATATTTTGTGCCTTAGGGAACATTTTCAGTTGACAGTTGAAGGAAGAGAATCAGAAGATTTTAGATGAAGGATCTTGGAAACCACGTCATTCAATTCATTCAGATGAAGAAATTCGAGGCCAGAGGTTAAGCACTTTGCCCATAAGTTCAAATGGCTAGCAACTGGCAAAGTTGTGCATGAAGATCAAGCCAGGGGCTCACAGATTTAGAACAGAAGAGATTGTAGTATCTTATCAGATGGAACCTACCCATTTTACAGATAAAGAAACTGGGGGCCACAGGTTAAGTGATTTGCCCAAGGTCACATGGCTAGTGAGTATCTAGGATTCAAGTTCTCTGATCCCAAATCCAGCACTCTTCACTACATTACCTCTCCAATCTGTCATTGATGAGAGTCAGCAATAAAATAATTCATCAGTAACCATTCATTCAACAAAAAATCAAGTACCTAATCAATAGGCACTGCATACACAACTGAAGATCACATAAGTTCTATGATAGTTCTATGTCTAACACTGTGTTAGGCATCTGGTAAAGGGAAGAAATAACAGATTCTGGAATGCCAATGGTCCAACTAAGATGGGGAAAATATAGAGAACAGCACAGCAAATTCGAACGGGGCATACTATATATAATTTTGGCCGGTATTATGTTAAGGGAAACAAGAAGAGAGAGAGAGAGAGAGAGAGAGAGAGAGAGAAAGAGAGGGGGGGGAGAGAGAGAGAGAGAGAGAGAAAGAGAGAGAGAGAGAGAGAGAGATATGCCAAGTATGATTTAATCCTTGCTGCAAAGAACACAAAGAAACCTGACGATAATCTGAGAAGCCTCTTAACTGGACTCTCCTGCTTCTAGACTCTTTCTTCTCTAATCCATCCTCCACACAGATGCCAAAATAATCTTTTCTAAAGCATAGGTCTAACTATGTCAACTCCTCTGCTCTAAAATCTTTAATAACTCCCTACTGTTATTAGAATAGATTATAAAATCCTTAACTTGGCATTTAAAGCCCTGCATAGTCTGCCTATAATCCACATTCCTAAACTTATTTCATATTACCCACCTTTCATGTACTTTATGTTCTACCTTAATTGACTCACTTGATAGTCTTCAGTCTCTGCATTTATTTCTTCTCTCAAAAGCACCTTGGTGCTTTTGCCCAGACCGTGTCTCCATGCCTAGAATGTGCTTCTTCCTCATATTCACCTTTGAGATGCCTTAAACTTTCCATCCAAGCTCAACCCAGATCCTAACTCCCATGGGAAAGCTTACTCAATACTGCTACTTAGTGCTGTCTCCCTCCTTAGACTATCTTATATTTACTTATCTGTTGAACATGCTATGTCTTCCCATTATACATATATAGCCTTTAAATAATGATTATTGTAAGGTATGCTCCTTGAGGGCAGGGTCTGTTTCCTTTTTGGGTTTATCTACCCAGAACCTAGCACAGTGTATTTATTATACACTGCAGGAATAGTATGAATTCTGAATTAAACTGAACCTTCAAATGCCTATTTCTTGCAGAAAACATGTCATTTTTACTACAGTGTTTAAAAATATGGAGTTCTCCATTAAACACTACAAAATATCTATCATACTGTGAATGGAACAGACCACATGAAAAGCAAGTAAGAAAAATGTTCTCTTTCTGATAAATGACCCTTTCCCCTCCAACAGTTTCCCACACACTCAGATTGTTGTAGGGGATGTTGATGGCTGTAGTCTGTATTCAACCAGGAATAACTCTGAAGTAGCAATGTCTCCTTCTCAGATCTACGGCTTAGGACACAAGCTCCAAATAAAAGTGTCATGAACCTGAAAAGAAAATTTTGCCCTTGCACATTTCAAAACCAAGAGATATTTCAGGACATACTTAGAAATATCAAAAAGGGTTGTGGACAGAAACTGGAGAAACAGTATCTGGAGAAACCAGAGAAACCATTTGCTCTTTAACACCACTCCTCCAACACTGATTGATTTCTCAGGGGAGCTGCACAAATGCAGAGCTACCAAAAATACAAACCTGATACTATCCGACACTATTCCTGTCATCAAGAGCCATTCTTGATCTCCAGGTTGCACATTATAGAGACCACTCATTGGCTGCTTTACTATTTGGCAATGGAGGTATACCAAATCCCATTTCTTTCCCATTGCTCTTTAGTTCTGCTTTTGTCCTAAATCAAAGGGTGCCAAATTTCTCTACTACAGCACAAAGTGACATAAATAACCAGCAGTTCTTGGGCCATACTTCCAAGAGCTCTTTTCATACTATCCAGATGTAAGATTTTAGAAAACATCTGGTTCACCCAAGATGCTGCCCCTTCCAGGGCAAGAGGATAGCTTAAATTTTTTAATCCCCCCCCCAAAATCTTGGAATTAGAGTTCCCTTCTCTAATGGAACATAAATGACATTTATTCCCTTAGTAATGTAGGGGATATATAGGTAGCACTAATATTAATAGAAAAAATGAGACTCTCACTTGTTCTAGTTTTAGCTATGTTTTCATCAATGACTACTAACCTCTGTGGACATGAGAAAGCACCACTCAGAAAGCTGAGTGCCAAATCTTTAGCGAAGTAGGCTTCTCCTCCTGGCTCTGCTCCTTCCCATCTGCGAGAGCTTGGGAAATCATTTAAACCTCTCTGGTCCATTGAATTCTAATATGAAAAATTAGGGGTTGGAATGAATGACCTCTAAGATACCTTTCTGCTCAAAATCCATGAACTTTTGTCTTTTCTAATTTCTGTAAAATCCATTGCTGAATTAACAGTGTTAACTGGATTAATTAACCAAAAATGAACTCCAGCCTGAGTCCTAGTTCTAGACTTTTAGAGATACCTTCAGTCTCTGAGGCTCCTGGCTTTTAGGGACTGGTTAGGTGCTTGCTAAATCTGTGCCCCTGTACCCTTCCTAAGAGTCTTAGGATTACTTAAACATATCCTACAGATTTTAAAAATCATGCTGGTGCCCTAGATATCTAGTATCATTCACAGGATTGTTCTGGTGCCAGTTGTCAAATTGTACATTGGGAAGAAACTAAAAATCCAACTTAAGCTTACTGTAGCACTTTCTACCTTCCTCTCTTCTTGACCTTCTCCAATTCACAAGAAGAAACAGCGCAGCACCAACCTGAGTTTCTGGCTACCGAATGTGGGTCAACAATGACTCCAGGGGCCATTAAGCAGGTCATTCTGATTTCAAGTGCTATGTCTAGATGGAGTTGAAAGCTTTGCCCCTCGGGGAAGAGGGTAAATGGAGGGGGAGGGTGGGGGTTGAGACTTGCTTCAGTTGGCATTAAACAAACACTACTGATAGGGAGATATCTATTTCTCCTTACTCTCAGGTCTTGCTGGACCTAGAAAAGTCTATGTGACCAGGGTAAAGAGAATGACTGACGTGTTGGCTATTCTATGTAGCATCATCCTTTATTGGAATGTTCAGCACAAAATGACTAAAAAGAACAGCAAAAAGTAAATTGTGACCAAGACACATACCACTGCAAAACACATGATGAAATTGTCTGTGAAAGCAAAGCACTCAGGCCTTCCTATCACTGGTTGGTTTTGTGAAACAGATGTACTAATATCACCTGTTTTGCTTCCTGAATTAAAGTGAATTAAAGAAATTCAGTTGAAGAATTTTTCTAAAATCCACTGAAATAACTGGAGAAATCTTGAGGTGCCCCAAATGAGAAGTAGGCCTCACTGTCCTAGCAGGCTGTCATAGGGCACTCATCTATCATACATCTCACCAAGTCTATCCTTAAAGGAAGGACAAACACTTAGCTGGAGTGATGACTGACCTCTAGTCATGATAGAACTGACCTTAAATAATTAATTTCATTGGGCACACTGCTTTCCGACTTTATTTTCCTTTTGGGGGGCGGGGAAGAGAACACTGATTGTTTATCAGGCACGTGCTAAGATAGTCTAAGTATTTTCACAGCCATAACACAAAACTCTATTTGTAGGTCCTCCTTCATGAGAGAATTTACATTAACAGAGAGTTTATTTATAGATTTCTTTTTCCAGAGAAAGATTGTTGAATTTTAGATAATTACATTTCACACCTTGAGGAATGGGCAAAGTGGACTGGAGGCAGTGATGTCTAGTGGAGAGTGTTGGGTTGGAGTCAGGAAGAACTGGGTTCAGGTTCAACTAAGACACTTACTAGCTATGTGATTCTGGGCAATTCATTTAATCTCCCTGGGCCTGTTTTGCTCTGAAAAAACGAAGGAATTGAACTGGATGACCTTCAAGGTTCCTTCTACCTCTAAATCCATGAAACAAAGAATGCTTTGGCTATAGATCTATGTTTCAGTAATCCAAAAGAATTTTTCCTTAATCAGATTGGGGTTAAAGATTTTTTATTTCACAATGAGTATTACTTATCATATAGGCTTTCTTGAAATGAAAATTTATTGTCACATATTTTGAATCCTCTCTTAAATTCTGATATGCACATGACATGCTTTCATTTCTAATTTTGTATTTAAGTTCTAATATTTAAGTTTATGATATGTTTTTTGTTTCTTTTTTTCTGTTCTCTATTTGTTTTCTGGCACTTGAGACTAAAATAAAATCCTGGGGAAAAAAAAGACTTTTGATGACAAGTGTGGGACATTGATATTTCCCTCCCCAAAAGACAGAAATGGTTCACATTACCGACCATTTCATTTTAGCTCATTATGCACTGGGGCTGATCAATCATGCCAACTCATCACTCCATCTGGAGACAGTTAATGATGATGTGGTAAGCAAAGAAATTAAATTCCTTTCAGAGTTTTAATTTTTACTAAGATACTGTGTTTTTGGGCCAGAGATTGTTTAACTTTTTGGCTTAGCACAGAGGCTGGCAAGTAATGACCATTTAATACGAGGGTTTTTAATCTTGGATCTGTGAGAGGTTTTTTAAAGTACTTTGACAACTGTATTTCAACATAATTGACTTCCTTTGTAATACTACATGTTCTATTTTATGCCTTTAAAAAGGTTATTCTGAGAAGGGGTCCACAAGCTTCACCAGACTGCTTAAGGGCCAAGACACACACACAAAAAGGTTAAGAACTCCTGCCTTAATGTTTGTTGAATTCCTCCACTAGAGCCCTCCTCTAATGCCTCCTTGTGGCAGGGAGATTTCTTTTGCCAGGTCCTAAATGCTGTGCAGCAGAGACCAGACTCTAGTAGGTTCAATAAAGCTGGAAAGGCACCAAGGATGGACATTGATATAGACTCTATATCTGTTGCCTAAGATCTAGCTCTTAGATCTAATTCAGAGTCTTATTACTAGAAAGCTGGGGCCCCCTGTGTAATCAATTGTGAAGGTGCCAAACAACTCAAACCATCTACTGGTTTCCTCCAATAAGGCTCACATCAAGTCCAAGCTTCAGTATGAGGCCTTTGTTGATTCCTCCAAGTTGTCAGTCAGTGTCTTCCCCACTAAGGCTTCCTTACACCAATTTTGTAGATATCCATTTATGTGCATGTTTTTTTCTCCTGTTAGAATATAAGCTCTTTGAGGGTAGGGATTAATTTGTCTTTGTCTTTGTATACACAGGACCTGGTCCAGTGCCTATCACACAGTAGATGTTTAATATATGCTTGTGACTGAATGATCTACTAAGAGTTAAAAGGGTTATTATTTGGACTGGCAGAAACATGATCCATGGTGATGAAATTATGGATTCTTGAAGTATCAGTGATATATAAATGATAAAATTTTTATTTGCTATCTGAGGTTTCATTTTAATCCTCTTTGGTAGTTTTCTTGAGGGTGAAATCTGGAAGAGGCAAAGCTATAGAATCTATGTCTCTTTTTCCAGATAACCATTTGGAGGCATCTCAGGTTCAGCCTAACTGAAAGCCAGCACATTCTCATGTCTGGTGAATTATGAAGTTAGTCACCATCAAGGTTCTCCTTCTTAATAGCAAGTTATCCACTGATTTCTTTTTTTTTTATTTCTTTTTTTTTAATTTTTATTTTTTAATTTTATTTAAAAAAA
>CM053584.1:272157419-272176303 GCA_028627135.1 Pseudochirops cupreus
ATCCCAACAGTGGTATTGCTGGGTCAAAGGGTATGCAATTATTTATAGCCCTTTGGGCAAAGTTCCAGATTGCTCTCCAGAATGGTTGTATCAATTCACAACTCCACCAACAATGCATTAGTGTTCCAATTTTTCCACATCCTCTCCAGCATTTGTCATTTTCCTGTTTTGTCATCTTAGCCAATCTGACTGGAGAGATTCCACTGATTTTTTGTGAGCAAAACATGTCACCCTATTCAGAAGTTCAGTTCGAATGATATATTTGAACACAAATGGGGGAGGAGTAAATACTAAAGTATATTTTTAAGGGACTGTTTGACTTTGTTGCTGTTGACATAGTTAGAAAAAAGGATGCAATGGAATGGTGGACTGAGGGTTGGCCTTGGAGTCAGAAATGCCATTGGTTCAAGTCCTATCTCTGACACATTTTGCTGTGTGATCCTGAGCAAGTCTCTGTGGCACCTGTCTGTGTTCTAGGTGAGGCTCTAGTCTGACTATAAACTACATTCTGCATAGGTGGAGGGAGTGAACATACTTCCTTCACATCTCTCACGTCCCCTTTTCTCCTCTTACCTTATCCCTCTCTGCCTGGACTATTGTAATAGTTATCTGGTTGGTCTCCCTGACTCACACCTCTACCTAGTCCAAATGCATTCTCCACTCAGCTGTCAAATTAATCTTCCTAAAGAACGGGTTTGATCAAATCATCTCAACCCCACCCCATTAAATAAACCCCAAAGGTTCCCTGTCAACTCCATTTGAGACTATAGTTCCCTATACCAATGAAATTTCAAGTATCCAAAAAAATCAAAACAAAACAAACAAAAAAATTGGTAGTTCTTTTCAGTGTTTAACCAAACTGACTTTTTTTAAAAAGCTTCCTAGTTTGGTTTTATCAAGGAACAAGCCAACAAGTATTAATATTTATTAAATGCTTACTGAGTGGCAGGTGTTGGGATAAATTCTGGGATACAAAGAAAGGCACAGACTCTTGTTCTCAAGGAGTTCCTATTCCAGTGAGGAAGATAACACATATACAACTATGTAAATGAGAACAGAGAGACAGACAGTCACAGAGCGAGAAATAGACAGAGAGACAGCGACAGAGGGACAGAGAGAAAGTGAGAGAGACAGAGAGAGGCAAAGAGAAGGAGGTGGAGAGAGACAAAGGCAAAAAATGCTTGTTAATGGATTTCACTGATTAAAAGTAGGCTTCTCGGGGTGGCTAGGTGGTACAGTGAGTAGAACACTGGCTCTGGAGTCAGGAGGACCTGAGTTCAAATTCAGCCTCAGACACGTTACACTTACTAGCCATGTGACCTTGGGCAAGTCACTTAACCCCAATTGCCCTGCCCTCCCTCCTCCAAAAAGCAAAAAATAAAATAAAATAAAAGTAAGCTTCTCTTTTAACAATAAAGATAAAGATAGTTAGCATTTATATAGCACTTAAAGGTTTGAAAAGCACTTATTATTATATCATTTTATCTTAATGATAAACAACCTAGGAGGTACAATTATGATTCTCATTTTACAGATGAGGAAACTGAGGCAGACAGACGTTAAGAGACTTGCCATGGTTCACACAGTATCTGTGGCCATATTTTAACTTATAACTTCCTGACTGTTATGACTTTCAGCCACTGGGGCTGGGTAAACTCTAGGAAGATTCCTAACCCTTATCTTAAGGGTACCTTACTTAGAGAAAGTCGCATTAAATATGACTTTTGAGGTCATCCTACTGGTGTAATGGATAGAGCGCTGGACTTAGACTCAGGAAGAGCCCAGTACCACTCTAACTTCAGACACTTGCTAGTTGTGTGGCCAAATTACTTAAACCTCTCTGGACCTCAGTTTACTCATCCATAAAATAAGCCCATGAAGTCTCTTCCAGCTCTAAATCTATAATTTCATATTTATTTGTTAATTTTCTTCACATTACACATCTATGTGGAGAAATCTTTTCCCCCAGGCCTTTGTCTCCTAGACGGCACTCAAGTGCACAGGGTGCTAGGCCAGGAATGAGGAAGACCTTAGCTCAGATCAAGCCTCAGATACTCGCTAGCAATGTGATCCTCAGCAAGTCACTTACTCCCTGTTTGCTTAAGGTTCCTCATCTGTAAAATGAGCTATAATAACAGCATTTAACTCACAAGACCAAATGAGATTATATTTGCAAAAAAACACTTAGCACAGTGCCTGGCCCATAGTAGGCACTTATAAAATGCTTGTTCCCTTCCCCTCCCTAGGAGAGGCGCTTTAAGAAATATCTCAGCCATACGTGACCTCGCTCAAGCCCACATTCAATCTCTGACACGTCCTCCTTGTCTTATGCTTTGCCCTGGCGTTGGTTCACTCCTTCCTCACTTCTAGTTCTTCTATACATGCCATTCTTCCCTTATTAGAATGTAAGCTCCACGTAGGTAGGGACTATCTTTTGTTTGTATTGGTATTCCCAACATTTCAGACAGAACCTAGAACATTAGTAAACACTAATAAATGATCTGTCTTTCTGTCTGTCCATCTATCTATCTATCTATCTGTCTATCTATCTATCTATCTACCCATCCATCTATCCCTGCTTCCCTTGTGTGGATAAAACAGCCCTTTGAGTAGTTCAAATCGTCTAGTACATTTGGGAGTTGGGATGTCTTCATGCTAGTCCTAGCAATCCCATTAAATAAATGGTGGCAACTGATTCTATTTCACTGCAAATAAATTACAACAATCTAAATCTTCCATGGATAATTGTGGCTACATACAAAAAGTTAACTCTAAAAGAAAAACAAAAATAAGCTAAAATAGCTTCTTTAATCAAAATCTTACCTGGCTCCCACAACACAAAATGGAGACCTTCAGAGATAAAAAAATTAAACACTCTGATTGGAAGATTTACATTCAGAGTAAGAGGGAAGGATAATGAGAGCAAAGCTAAACAACCAAATGCTACTCTCTTCTGTCACCATAATAGGTCCAAAAAGGGCTCTTCTGCTGTCAATGAAGTCCGAAACACTTCTCTGATTCCTAGAAGACCTTTAGTGTTAGTATTCAGAGGTCACCCGGACTAAATTAAATTATGATGGTAATTTGTCATGGGATGTGAATGCCTGTGGTTGTCAATCTTGTGAAAAAACTACATATTTCATGGTAATGGCTAGGGAACACATTCTTAAGTTATCTTCTACGTGAGCAGTAAATCTCTCCAATAATCCAATTCAGTCTCAAAGCTTTTCAAGTCACCCCAGTGTTGCTATCAAGTTTGGAGCTCAAAAAACAGGCCACTGTCCCATTATGGTTACTTAAAATTTAAATGTGTTTGTGTATACACACACACACACACACATATGTACACACTTCTTTCTAATTTCTCTGTCATAGGCAACAGTTGCTGTCAGACTCACTACCAGATAGTTTATATTTAAACAAAAAAGTTTCAATCCCTTCAGCTCAGTCATGTGCCGTGTGCCACATTTGAAACACAGTTTTCAGCCAAAGTCCAACTCTGGTCTGATAGCCTTCCTGCTAGCCACAATCAGTTGCTAACTTGTTTTAAAATATTTCCACAATGTATTAATTGTTCTCCTTCTGCTATGTAATTGTGTGGGACATTGGCAAGTGATGGCTCCTCAATGAATAAAAGTTTGTTTATCAAAGAATAATTGGAGTTGCTTGGCACTGGGAACAGATTCAGATTAGCACCAGCTGATGCATCTTGCAAATAGCACTGCCCTCAGTCTTCTGCAACCAACCAATCAATCAGCAAACATTTTTGTATTTGCTGCATGAAAAAGTTCTCATTAATTTTTAATACTTAGGGCTCAACTTCGGCAACATAGCCTACATTAAACCTTCTCGTGCTATGAAATGTGGTTTGAAAGGAGGAAGGGAACAATCATTTAATAAGTGCCCACTATGTGCCAAGTGCTGGCCTTACAACTATTGTCTCACTTGATTTTGTTTGAGATTCTTTGTTGGTATCTGATTCACCTAGAAGACAAAACTCAAGAATACAATCAGAAAGACTTTAATTTTAACTAAATTTAACTAAACAGATGTAAAAGTGAAGGGCTTTTAGATCTATCATGTTATAATTAATAGAAATATTTTCTTGCTGTGCACACGCCATTGTGTTTGAGATTCTTAAATGAAAGTATATAAGTAATTTATTGTACACAAATACTGTATAGTATTAGATTGAGAAATGTTTAGTCCTCTTTGGGGGAATTATCCCGTCTTAATTAAATCAACATTCGTAGAGCACTTTTATATGTCTAGACTGTGCTACATGGTATGGGAAATACAACAAATGTAAAAGGCAGCATTGAATTTGGAGTCAGGGCCTGGGTTCAAATCCAGTTCTGCTTACGGCTACTCCTAGTGGACAATTACATAGTGCTTTCATACATATAAATCACTTTGCATACCTTATTGTATTTAACTTTTCCCTCCCTATTTTTATCTGCACCCTATAGGTCATCCCATATTTTTATATATGAAGAAACTGAGGTTGTGAAACTATACAACTACAGTATAGTTATTCAGCTAAAAAATTCTAACACAGGATTCTCCTGATTCCAAGTCTAGTGCCTCTGCCCCTACTTGTATGACCTTGAGCAAGACACGATTAAACTAGGTATGTTTCAGCTCTAAATCCTATGATCTTAAGGAGGGGAATAAGAGATAGTTTAAGCCCTTGAGGAGCTTATAATCTAGTGTATTTATGTTAGAATGCATATTGATGGAGAAATGAGCAAGGTAGGGAAAAATTACACACAGAGCTAGAATACAAGGCACAAAATACAAGTACCATAAAAGAGTTCTCAAGTGTTATGCGAATTCAAGAAGAGAAAAAGACCATTTTACAGAAAGAAGCTTAAGGAGATGGGGCAAAAAAGAATGTTTCTTTTACACTTTTTCTCAAACCAAGGTCTATGTCCTATTGGTGATCTGCAGGCTTATTGTCTCTTATAGCATTAATTAATGGTTACTGTGAAAAATACCTCTATAGATATGAATTAGTGATCTATTTATGATATTTAATAAAACAGGCACCTCCTTATTGGTTTTTAGATGGCAAAATCAAGGTTCAAAAATATATTGATGTGAACCTGGTACTGGCTAAGAAATAGAGTGGTGAATCAGTAGAACAGATTAGATACACAATACATAATAGTAAATCAGCATCGTAATCTAGTATTCAACAAACCCAAAGACCCCAGCTTTTGGGACAAAAACTCACTATTCGACAAAAATCTACTGGAGATACTGGAATGCAATTTGGCAAAAAAAAAGGCACGGACTAACATCTCACACTGTATGCCACGAAAAGGTCAAAATGGGTACATGATTTAGATAGAAAGCATGATACCATAAGCAAATTAGGGCAGCATGGAATAGTTTGTCTGTCAGATCTATGAATAAAGGAAGACTTTGTTACCAAACAAGAGACAGAGAACATTATGAGATATAAAATGGATAATTTTGATTATATTTAAAAAATTTTAAATTACACAAACAAAACTGATGCAGCCAAGATAGAAGGAAAACAGAAAGTTGAGGATTTTTTTTTTACAGCAAATGTCTTCGATAAAGGCCTCATTTCTCAAATATATAGAGAACTGAGAAAAATTTATAAAATTTTATAAAAATTTATAAAATTATAACAAGTCATTCCCCAATCAATAAATGGTAGGAGGATATGAACAGGCAGTTTTCTAATGAAGAAACCAAAGCTATCCATAGTCATACGAAAAAAAATGCACTAAATCTATATGGATTAGAGAAACACAAATTAAAACAGAGATACCACCTCATACCTATCAGATTGGCTAATATGGAAGAAAAGGAAAATAATGAATGTTGGAAGGGATATGGGAAAACTGGGACACGAATGCACTGTTGCTGGAGTTGTGAACTGATCCAACCTTTCTAGAGAGCAATTTGAAATTATGCTTAAAGGCCTATAAATCTTTGCAGCCCCTTTGACCCAGTGATACCACTACTAGGTCTATATCATAAAGAAATTTTTTAAAAAGGAACTATTCGTACAAAAATATTTACAGCAGCTTTTTTTTTATGGTGGCAAAGAATTTGAAATGGAAGGGATGCTTATCAATTGGGGAAATAGCTAAGCAAGTTGTGGTATATGATTGTGATGTGTTATAAGACATTATGAGCAGGATGCTTTCAGAAAAACCTGGAAAAACTTACATAAACTGATGCCGAGTGAAGTGAGCAGAACCAGGAGAACACTGTACACAGTACCAACAAAATTGTACAATGAACAACTGTGGATGACTTAGCTATTTTCAGCAATATGATGATCTAAGACAATTCCAAAGGATGCATCATGAAAAATGCTATCCACCTCCAGAGAAAAAATTGATGGAGTCTGAATATAGATTGAAGCATACTATTTTGTACTTTCTTTATTTTTTCAACTGTTTTGTCTATGTTTTCTTTCACAACATGACTAATATGGAAATATGTTTTACATGATTGCACATGTATAACCTATACTAAATTACTTGTCTCAGCGAAGGGAAAAGGAAGTGACAGGGAAAAAAATTAGGAACTCAAAATTTTGAAAAATGATTATTAAAAAAAATTTACACGTAATTGGAAAAAATAAAACATTATTTAAAATGAAAAGGAAATATTGATGTGAAGCTATCTACCTCCTCACAGAGAGGTGATGGACTTGGGTTGCAGATTAAGACATACATTTTTTGGACATGACCAATGTGGTAATTTTTTTTTTGCTTGATTATGAATATTTGTTATAAGGGTTTTGTTTTTCTCTCTTTTTTAATGGAGTCCAATGAAAATACATTTTTGTTAATTTGTTAAAATAAATTTAAAAACAAAAACCAAGCAAAAAAATTTGTAGTACACATAGTCACAAACATATATGTATCTATGCATATGTATACATATACACAAGGTGTCCCAAAAGTCTCAGTGCAATTTTACACTTTAATAGCTTATATATACTTTTTTTTAAATTAGGAAGCTCATTCCAAACCATCAGCTGTAAGTTAAAAGGGATAAACATATAGTTCTATCTAGAGGTTTGGGGTTTTTTTTTTTTTAATCAGCTATATAAGTATAGGACCTGGGAATTGACTGAAAGCTTCATATGGTTCATCAGTGTGACAAGGCTGCCAAAAAAAACAGCCACTGTAATCTTAGACTGCATTAAGAGTCATAGTGAGCTCTCTATAAGTTCCAGGGGTATATAAGTTCCCCACTCCTGATTACTGTTAAATTGTAACTGAAGAACTATTTTCAACATTCAACATCTTCCATTGATACAAGTAGTGATCAGTTATAAAGCAGAATCACAGAAGGCATCAAATCCAACCTATCCCAGGACAGTAATCTTCATTATGTTCCCAACAAGTGGTTATGCAGCCCTCCTGTAAAGACCTTTTATGAAGGAGTGAGGAACTCACTACATCTCCAGACAGTCCTTTCCATTCAGGAAATATATGTTTCTCCTTATATTGAACCAAAATCTTCCTCTCTTGAAATTTCTACCCATTGTTCCTAATTCTGCACTCTGTAGGATAAGGAAAGCAAATCTAATCCATCTTCCTCTGGAAAGTCCTACATATATCTGAAGACAGTGGTTGGGTTCCCCATCCCCATTCCAAATCTAGGCTAGACAACCCCACTTTCTTTGACTAATCCCAGCATGATACAGTTTCCAATCCTCTCACTCCCCACCTGTTGACCTCCTTCCTTTGGATGCTCTCTGACTTATGAAAATCCTTTCATAAATGAGGTATCCATAACTGAACTGAATACTGGAGGTGGTCTGGCCACAACAGACCACAGTAGAGCTATGACTCCCCTAGGCCTGGACAATATTCCTCTTAAAGCATTTACAAGAAGAGAATGGCAAGGAGTCTCAGAAAACATTGCATGAGAATAGTTAAAAGAACTAAGGTTCATGGTCAGCCAGGAAAGAAAATACTTTAGGATTTGGGAAAGGAAAAGGAGGAGGAAGATAATAAGAATTTATATAGCATTTATTATGCATTTGATATCATGCAAAGCACTTTTTACAAATATTACCTCATTTGAATGGATGGTACACATCTTCAAACAGCTAAAGGGCTGTCAAATGGAAGAGGGATTAGACATACGAGGTAGAAGAATTAATGGAAGTCAATTTAAGGAAGAACTTTCTAGCAAAGAGAATTATCTGAAAATGGAACTGGCAGCCATGTGAAGTGGTGAGCTCCCTGTCACTGACAGTGTTCAAGTAGAGAATAGAAACTCACTGTAAGATATGTCACAAGTGGAAAATTAGACTAGGTGACTCCTAGGCTCCCTACCAGTCCTCATTATGATTCTTAGGTGTCTCATAAAAAATAATACCAGGCAAGTTGTTGACTTGTTTTGTGATGGCAAGCAAGAGTGGGTAGGGGTGGTCTGCAGAGACATTAGGTTTCAGAACTATGGCTTTGTCAGTATTCTTGGCACCTATGTAAATAGTAAGTTTGGAAAAAGACATATACCAAAGAGAGGTAAAGCAGTACATCTATTTGCAGGCATAGTTTCAAATAGTTCAACATTAGAAACTGCTATGATTTTGTCAATGGAAATGAAATTAAAGAAGAGGCATTCACTCTAAGTACTTTCCATCTGACTTGAAGCAGAAACCTCCCGTGTGTCATCTTTCCCTTTAGAACATAGGCTTCTTGGGAGCATGGACTGTATTTTCTATTTGTATCCTGTGTGCTTGGGCATTTAGGTGGAGCAGTGCATAAAGCACCAGGACTGGAGTCAGCAAGACTCATTTTCCTGAGTTCAAATCCAGCCTCACACATTTACTAGATGTGTGACCTTGGACAAGTCACTTAACCCTGGTTCTGCATCTGTAAACTGAGTCAGAGAAAGAAATGGCAAACCACTCCAGTGTCTCTTCCAAGAAAACCCCAAATAGGGTCATAAAGAATCAGACACAACAGAACAACAACAAATCCCTAGTCTTTAGCACAGTGTTTGGCACAAAGTAAGCACTCATTAATTCATTCATTCAAGAAATTTTCATTGAACTGGACTGTATAAGTAGTCCTTTCTTTATGCAGGGGAAACTCTTCAACTAGTTGAGTTAAATCAATTAGTTGATTAGAACTTGGCTAGGACTGTCAGAGAACTCTGTCCACTGTGATCTAAAGAAGTCCCTTTCTTTGTATGTACCTTGATTGTGCTATTAGCTACAGAGAATCTTGCCTGATGGATGCTATCTATCCAAGTATTATATGTTAGAGTGAAGCAAAAGCTCAAAACCACTTAACAGCCCTTAGTTTGAGAGGAACCTTTTCAAGCTGTATACTCTTTCCAGGAGTGGTCAGTGAGAAGCTCTGGGTTATTTCCAGGATGACCAAGTCAGTTGACTTTAGTTTCCTTATCTGTAAAATGAAAGGGCTGGAGCAGATGATTTATAAAGTTTCTCCCAGTTCTAATAATCTATGATTTGTGCTTTTTGTCAGGCAGGCATGGAGGCAAATTTATTTGGGAAAAAATTGCTCAAAGACTTGTTGCCAACTTACTAATGCTAGGTGTTCCATTGGATAGTGTTGACCTGGAAGCTGGGAAGACAACTTTAAATCCTGTCTAGAAATTGACTAGCAGTGTTACTCTGAACACTCACCTCTTCACCTCTCATGGCTTCAGTTTTCTCATCTGAAAAATGGGGTTAGTAAAAGCACCTATCTCACAGGTTTGCTGTAAAGACCAAATGTGATAGCGTATGTAAAACACTTTGCAAACCATAAGGTGCTCTAAAAATACTAGCTGTTACTGCTACTATGACCAAAGGGAGATATGTTGGATGGAGTATTGGTGCCTCCAGGGAAATGGTGTCGATTATTAAAAAGGGGCAGGTGGTAGGGATGCCAGGGCTGGTGAGCTGTGGAATGTAATAGGTAGGCAGCAGCAGATGGCAAGGAAATAGGAGCACGGAGTGCAGAAAGCAAAACCTGAAGATGCCATCACTGGAGGAGATGGATTAAGGGCCCCTGTGACAGAGAGAGAGGAGAGTCTGGCATACCTGGATCTGTCTCCTGTGCTACCTATAGACAAACCACTCGCTTGCTTTCTCCATCTGTTTGGTGTGTTTCATACTGGTTTGTGGGGTGTTTAGGGAAGAGAGGTTGTTCTAAATGGTTGCAAATATAATTCAGTTATTTGGGATTGGGATAGGAACTGGATCTGTCCTTTCATTGGTACAGCAAACCTCCAGGTCAGAAAATTTCCTCTACCAATGCAGTCAAAGTAATCAATAAATATTATTAAGCACCTACTATATGCCAGGAACAATGGATCAATACGCTGTCTACAACATCTAGTATTAGAACATTGCCTAGAGCAGTGGTTCTCAACCTTCCTAATGCCGAGACCCTTTAATACTCATATGTGGGCGTATCTGCATGTGGATGGATCCCACCTGGAGACAGATAGAGGAGTGGTGTCTCTGTTCCTAAGACCATTGGAAATATGTGTTTTCCGATAGTCTTAGGCAACCCCTGTGAAAGGGTAGTTTGACCCCCAAAGGGGTCACAACCCACAGGTTGAGAACCGCTGGCCTAGAGCCCTAAGTGATTGAATAACTCCTCATCCTCGGGTCACACAGCCACTGTGCATCAAAAGTAGGACTTGAACCCAGATCTTCCTGGTTTTGAAATCTCTATCCACAATGCCTCACTGCCACTGGATTATTTGGACTTCCTAATGAGAGTGTGTCTAATATGGAAATGAATGTGATTTCTAACCTGCAGAGTTGTAACACAGACATTTGGTGGCTACGTGACTTCCCAAGTCATAAAAGCACGCTATCAGTCAAAAAGGAAGCTGGAAAACAGGTCTCCTACCAGCATTAACTTGGAGTAAGTCACTTAGCCAGTCACAGCCTTGAATTCCTCACCTATAAAATGGAGATAATATCTCTTGACAATTTCAGAGCAGTATGTGGAGAATTAACTAGGGAATAAAACACTTCAAGATTGCTGGATAAAAGGCATTATGATCCTATAAAATATTTTCATTTGAGGCAGATGGACCTGCCCATATAATACTTGAGTATACATGAGTACATTATGATTGTTCCCATTTATAGGTTAGTATTACTCACCACTCTCCACAAAATTCTATTCTGATGCCTCATCATGGCATAGAGGTGATGTTGGGTTCCATCCACCTCCCATCCCTGCCTTTGAAATGGCTATTCCTCATGCCTCTGATACTTATTACCTATATAACCTTGGGCAAGCCACTTAACCTTGAAAACTCAGGATAGTAATAGCACCTACCTCCCAGGTTGTTCTAAGGACAAAATAGGAATATTTGCACAGCACTTTGCATGTGTTAAAGTGCTATATAAATGCTGGCGATGATGATGATGGTGAATAATTTCATCAGAAAAGAAGCTGGAAGCCATTGAACATGGTGAACACTGAACAACATCACAAAAAAAAAATGAAACTGACTCTATCTTAAGAAACAGAAAATGACTGGTTACTGAAACGGGAAGTCACTGAGATCTGTTGTCTGTATGAAATCAAGCCTTTGACTAGTTAAAGCAAAATTCAAAAACAACAGCAAATTAAAAGTGGAAATGAAGAGGAGAATAAGACTGACATACAATTAAAACAGCTCCAGTCTGAAATACTTAAACATACATCATCAATAGGAGCATGCAGGTTGCCATAGTACTAGGAACATTATATTTATATTATATAAGCAAATTATTATAAATTATAAAATATTATTAAATTATATTTACACAAATTATAAAATATATTTATAGTATTAGAAATGTTGAACTACACTCAAGAAATGGCATAAGAGATATTTCTGAGAAAAAGTAGAATTCAAAAAGAAGCAAGCACATGTGATAAAAGAGGGACAGCTTGAGTGCTCAATTTTTTATCCTGGAAATGCAAAACGACCTAAAGAAGTTCCTCAAGCACATTAGATGGATCTTCTGTGGAGGACCTATGGGTGAACATAGATAAGAAGCCTAGAGGATGAGAGAGCATAGATGAGTTGCAATCTGTACCCAGGGAGGGTGTACTCACATCAATGAGATAACAGAATCACTGAAGTCAGGAAGTTCTGACTTGGAAAAAAAAAAAGACAAGGATGAAAAAAAAAAGATACCAACATAGACTACCATGATTTCCTATGGAAGTTTAACTAAAATATAAAGTAATGTCCACAAAGAGGTATAGAAGAGAACCTCAAAACTATCTCACCTGGCAAATGTTGGATTTCCTTGCTAAGCAGAGATATAACAGACAAAGAAACACCAGTTTATGATAGAAATTGATTTTCAGAACCTTCTGGGAAGCCTTCAGGACATAAAATGTTAGGGGAAAGACTTCCTATTCAGCAAGAATTGCTAGGAAAATTGTAAAGGAATTTGAGAGAAATGAGATGTAGACAAGCATCTTATACTATATATGGTATATATACACTATATATATATGTACACACACACACATATGCTATACCATACCATGTATAAGCTCAAAGTGGATACGCAAAATAAATATGAAGGATCACATTAAAAAAATTTAGGAGGACAGAAGGTGGTATTTTTACAACAATATCTAAAGGACAATTCATAACCAAAACTAGGATAGAGGAAATTATAAAAGACAAATAGGTAATTTCAATTATATAAAATTTATAAACTTTTACATAAAGAAAAAAACAGAATAAGAAGAGCTTTAAAGTAGGAGGAAGATCTTTGCATCAAATATCTTTAACAAAAGTCTGATCACTGATATAAATACACTAGAATAGGAGCCATTCTCCAATAAATACCAAAGGATGTGAACAGTTTTCAAAAGAAGAAATGCAAACTATCAACAACCATATGAGGGGTGGCTAGGTGGTGCAGTGAATAGAGCACTGCCCCTGGAGTCAGGAGGTCCTGAGTTCAAATCCAGCCTCAGACACTTGACACACTAGCTGTGTGACCTTGGGTAAGTCACTTAACAACCCCAATTGCTCTGCCCTCCCCCCCAAAAAAAGCAAAAGAAAAAAAACAACTATGTGAAAAAAATTTTTTCCCAAGTCATTAGTAATAAGATAAGTGCAAATTAAAACAACTTTGGGGTTTTACCTCACACCAAACACTTTGGTAAAAATAATAAAAGATAGACATAGTCAATGATAAAAGGATTTATGGGAGATAGGTACAGTATACTGTTGGTAGAGCTATGAACTAGTTTAGCCAGTCAGGAAAAAAATTGAAATTATATGAAAAAAGATACTAAACCCTTTGACCTAGTGATCCCACTAATAAGCATGTCTATACCCCAAGGAGGTAAATTATAGAAAGAAAAGTCCCCAATATTCATGGCAGCATATTTTTATAGAAGAAAAAAACGGGGGGGGGGGAACATTTGGTAAATATTGATGAGGGTAAATATTAATTGGGGAGTGCTTCAACAAATTATGGTATATGAATATAATGGAATACTTGCATGAACCTGCCTAATTAGAACTACCAGATCCAGAAGAATTACACACAATGAGAGTAGTGAATAGGGCACTGGCCTTAAAGTCTGGAAGACCCACAGACACGTATTAGCTATGTGACACCAAGCTGGATAAGACATCTAACTTCCATATATCTTAATTTCCTCCTCTGTAAAATGAGATGGTTGAACTTGATGGTGTCTGAGGTTTCTTTGAGCTCCAGATCTATGACCTTAGAATTCTATGGAACCATAATAATATAAATGAAAACAAACATAAAATATAAGTGGAATTCATTATCTTTTCCCCTAAATCCTTATGAAATCCTTTGTTTGGCAATCAGAATCTTTCATAGCACCTCTACCCTGCGTGGGTCACATCTCCTCAGCTACCCACCACCTTTCTGTTCTTCTTACCCTTCCTATACTCCTCCTCTCCTCTTTGATCCAGTGACATTGACCACCTGCCTTCCCTGGCTTCCTTTAAGTCCCAACCAAAACCTTACCTTCTGCAGGAAGACTTTCCCAGTCCCCCTCAATTCTAGTGACTCCCCTTATTTCTTATTTATTACGAATACAGTTTGTCTGTACATATTTCTTTAACTGTTGTTTCTCCAATAGATTGTGAGCTCCTTGAGGACAGGCTTGTCTTTCGCCTTTCTCTGTATTCTCAGCCCTTAGCACAGTGCCTGGCACATAGGGGGTACTTAATAAATGCTTACTGACTGACTGAATATCAGATTAATTGCAATGATCGATTTTGGTTCCAGATGACTGTTAGTGAACATATGTCCTTTTTCTGGTTTGAGAGGTTGTGGACTATGGATATAAGATATTGTACATGCTTTCCACACATGGTCATTACAATAACTCATTTTTAAAAACTGCTTTTCCTTGTTTTAAGAGAGAGGTATGATATAAAGGAGGATTATTAGGAACTGACTTACGATATAAAAGCAAAAATCTTCAGTAAATTTTTTTTTAAAAATCGTAGGTAAGGATGACGGAATATTCTGAGCTGCATTAGATGATAAAATGGGGAGAAGCAGTAGAGAGAAAAGCAAATTTTCAGAAATCACGGCAAGAGACATAATTAAGTCGGATGCTATCAAGAGCATTTAAAGATTAAATTGGAAGGAAGACAACAAACAGATGAAAAATTGAAAAAAGTCTCACAACAAAAGTACAACAAATCATTTTCTTCATCAATTGTAGTAGAGCCTCCAAGTTTGGAGTCTAACAGCACAGCCCTCAATGTACTACATGAAGAAGCAAAGGTGGAAGAAAAGAAAATAAGGTAAGAAGAGCAGCCAGATCAGACTAAGCATGCAAGGAGGTTGTTCCCACTGAAAGTAACACAATTTTAAGAGTACTGAGGGCCTGATTGTCAAGATTTCTGAAAGGCACCAAAGGCCTGGGAAAAATCACAGGCAGTATTTCTGACCTTCCTCCCCAAAGGTTGAATGAATGTCAATAAAAGCCAACCTATATGCCTACTTCTTCCCCTCAAAAAAATAAAAATAATCTCCACGTCTGTCAGTCAATGGCATACTTTGGTCTAACTGATGCAGATACTCCCTCCAAAGTGCATTTCACAGCCCAGTCATGCCTCCTCTTGTCCATAGTCTTCTTCCTCTAGGGCAGTGGTTCTCAACCTTCCTAATGCCACGACCCTTTAATATTCGTACATGGGAGTATCTGCATGTAGGCAGACCTGCCTGGAGATAGATAGAGGAGAAGTGTCTCAGTTCCTAAGACCATCGGAAATATGTGACCCCTATGACCCCTGTGAAAGGGTCGTTCGACCCCCAAAGGGGTCGCGACCCACAAGTTGAGAACCGTTGCTCTAGGGCTCTTGATATCGTATGGATAACAATGGAACATATTTGGTCAACATTGGTTTTACCCATGCTTTTACTATGGGATTCCTTTTCTGGTTAAATATCTCTCTGAGTATATCCCTTGCAAGACTTTCCCTGCAGAACTCTTTACTGGTAACATTTTGTGGCATATCCATGCCCACTGTGTGCTTTGTTACTGCCCTTTGGGTCATCCAAAACTTTACTTCCATAGAGATGGTGGCTTTTCACAACTCAGAGAAATAAATATCACTGGCAGAATACTGACAAAGCAATGGAATTTCCCAAAGTCAATTCAGCCCTTACTCCTCCTTTTGCTCAGTTTTTGAGTTCAGCTCATTTTCTACCCACTGTCTCTTTCCAAAGTATATAAATATAATACATACATAAACACACACACATGCACATACATGTATGTAAGTATGCATAGACGGATAAAAGTATAGCTATAGATACCTCCTTGTGCCTCAGTGTCCTCATAGGCAAAATGAAGGAGTTGGGCAGCAGGTGGTACAATTAATAGGGAGCTGGGCCTGAAGTCAGGAAGATCTGAGTTCAAATCCAGCCTCAGACTTTTACTATCTGTGTGACCCTGGGCCTTAGAACTTAACCCTGTTTGCTTCAGTTTCCTCATCTGTAAAATGAGGTAGAGAAGAAGATGGCAAACTACTCCAATCTATTTCAAGAAGGTCCCAAATGGGGTCACAAAGAGTTAGACATGACTGAAAGGACAGAACAACAACAAAATGAAGTGGTTGGATACTGGCCTCTGAGATCTCTTCTATCTCTAAATCAATGATCCTTTTATAGATCCAATGATCTATAATCACAATAATGTAAATGAAAGAGAGTTAGGCAGCACAGTGGATAGAATGCCAGGTCTGGGGTCAGGAAAACTCATCTTTATGTGTTCAAATCCTTCCTCAGACACTTACTAGCTGTGTGACCCTGGGCAAGTCACTACACCCTGTTTGCCTCAGTTTCCCCATCTATAAAATGAGCTGGAAAAGGAACTGGTAAATCCCTCCAGTATCTTTGACAAGAAAACCTCAGTCAGGGTTACAGAGTCAAACATGATTGAAAAGACTGAAATGCAACAAAAATGCAAATGAGAACACCGAAAGGCATCAACACTCAGATGAACAACAATGACCTTTAGGTCCAGATGGCTGCTGATAAAACACACTTATTCTTTCTCTAGTTGGAGAAGTTATAGACTATGGATGTATACACACACACACACACGTATATATATATATATATATATATATATATATATATATATATGTATGTATACACTCAAGTGTACACATCTACATGTATCTGTCTGTATGTGTACATATGGCTACCACACACACATACACACAGAGACTCAAGTGCATATGTATTTGCATAAACACAGAGACACATTCATGCACATGTATAGAGGGTAGCCCCAAAATCTTAATCCAGTAGGCTCTTAGGACACCACTATGTTTGTACATATCTATGTGGACAATACACATAGATATGGGTGTATGCATTAACGGACCAGCTCTAAATAGTCTTTCTAACTGCATGTCCCAATTGGAACAATAAAGATTCTTCACTCATTTGGTTTTTGCTGGTTTCCACATGATGTTAGCTAGTTTAGAAAAAAGATCTCAGCACATTAGGAGGAAGAACTCAGGATGATAAGCTCAGAGATCCATTGACATACAGAATTATTGCTTCACCACAATTTTTTTTCCCATTTCCTCAGAACCATGTGAATAATTTAAATCTGAAGTCATACACCTACGTGGCATGTCACATTAGCATGTCCTACGGTTATTTCAAACCATCATCTCAACGCTCTTAGTTGTTTCCAAGCCACAAAGTTGGCTCTGTACTTTTCAAATTTGAACAGTTAGCATTTTCTTCAACTTGTAGGTTGGCAATCATCACAACAATTCTAATTTTCTGCTGGCCTAAGTTCAAAATGCCTGCTACCAAACGCCCAGTGAACTACATATTTTCTCATTCAATTGCATTTTGCAAAGGCCTAGTGTAGCAACAACATATGGCAGATATTTGACATATAGGAAAAAACAACAAATATGAGAAAAAACAACAAATGAGAAAAAAGAGTCTACAAAACAAAAGCCGAGGAAATGATCCTGGTTCACATAATGTCCACTGCCCGGAACACTCTTATTGCATTAACCTCATTTAGGAGCCAGGTCTTGTCTTGCCAGAAAGCCTAGACACAATCTAGGTCAAATCTTGTTAAAAATGAACACCAGAGGTTACTCAAATCATATGTTAAGACTTCAGTTCTACCAAAGTTTGCTTGAAAGAAGGACAAGTTTAGAGTCACCAGGACAAAATAAAGGATGTGGAGATAGGCACCAATCAGGCGAACTTTTAGAAGGGACTCAGGCCTTATAAACTTTTTTTTTATTTTGAGGACAAAGGAAAGGAGGTAGAGAAACAAATCAAGTGATAATCCATTGATGAGGCTTCAAGTTTGCTCTAAAAAATGAAATGAAGAACCAAAACATGAAGACAGAAAAGAAAACATTTCTCAGATGGGAACAGGAAATGAGCTTTCAGAACCTCTGGAAGAAAGGTGAAAAAAAAGCTACAATCATGAGTCAGTGCCGGTCACTTCTGACCTTCTCTTTGAATGGAAATAAAAGAGGGAGGAGAGAAGAAGACATCAGAATTGGGGAAAAGATTTGTACAACCTGAATCACAGAAATTACGTACATACAGTATTCAATTAAGAAAATATAAATGACTTACAGACAGACCTTTTAAGAGAAGATGAGACCTTCAGAGACCTGTGACTCATAAAGCAAGTCAACAAACATTTATTATGAAATGGCCTCAGATGATGCACTATGCTAGGTAATGGAACTATAAAGGCTGTTGAATTTAATAGAAGAGATAAGGCATGGACAGGAATAATTATAATACAGAGATAGAATATGACAAACAAGGAGGTACAAACAGAATGGCAGGAGATGTTGGAAGTTAAGAGGTAGGGATCACTTCTGACTGATCAGAGACTTCTTGGAGACACCTAAGGGGGCCTTCAAACATGAAAAGGATTTCAAGGGGTCAAGGGTAAAGGGTACAGTTTATGCAAAGGCACAGGGCATAGAAGAAGGCAGGGTGAAACTAAGGAATGACTTGTTCACTAGGATTTAGAATATATAAAGGAAAATGGTACAAAATGAGGCTGGAAAGGTAGGTGAAAGCTGGCTTATAAAAGGCCTAAAATACTAAACTAAAAAATTCACATTTTTTCCATAGACAATGACAAAAATCATTGGAAGATTTTAAGTAGGGATGTTGGAAGTTATGCCATTAGATCTGTGTATTATTAGGTTGGAGTTATCATGAAAATCAAATGGGATCATTTACATATGCTCTGTAAAACCAATAACATACAGTATTTGGGTGGGGGAGGCAAAGCAATTGGGGTTAAGTGACTTGCCCAGCTTTACACAGCTAGCTAGTAAGTGTCAAGTGTCTGAATCTGGATTTGAACTCAAGATCCTCT
>CM053584.1:272176403-272225593 GCA_028627135.1 Pseudochirops cupreus
AGCAAAGTAAGTGTCTGAGGGCAGGTCTGAACTTAGAGTACAGGACTGTGCCACCTGGCTGCCTAAACTTATTCTAAAATCCTTGTTCTGTCACTAAAGGCAAAGAGTATTAAAATTAAAACGAAATGAAAATGAAAAGAATACTACTTCAAATAACATGGTCTCAAAACATTTAAGTCTAGAACTCTAGGGTCTTGGGATACAAGCAAGAATCCCAGAATCCAGCTCAGGTCAATTGTGAGTATGCATACATGGAGTACAGGTGTACCCATTTTTAGGATGTATGAATTGAAAGCTGAAATTACAAATTACAAAATAGATAAATTAAGGCGTGATGATTCCCATTATGAGAGGCCTCTGCTTTAGAAAAAGGTTCACAAGAGGGTTTCTTCAAAAGTTGAGTTTCCCTGGTGTACATAACTGACAAAACCATTGAATTTAGGAAAATATGAGGTTGTTCAGAAACAGCTGTTGCATAAAATGAAGCCCAGGTATATGGAATCATCAAATGGCCTGGAGATTCAAACTCCATATCTTCTGTTGCCTCAAGGAGACTTGTTCACAGCAAGGGAGCTAACCTTTTTTCTCCCCTCTCACGCATGTTGGTTCATTTCTCCTTCTTTTCTTTCTAGGTTTGGCTGTTTAGCTTCTCCTAAGTGAGACAGTGTGGTTCAATGGATAGAGAGCCAGTCTCCAAGCAAGGAAGACTCAGGTTCAAACCCCACATCTAAGATGCAATGTTGTGTGACCCTGAGCAAGTTATGCAAGGACCCATGCAACTCTCTTAAGATTCTAAGTGGTAGAACAGTTACTGATCTTCATGGGCAAACCGACAAAAAATTCTCTCCCCAGGAGTTCCTTAAACTAGTGAAATCATAGGTCCGATCCCACCCCTCTCTATTTCCCTCCTCTCACTCCCCCTTCCCCCATGGTCATAAGGAGGGCAGTGAACACGAGGAAGTCAGTTTTGGAATCTGGTGCCCATAAACCCATTAGATTGTAAGCTCCTTGAAGGCAGGGACTGTCTTTTGCCTCTTTTTATCCCTAGAACTTTGCACATTGCCTGGAACAGAGTAGGCACTTAATAAATGTTTACTGAACATTATCATGTTGAAGGATTGAAATTCTGAACAGAAGAGAATGCAGGCATCTACTTCTTAAGATCACTGGAACACAACACACCATAATCTTAATTCTAAAACTTTGAAAATATCCTATTCTAAAAGTGGCAATCTCTTGGCTATTTAAATATTTTTCCAACTATTAATGAAATTTGTTATTCTAATTTATGAATCTATAATATGTAACAGATTTACTTGAAGAAGGAACAACAGAAATTTTTATGGTGCTAATTGTTCAAAATTACTTTCAAATTACACCAGTCTTCATTCCTATGAAGAAATGATTATACAGAAATGAATACCAACAAAAATAAATCTAAAATATCCCCAGTAAATGAGTCGTGAAAAAATAAAACTGGCTAGATCTTTTAAAAATTATCTCCATTCATATATAATTAAACATATGTCTTGTTGATGAAATTAGGAAGCCCATAAAGCTAAATGATATAGAATACAAAATTTTAAACAAGGGTACTATGGTCCCAGGCATGGACTTTGTAGATTATTATTACTATCCCCTCATAAATGATTCTAATACTTTCTATATTTATTCAAAGAATAACACTTAATTATTAAGTAAAGGGAAACTAGCGCTTTCAAGTCCTATGTATCAGGCCATGGGGGCAGATTTTACTTTGGTTTTTAAATAGCAATCAAAACAAATATTTCCATGTATGGCCTGTATTGAATTGCTTGTCTTTCCAGTTGGGGTGGGTGACAAGGGAGGAAAGGAAAGAATCTAGAATTTAAAGTTCTAAAATCATATGTTAAAAAAATATATATAATAATAATAATAATTATTATTATTATTTACATGCAACTGGGAAATAACATATACAGCACTGTGGTAGGAAGATCCATCTTGCCCCACCGGAAAGTCAGAGGGTGATGGGGGAGGATATAGGAGAGAGCAGATTGGGGGAGGGGGGTATACAGTGGGATCGCTGTTTTGGGGTGGTGAGTAGGGGAAGGACGGGGAGAAAATTTGTAACTCAAAATCTGGTGGAAATCAATGATGTAAACTAAAAATAAACAAAAGTTAATTAAAACAAATATTTCTGGATTAATGTCCTTTTCTTTCTGGATTTATTTCACTTCTTTTAATCACAAATAATATTTATACAACATATTTTCTAGGAGGATCTGGTGACCTTTATAGAATAATTTATTATTATCATGATTGCGGTGGTAAATTTAGAAATTCTCCCTCATTTTAAATTGTGGGGGGAGGGGTACCGTAGGATTCATGATAATGGTAGATATGCTGCATATCATATCACTGTTTTAATGTTGCTTAGTAGTAGTAGCAGTAGTATTTTACAGAGTCTTGACAATTAGGATGAGAATTTCTAAATCCTCACCTAAGATGTTGTAATATTCATGATTTCTATTTTGGTGCAATCTCTTGATCTATGATTTCTCATTTTTGTGTCAGCACTTTCCTTAACTGAGACAACTCAGTCCATAAACATCTATTAAGTGCCTACTATATGCCAGGCACCATGGTAGGCACTGGATCCCAAATGAGCCATGTATATTACCTGTCTGCTTCAGCCATTACAATGATTAATTTAGTGAGAGCTACATTCTAGGATGGTGAGAATCTGCATACACTAATGCTTCATTTTATCTTGTATTTTTCCTTATACCCCCAACTGGCATTATAATTCTCTCCTGGGCTTGAGTCTTACTTAATACAAGTCCCCCAAGGATCAGAGACCTCCATCTGTCAGCTTAACCCACAAAGACTTACCAGTTACTCAGCAAAGAAATATGGGTCTTATTCTTTATATAGTCTCCTATAAGGCTTGAGTCTGAAAATGAATAATTTGTATTAAAAGCCAATCATTTCAACGATGCTTTTTGTTTCTAATCTGCCATAAACAAAACTTCCATGTGCGTCTTTGGGTTCCCAACAAGGGCAGCATGAAATTAATCGCCAATAGTGCACTGTCTGGCCAAAACAATGTCAGCCTATAATTCTCAGCAGCCTTTGGACAGCAAGGAGCATGGCCAACAAACGCGGCATCAGTGTGTAAGCCTTGAAGAATCAGCAAACTGTAAGGTCTGTTAATAGAGGACACAGAAGAACTGTTTACTGACAAGCCTTCTCTTCTGGGTGCTATTAATCTGAATTACATAAATTTGCTGAAGCGTGAGTTATATTTGCATAAATTTTATTTTAAGCTCATCTCAATACATGGATTAGCCAACTCAAGCAAGGACCATATACTCAGGTTATCTGATGTTTTCCATTGAGTTTTACAAAGAAGTCAGAGGAAAAAAAAAAGCTAGGAAAAAATGGATGTGGTACTGTCTCTCCACATGGCCCCAGGGATTTCAATGTTAATTTGGCATAAAGTAGAGAACTAACAGTATCAGAGGCATCCAATCCAATATACAAAGAACTCAGAGTGTTTGGTGTTAAAAACTACATGTCAGCAGATAAAGGTGGCTGCTTGGGTCTGACCATCCCCACAGTGAAACTCATTAGGAGTATAATATTCCACCTGTTTTTTTTATATATAAGACTAGCCCTATTGACCCAGCATCACTAAGGCATGTGTCTTTAGCAAGTAGTATTAGATTTAAAGAACTAGAGGAGGGGAAGGTGCAGGGGGGATTTATCAGCCATTTCCTACATCCCTGCTGGAATGCTCTACCCTTTCACCTTTGCCTCTTGGTACCCCAGCGTCCTTTAAGGTCACCTGTGCTACCTCCTAATCGAGGCCTTTCCTGAAGGGGTGAGTTCCTCACCCTCTCTCCCCAAATTACTTGATATTGATCTTGCACATATTCTGTTTACATGCTTTAATCTTCCTCCATGAAAAGCAGCCATGGGATGGACAGATAACCAGCATCAGAACCTGAAAGATCTGGGTTCAAGGCCTACCTCTGACATGTACTGCCTGTGTGATCCTGGACAAGTCATGTTAAGTGACTCTTCAACCTGAATTGGTAGAGAATTTCTTTATGTGGGTGTTCTCCATCCCATGAAATTACAGGGCCAATCCCTACCCTTATTTCCCAGAGCAGAATGTAAGCTCCTTCTGGGTATCTCCTTGTGCTCAGTACTTTGAGCATAGTTGTTGCTGGTTGGTCATTTTTCAGTTGTATCTGACTCTCTGTGAACCCAACTGGCAAAGGTAACCGAGTTGTTTGCCATTTCCTTCTCCAGATCATTTTACAGATGAGGAAACTGAAGCCAACTGGGTTGATGACTTGCCCAGAGTCACACAGCTAGTGTCTGAAGCCAGATTTGAAGTCAGGTTTTCCTGACTCCAGGCTGGACGCTCTATTCATTAACTGTCCCCTTGAACATAGCAAATACCTACGTACTTGTTAAACTGAATTCAGCTGCCATGATAAGACTGTCTTCTAGCATTTGAAAGGATGTCAAGTAGGAGGGAGGTTAGATCTATTCTTCT
Source organism: Pseudochirops cupreus (assembly GCA_028627135.1). Taxonomy (NCBI): domain Eukaryota; kingdom Metazoa; phylum Chordata; class Mammalia; order Diprotodontia; family Pseudocheiridae; genus Pseudochirops; species Pseudochirops cupreus. Next base: position 272,180,953 of record CM053584.1, read on the forward strand.
TGGCAACAGGAGACAGAAGCAAGTGGCAAAGAAGCAAACGGAGGCTTCATGTAAGGTCTTCAAGCAGAGGCTATAGGAGGGCATTTGTCAGGTATGTCACAATGGTGAAGTTCATTCATTCATTTAATGGTTTTTTTTAAAAAATTATCTATTTTATTCTGAACTTAAGAAATAAAACAAGCATTTCCATAACATAGTAGAATAGGAAAAAAATGATAGTACATGAAATGGCAAATCTATCATGTACACCTTGGTATTCCTTTTAAATATATAATAAAGTTATGAGGTTTGCCAAGGCCACTGTAGTCCCTGTCCAACTGAAATTCTGCGATTCTGTGAGTTCTCTTGTGTGATACCAAAGAAACCAACTTACAAGATGGCTGGGCAAGGAATGAGGGGGTACAGTATTCATGTGAATGACTAGACTGGACCCCAAAAGGATGAGACCTGTGACCTTGACTCAATTCACTTTGATGCAAACTAAAATCAACTCTCTTCCCTGCCTGCTCCTCAGATGCTGCTGAGTAGCCAACTCTTACTGCCGTGGTCATGTGTCCTGTCTACTCAGAGCTGTCTGCATCTCAGCCACAACTATTTCCTGAGGGATAGAAAAAAATCAACACAACTGCAAACAAACAATAAAAACCACAAACCATGATCTCATGTTGTCACACAGTTTCTCCTCTAAATTGGCACATTGAGGGTGCGTGGATTCAGAAGCAGAACTTGATCCTCTGTTTCCCTCAGCTGCCCCGCGCCTCCTCTCCCTTCCATGGCTATACCAGGTACTCAGTTTTCCCCATTTCTTGCTTGGCTCTTTGCAATCTAACTTCCTTGCTTACTATTCTATGGAAATTGCTCTTTCTAGGGGCATCAGTGGCATCTACATCAGTGACCTCCCACTGATTTCTTTTCTATCCTTCAAACTTCTAGACATCTTTTCCATTGTCTACAACACTTTAATCATCATCCCCTCCACGTCTTCCCCTTTTCTAGATAAATAACCCTGCCATGCCTTCTTAATCATCAGATTTCTATTATCTCTCAATTTCTGTGGCTAATTCCTCCAACTAAACATGGTTAATACTGAATTCTCCATCATCTTCCCTCTGCTCCCACATCCCTTGACTCAACTCCCCCATGTCTATCCAGGTTACAACCAATTTCTCAGGCTTCCAGGTTAAAAAACTTGAAATGAATCATCTCTGCTTCCTTCCTCTGCTTTATCTTCTATATTTAGTCAGTAAATTCCTATTCATTCATCCTTCAAAATGCCTCAGCCTTCATCATACTATTTTCCTACTTAAAAGATATAAATTAGTTCTCTTTAAGAACAATCCCAAGTTCCATATCTTAGCATTCAAGCTTTCCGTAAACTGGTCTCTTCTCCCACTTAATCAGACCTTATCTTTTGCCATTCCCCAATTCTAGTCAGGAGACTTTCTTTTCTATTCCTTTCCCATCATCCAGTTATCCTCTTATGTACAAGGTCTTATGCTAAATACAGGATGCAAAGAAAAATAACACTTTCCATGTGTTTCTGCTGCAGACAGTGAAGAGCCACAGAAGATTTTTAGCACAGGAATGATGAAACATAGTTTAGGATAAAATAGATAGGTATCTCACAGGATGGAGTGGAGGTGTGAGAAATTAACAGTAAAGAAACCTGTTAAAAGGTTACAGTTACAGTTGGCACAGTGGATAGAGTGCCAAGCCTGAAGTCAGGAAGTCTCATCTTCCTGAGTTAAAATCTGGCCTCAGATACTAGCTGTGTGACCCTGGACGAGTCATTTAATCCTGCTTGCTTTGGTTTTTTATCTATAAAGTGAACTAGAGAAAGAAATGGCAAATCATTCCAGTGTCTTTGCCAAGAAAACTTCAAATAGGGTCATGAAGGGTCAGACACGACTCAACTCAGTAACAACACAGTTAGAGTAGTGTAGGACATGCTATAACAAGGGTCTGACCTAGGATGGTGGCAATGAAAAAGGTATAGTCCTTGTCAAACATATTGTCAGACCAATTGGCAGGAATCTGGTGAGTGGTTAGCTACAGGGTTGAACAGTAGCAAACAGTCAAAGATGAATTCAAGGTTTCAGGTCTGGGAGAATAGCAGAAAAATGGCCCCATTAAAAGATAATCAGATAACAGATTTTAATGTGGAAGGAACCTTAGAGGTCATATGGTTTTCTTATATATGTTTTGCCTAATTGTGGCACCATACCATAGGAAAGAATGTTGGTTTGGGTTAGAAAAATGTAAGAGTAAAAGCTTTAGAAATTCTAATTTTAGGGCGTGGCTAGGTAGTGAGGTAAATAGAGCACCGGCCCTGGAGTCAGGAGGACCTGAGTTCAAATCCAGCCTCAGACACTTAACAGGTACCAGTTGTGTGACCTTGGGCAAGTCACTTAACCCTAACTGCCCTCCAAAAAGCAAAAAAAAAAAAAAAGAAATTTTAATTTTGAATTGATAGTGGATAACAAATTGGAAATGTCTTGTAGGCAACTGATAATCTTAACACTGAAGCTTGGGAAAGAGATGAGGACTGGAGTTATCCAAATAGAGGGACCAGGGAGCTGACAAAAACTCCCAAGAGTGAGAGTATCTGTAAAGAATGTTGAATACCAAGGACAATAATCTCCAGGACATGCATAGTGATGGGGTGGGAAAAGAAAGAAGAACCTATGAAGGGAAGAGAAGATGGGCCAAGGAGGCGAGAAGAGAACCAGGGCAACTGAGGATAAAAGAAGTCAAAGGAGGAATTTAAAGGAGGAAGGAGGTGATCAAGGGCTGCACTGGCGTCCAATGTTGCACTTCCAGTCTATTATTCTTGCCAGGTTTCTCTTCACCGTTTCTTTATTGCATCTTCACCCCCCATCTACTCACAGTCAAAACCCCTCCATGTTCTCTTATACTTCCCAGTGTTTTCTACACCAACCTCTTTGTGACTTTCAGGTTCTTCTTTGCAATTGATCCCACGCTCACGTAATTTTGATCATATTGCTTGCCATCTTAGGAAGGGCTTCCTAATTGCCTCTTAAAATAAACTAAAATGTTTCTCAAGACCCTATGTTCCTTAGCCTCTCTCCTTTCCCTTCCTGTTTGAATCTCCTGCTATAATACAGATTTCTACTTTTGGCTCCTTTTAAGTAATTCTCCTTTTTGATCTCTCACTGTTTACCCAAGAGTATCTCTGCACCTAGGATCAAACCATTCTCCATAAATGGGAGGATGCCTTTCCACTAGCATTCCCTTGGGCCACATTTCCTACCTTAAAGACATTTGGGAATCATCTTTAATCTTTAAATGCTATTCCCTGATTCCCCCTAAGAAACCATTATAGATTGATACAGCATGGCTTTATTCACTCCAATCACTACTAGAATAACAATAATGATGAGAGTTGACATTTATCCAGCACGTTTGGCTTTCAAATGTATTTTCATAATATCTCTTTGAAGGTAAGTCATATAAGTTTCATTATCCCCACTTTCTTAATGAGGCTTGAGAGGTTAAGTGATTTTTGTCCCAATTTCCACAATAAAAAAGTGGAAATGTCAGAGTTCGGATATGAACCCATATCTCTCCTGTAGTACAATCAGCACCTCTGTACTATCATTAATTACCATATTGGTATAAATATAGCCTATAGGCTAGACTTTCCCCTTCTGGTCCAACAACAACAGCAAAAACTGGCTGGAATTGAAACCTGATTGTATGACCTTTGCATTATTAAAAACAAAATAGCAACTAGAACAATAAAAAAGATGAAAAAAATTTAAAACCTTTATATTAATTGAAAATACAATTAAGCTATTAAAAGTACCAAATAAATGAAAGCCTTACAAAATCATAAGTAGAGAACCCAAGCTCTCAAATCCAGAGTTTTCTTCACTACATTTTAATGTGAAATCCAAGGCCCTGGGTTCAAAGCCTGGCTTTCCCACAATCCTCACAGGGTTGTTATAGGGACTGAATGAAATGACACACATAAAAGCAGATCTGTACATCTTGGCAGTAGGTAGGTAGGGGCCAAAATTAAAATAGGCTACATTTATTTGGGAGGCAGATAGGTTAGACTAGAGACAGACTGATGATGGCTGGTAGCTGTGGGTCACGTGACAAATAGGAGAGTATGCAGTGACAACCCTACATTTTTCACTGGCTGACCTATATCCTTTGGTGGGCCACAAGTGGCCTGCAGGCCACATATTGTACAGATCTACATAAAGGACTTTGCAAACCTTAAAGCACTCTATAAATGCTAACTATTCATCATCATCATCATCATCGTGCCTTGGGTAAATCACTTTAACTTTTCCAAGCCTCGGTTTCATCATTTGCCAAAAAAAAAAAAAGAAACTGAACAAGATGACCTTTAAGGTTCTTTCTATCTCTAAATCTAAAAAAGTCTATGAACACCCACCTCTGAGCATAACAGCTTAAGGATTCATTCTAAAGGCTAGTCACTTCATCCTCACAAAATATTATGTAGCCATGACAGAAATTTGGAGAGCAGCCCATGCTGATCAGATGATAGATATTTTCACTGGTTCCTCTGTGAATCAGGGCTATTAACAGCAGAACGTCCATGCTAAATAGGAACTATCAGTAATGTGGCACAAATTTTATCTGCCAAGTCTCACTTTTATAAACCTCGGCTATCTGCCTACTGAAGAGATACTGTATTATGGCACTGTTTACACGACCATTATGCATTTATGCTCCCTTTCAAAGATAAATGATACATTTAGAGAATGAATTACATACAAAAACTATCTGGATTGGGAGGATGCCAAAACAAGCGGCTGGCTTAACCACGAGAAGCCTGCTGCTAGTGATCTTCCCACCAAAACAAAGAGGCTTAGAGGCCCTTCCTTTGTATGTCTGTCAATCTGAACATGAAAAAAACAAAGAGTTAATAATGACTGCCTTTAGAAAGAGTTCTTAGTAATTAATTAAGTGTTCCTTATAAGATTATATGTGTGTGTATACATACACACACATATAATGTTTATGCATATGTGTATGTGTATGTGTGTGTGTGTGTGTGTGTGTGTGTGTGTGTGTGTGTGTGTGTGTGTATACTTCAAAGATCCATGGTTTCATTGGTATAGGAATTTCTTCTATTAATACAGGTCACAATGCAAATGTCACAGTCAATAGTCTTTCCTCTTCATTTAAATATTTTTATATATTAACAAGCATTTCTTTTCTCTCCCTCCCACTTAAAAGAAAAACAAGTCCTTAGAAACAAATATATATAATCAAGCAAAACAAACTGCCATGCAGGCCACGTCTAAAAATGTGTGTTTCATTCTGCATCCCGAACCCAACCAGATTCCTAGAAGAGAGGAAACAGTTCATCATCAGTACTCTGAAATGATGATTGGTCATTGCACTGGTCAGAATTCTGGAGTCTTCCAAAGTTATTTGTTCTTACAATCTTGTAGTTATGGTAGAATAACTCAACAGCTGTTCTTATCTGCTACAAGAGTTCAAAAGAGCCATTCTGTGACATACTGTAATAGAGTAAAAGAAACACAAGATACACGATTTTGGAGACATCGTCATGCCAAATGTTCATACGGACTATTTGTGCCTGATCTGTGATAGAGCCTTTGGGCCTCATATTGGTCTGATCAGCCAAGAGACTAATACCCTGTACCTTGACCCCAACATAGTGATGTCACTTTGGTCCTCTCTGAGCCCAAAGGACAACCAACTAATCAACTATCGTAGAAATTGTTCTGGTTTGCTCACTTTATTCTGCATCAGTTCATACAAACCTTTCCAGGTTTCTCTGAAACTATCCCTTTCCATTGTTTCTTATAGCACAATAATATTCCATTATTTTCCTATACTATTTACCAATTGATGGGCACTGTCTACCCTTATTTCTAGTTCTTTGTCACTATGAAAAGAGCTGCTCTGAATATTTTTGTATATACAGATCTTTTTCCTCAGTAGGTAGTCTTCATGAATTGCCAGGGTCAAAACTAAATCCATTATCTTTTGGCCAACCCTTATGATCCGATGAGCCTCTAACACTTTCTTAGCTAGGATGGTTTTGATTTGTTTTCCTTTTTGGAGGGGAGAAGGCAGGGCAATTGGGGTTAAATGACTTGCCCAAGGTCACAAGGCTAGTAAGAGTTAAGTGTCTGAGGCCAAATTTGAACTCAGGTCCTCCTGACTCCAGGATCAATGCTCTATTCACCGAGCCACCTAGCCACCCCTATTATGATGATTTTTAGTTGACCAACGCATAGCTTTTCTCTGCAACTCTGATCAAAGCCCTTGCAGATCCTGCCTCACTGAATTAGCCTTCAAGAACCCAAAGTCACACCCAGGTACCAATGGAGATTTTAGAATAGTACTTAAGAAGACAATTAATTTAAATTTGGGCATGACTAAAAAGATTAGGATGCTTAGAACTGAATTCAAACGATAAAATTTCTCATTGAGTTCATCGGAGGCCCCCAAACTGAGGAAAATATCAAAAGAAAATGAAGCTCTCCCTCCCATCTATTTTTTTTACATTTTATTTTATTTATTTTAGTTTACATCATTCATTTCCACGAGATTTTGAGTTACAAATTTTCTCCTCATCTTTCCCCTACCCCCCCAAACCTCCCATCTATTTTTAGACAGCTAAAAATATTTGAAATAGAAAATATCTTTGCCTCCCCTCGATGTCTTCCTATACACATATTGACTCTATTGGCAAATATTTCATCTGAATTTTTAATGTCACATAATAACAGACCTCAGCTAACTGTTACAAGTGTCAAAATATGTGTTTGGGTAGGAGGCGCAAATTAACTAAGACATTTTAAAAGCATGTTAAAGGACAACAAGATTCTCAATGAAAATATACACCAAAAATACACCACAGTCAATTTTCAGTTCATCAAAACTTCCGCAGCAAAAAGTTCTGCATTTGTAGTATAACTACACTCTAAAATAAAACAAAATAAAAAACAACACTCAAAAATGTCATTAGAATTCCATTTTTAGTCATCTGATCATGGCAAATCTCTGGGTAAAGGTACAACGATAACCTATGTATTAACTCTTGATGGCCAACAGTACTGAGTCAAGTGAAATTTCTTTAAACAACCCCACGCTCCTTGAGATAATATGCCAAGCACAAGGCACCAAACAGACATAAGTTAGCAAAGTTATTATTACTTCTCTTCCCCCATTCACCACTCAAGAAAAACAGGTCTTACACTTCATCTCTCACCTCCAGCCATGCCTTTTTGCTAGTGGCTTCTCAAATCTGGAATGCACAACTCCTTAGAATCCTTAGCTTCCTGTAAAGCACAGCTAAGGACTCACCTCCTACACACAAGGCCTTTTCTATTTACACTCCCTCCCCACCTCCCCCAGTCTACCCCATTGTTAGTGTCTTTACCTTTTGAAATTACTTTATACATGCTTCATATATCCGAGTACATATTGTGCCATTCTAGTACAATGTAAGTTCCTTGAGGACAGGAACGGTTTTGTTTTTGTCTTTGTAACGCCAGTGTCTAACATATATTGTCTTGCGTGTAGTAAGCACTTAATAAACACTTCCTGAATTGAATAAAATATTGTTATTACTTCCCCAAATGGGGGGGAAAAACATTATGCTGCAAGTTTTCTTTTGATACTCTATATTTAAATTTGTTTCAAGATGAAAAGTATTTTTAGAATGACTCATAAGCATGTCCCATGGTGGGACATTACTACAGAATCCATCACAGGCTCATTTCACACTCTTCTTCTCCTGGAAAGGGGCACTGTGGGTGACGATGAGTGTTCACTCTTCTACTTTCACATTCTGATTTCCCCCTTACAATCTCAGCTGGCAAGTGAGGTAAGGCATTTGTGAGAGCCATCTGCATATTTTTAATTAACCTATCGCAATTCACAATGAGCACCCGACACTGCTAAGAAATAAGAAATGGGAATAGGTATGGTTTTTCATTATGAAGTTTTCATTATTTTCATTTCTTATACAAGCCTTTTTCACTCACTTCTACTTCTCCTTTTCTATCTATAGAATATCTTCGCTTTTTTGTTCTTGACTTCCTAATTCTTAGTTTTTGTTAACCCTCCCCACTTTGCTTCCTTCTGTCTTGTGCCTGTTCCTCTCTATCACTCACTTTTGCTCAGGGTTCCCAAATTCCATTTAGGGTATGATCTAGGGTGGAGGTGAGAAGAGGAAAGCAACATGGTTGCTTACTCTACTTAGATAATTTCAGAGTCACCAACTACAACAGACTTCTAGTGAGATGGGAGGATCACTAGGTCTTACCATATGCCCTGCCATCGTATCCAAAGTTATGCCCTTCAGATCCCTGGGAACTGCCATTTCACCTTTTGCTGTACTCTAGGGACCCCTGGTCCTTACTGTCCATCCTACTACTTAGCCCTCAAGACTGGCCATTTCATCCACCCCACAGCCGAACTCTCTTATCTGTGTTCTCTCCCCCAATTAGAATGTGAACACTTTGAGAGCAGGGACTTTCTCACTTTCTTTATTGGTATCTCCAGTGTTTAACAGTGTTTGGCACATAGTAAGTACTTTTAAAAAAATGACTTTTTTCGTTAATTCATTCCCTCACCTTTTTTCCCCTTAAGCTATAATAAAATGACAACTGAATTTCATCCTTTTCTCATCACTTTCATCACACTAACCCCGCTCAAAACGAATATTTGTTGCTCACAAATATGTTCTCACCACTAAGACCAAATCATAAATTCACAGACTACTATGGTTAGAAGCGACCTTAGAGACTATCTAGGCCAATCTCTTCAGTTTATAGATGAAGAAACTCAGGCTTAGAGAGGAAGTGGTATCCTCTGCCACTCCAAATGAGAGAAGTGAGATCTGAACTCAGATACTTTGACCTCAAATCTGGTGCTCTTTCCACTGCACTCATAGCTGCCACTGGCATCATGTTTTGGGGGTGGCTAGGTGGTGCAGTGAATAGAGCACCAGCCCTGGAGTCAGGAGGACCTGAGTTCAAATTCGACCTCAGACACTTAACACTTACTAGCCATGTGACCTTGGGCAAGTCACTTAACCCCAACTGCCCTGCCTTTTCCCCTCCCCCCAATTCATGTTTTCCCCAGTCATGAATTTGCTCTCAAGTTTTTCTCATTCCAAATCCAGCACTTTATCCACTGTACCCAAGTGCCATTTGGAATGGACCTGGAAACTCTGTAATACTCAAGCACATCTAAAAGTTTCTCTTAGGCTTCCATTTCTATGAATTTCAGATGTAAAGATGCAGCTGTTAGCACAGCAAACCACACTTAAAAAATGACCACAGACTATCTTCTCTGATGTTTCATTATCATGCTCACTGAAGGTTCTCTTTAGGGCTCCAAGGGGAATCTTTAATGGGATATAATGTTCAGGTGTGCCCATTAGAATTGAATCTACCTCTGCTTCTAAATAAAATGAAGGTTCTGTTCCTTAAGCACAGGGATCAGAAGATCATTTACCTATTTCTCCATCTATGGTGGTGTACAGATCTCTTCTGAAAGAGATTTACCTCTGGAATCAATATTAGGGTCTATGCTCCATCATCTGACAACTCCGGATTTTCTGAAACAACATAGGATCTTACAGTTCAGAGATGACACGAGAAAAGAAGAGGACGTAAAAAAAAAAAAAAAGAGTAAAGACTGTCTCACTGAGAAGATCATCTAGGGCTTTATTTGGTGAGGGAGGGTGTCTAATGTGCCGAAAGTCAGGAAATTATTCCTATGTTGATTCACTATTGTATGACTTGGTCAAATCATTTAATGTCTCTGTGCTTTAGTTCCTCCAGCAGAATTACAGAGATAATACCGTAATTCACAGCACACCAATATCATATAACTCTTCCAGTATTATTTGTCACTCTAAATAAAATAAACTCTTCTTCATGTCTTACTCATATCCTATCTACTAGCTGATAAACCCATTTTCTTCTGTCCTGCCCTCATATAAATTATAAAGCATTTCACTAGAATTTCTATGGAAAATATGGTGGCTTCATTGAATGATGGCTGGTCAATGAGAGAGACCAAATCTCAGCACATTTTGTAAAGCCCTGGAAGTCAGAGGGGATGAGTTAGCACATTTAACCCCTGAATAGGGAAGTCTCTCCTATTAATCAAAGGGTGTGCTTCTGTGGTGCCTCTCATCTAAGGATCTCAGAGAGCACAAGAAACTCTCCTAGCACAATAGGAGGTATCATTATCTCTGTTTTGCAGTCATGGAAGTTAAGAGGCATTTAGATAGTTTCAAAGTATGTTTAGACCTCAGCCTTTCACCAGACTCTCCCCACCCATATCAGTAAGAGGATGGCATTACTCAGTCAAGGTCTTAAGAAACAGAGTCTGATGGATGCTTACAAACATAGATTCTTCTTTATGTTACTTATTTTCTTAAAGGCTTTCAAGAAGGAAGCATTTGTTAGGGATCTACTATGTGCTAGGCACTATGCTATTTGCTGAGGTTACAAAGACAAAAATGAAACAGTACCTGCTCATAAGGAGTATATATTCTACCAGAAGAGACAACACATACATGAATAAGTATACTGTATACAGAGTATATACAAAATGAATACAAGGTAGTGTGGCACAAGTAGCCAAGGAGATTAAGAAATGTTTCATGTAGAAGGTGGCATTTGATCTCTATGCTGGGTTGAGTAGGAAGTCATTCTCACTACTGAATTAAGAACATTTGCGATGTCCAACCTATTGCCCATTGCACCAGGCCATTGATTTCTCTCATAACATCAGTTACCAGGATCATCAAAGGGAGTTTTAGAGAAGGGCTGGGGATGAGAGATACTCAGAACAGAAACTGAGTGAAATTTCAGAGGCAGAGAATTGCTGGTTATTCTTTGTTTGCTCTACCAAATTAACCCTTACCTCCTCTAAAAGAGACCTTAATTCAATCCAAATTCTTGACTAGTGAAAGCACTTAAAATCATCCTTCAAATATCAAAGAACTACACTGGGGACTATAGAATCATAGGCTCATCAATCTAGACTTGAAAAGGTCTTCAGAGGCCATGTAGGGGATTACAGAGTCATAGGCTCATCAATGTAGACCTGGAAGGGCTCTTCAGAAGCCATCTAGTCCAGCTCCCTCATTTTACAGATAAGGAAATTAAGGCCCAAGGTGGAGGAGGAGCAGATTTATATTCTTAATAGGGAAGATTGTCTCCTTTTCCAGAAACAGGAAAATACTAAGTCTTTTTTATCCAATTTCCTTTTAATAGGCCAGGATTCTTTTTCTTTTTCTGTGTCTTAAATGAAGACAACAGTTTGAATCAGCCCGGAACCTTTCATCTTCGCCCCTGCCAAAACCACAGCAAACAGCTCTGAGCTTTAAAATTCCTTCAGCAGGTTTCCCTGTACACTATGTTAGGGGTCCTCCCTTTTCCTAACTTCCTTTCTCTGAATAACTAACCCCACCCTCTTGGTGGAAGCCTTATGAAGAAACAACATAAGACCAACATCCTGGAAATACTTGTTTGTTGGTTACTTAGAACAGAAGGAAATCCGGCAGTCATTTCTTCCTATCTCTCCAACCCCTGCTGCCATGCCCCCTGGATTCTGATACTGATTCAGCCACAAACTGTTCACATGAAAAGACATTCTCTGATTATGGAAGCTCAGGAAAAGCAGGATTTACCAGGGAATGAAGTGAAATAACAGAAGTAAGCCCAAAATAAAAACATATATATATATTTGTATGTATACATAAATGTGTGTATGTGTATATATATATATATATATATATACATACATACATATATGTTTTAGAAATAGCTCTCATCAGAGGTTCTATGCATATCATAAAAACAGAAGCAGTATATCATATTCCATAGGATAAAAATCTCAAGACAACATAGTCTTATCAAATAAACACAACACACCACACACACACACACACACACACACACACACACACACACACACACACACACACACACCCCAGACCAAAGAATGTTTAAATAATGCTGGTTGCTTGGAAAAGGACAAAATCCTGTAGATATTTTTTCCTGATTTTAGGCTCCTGTTACTCAATTTAATCTTCTGGCTTCCCAATTCCCTTCCCCCATCCAAACAACTTGGTCCATTGATAAAAATACAGTGCAAAAAAATCCAAAAAACAACCCACCTCTGAGAAAAGCTTGAAATGACGGAGAATGAAGTAAGCAGAACCAGGGGAAAAAAGCATACAACAATAACAATGATAAAAAGAAACTGAGGAAAAAAAGATGCAACTCCCAGTTTTTGTAAGGAGTGGGGAAAGCTATGGGTATAGAGTAGTTCACATATTGTCAGACTTGGTTGAAGTGTAGGTTAGTTTTGTTGAATAATCAATCTTAATTTTCGCTTATTCTTGGGAATAAGGGATGCTTCCCTAGATTAGGAAGGGGAAAAGGAGATACTTGAAAATGAAGCAACACAAAATGGAAAGCTACTGAAACAAGAATGAAAATCTTATTCTTTTAATTTCATAGAAATAAAAATAAGAATCTCAGGGCTTGAAATCTGATTTCCAAATTAGGTCAAGCTTAATATTACCTAAAACTAGGAGAAACGAGATTTTAGTTCCAATTTTGCCTCTAAGTCAGCGGTTCTCAACGTGTGGGTTATGTCCAGTTTGTAACAATGAAAATATATCCTGCATGTCAGATATTTACATTACAATTCATAACAGTAGCAAAATTACAGTTATGAAGTAGCAATGAAAATAATTTTATGGTTGGGGGTCACCACAACATGAGGAACTGTGTTAAAGGGTCACGGCATTAGGAAGGTTGAGAACCACTGCTCTAAGTAGTTATAGACTTTCAGTAAGCCCCTTTAGCCTCTCTGGGCCTCAGTTTCCTTATTGGTCCTATAGATATCTTAATCTCAACGTCTCCAAAACTAAACCCTCTGTTTTCCTCTGAAACCCTCCCCCATTCCTAACTTCTCTATTACTGCGGTGAACAACAACACCCACTTAGTGACCCAGGCTCACAACCTATGCGTCATTCTTGATTCCTCTCTTTCACTCCCCATCTCCAATGAATGGTTAAGTCCTATCATTTCCATTTTCATAGAATCATCTGTCTACTTTTCTCTCCTGTCACACTGCCACCACCCTGGTGTAGGACCTCATCATCTCATGCCTGTACTACTGCAACAGCCAATTGGTTGGTCTCCCTTCCTCAACTCTCTCCCCACTCCAATCTATCTTCCACTTAGCTATCAAATTCATCTTCCTAAAATGCAGATCTGATCATATCACAGAGACACATAATATCTTCTGTTTGGATTTTAGCCCTCTCCTACTGTTCTAGTCTTCTTACACCCTACTTACCCTACATACTCTGTGATCCAGTGACACTGGTTTCCTTGCTGTCCTTTACACTCAACACTCCATCTCTCAACAGATAATTTTCACTGTCCCCCAGTGCCTGGAATGCTCTCCCTCCTTATCTCCACCCCCTAGCTTCCTGCAAGTCTCAGATAAGTCCCACATCCTGCAAGAAGTCTTTGCCAGTCTTCCTTAATATTAGTGCCTTCCTTCTGAGACTCTAATTTATCCTGAATATATCATGTGTACACAGTTGTTTGCATATTGTCTGCCATTAGACTATGAGATCCCTGAGAGTAGGAACTATTTGTTTTTTGTCTTTCTTTGTTTCCTCAGCACTTAGCACATAGTACATAGTAGGCTCTTAATAAAACCTATCTGAAAAACTGACTGACTATAAAAGAAGGAGGTAGGACTTGGTGACCCTTCCAGTTCTGGAACTATGATTCTTCTTTCTTTTGTTGCTACTAGCCTCACAAAGACAGACACTTCACTTTGTTTTTTTTTATATTATTATTCTCTTCCTTTTAATTCTACCCCCTTCCTTTCACAACCCCAAATTAAAATCTCAACTAATAGTCCACCTGTAGGAGAGGCCCAATAAATGTTTGCTGGTCTAGTGAGTGAATCAGCTTCCTAAGGCTTTAAGGAAGAGGTGGAATTTCAGGAATGTTTGAGGGATGGATAGTTAAAGGGAGGCATCAAAACAAAAGCTGGATGACACACCAAAGCAAGCAATAAATGGGGATTCTGAACGTGTTCTATAGTGTCATTCCATCTACTGAGCCCCTGTGGCATGTTATACTGGGGAGAAATAGGGGAAAACAATAATGTAAGGAAGAGACAGAAGGCAGCGGGCAAAGAAGACAATTTAACAGGTGCTCTGAGGACTAGCTAAAGAGTAGTGTGGTGGAAATAAATAGTTTACCAAAAGGATTTCAGCAGTCCTGATAGAGATAACCATGGCTGTGGGAGAAAAGATGGAAAAGATGAGGTTCAAAGGAGAGAGATCCGAAAGCAATGTGGAATAGGTTTTGGCAATAGATTAGAGATGTGATTTATGTCTTGTTTTGCTTAGCCCCAAAAGAGGAATTAAACTGTGAAGGAATTAGATTTAGGTATGATGTAAAGGAAAACTTCCTAACATTTAGAACTATCTCAAAATGGAATGGGCTACCCATCAGTAGGAGTTTTCAAACAAAAGTTACATGAGCACTTAGGTATATAAAGGAGAAGCTTGTTTGGATATCAGCTGGATTAAATGGCCTCTGAGGTCTCTTCCAACTCTGAAATTCTGTGATTCTGTATCTCAAGATTTTTCCAACCCCATGAACCCCATATTTCATCTACCCCAGGATTTAGCTTAATAATTTCCCCAACCAAAATGTCTGACTCTACCACCCTTCCCTTTAGGACTTGATTATTTGCCTCACAACTTTGCCTATGGGGGAGACTTTGATTTTTCTTTATTTCCTCTGCTATGCTCCCTGAAATAAAAATTAAAGATGTATTTTTTAAACTGCTAATTACTACAGGTTTTAAGATAATATGTAAAAGAGAGAATTACAAAGTTATAGAACTTTGATGGGTGCATCTTAGTCTGCCTTAGTCAGGGGAGGAATTATGAGTATGCCCTTCTCAGAATAAGATGATGACCAAAAGTCTCATCATCATGCTATTTAACTCAGCTTTGGAAACTCAACACCTTCCCAACTCCATAGGCCTTGCATCAGATTAGAAGGCTGGAGGGTGGAGCACTAAATGCCTCTCAAGGCTTTCCTTTATAAGAGGGCTGGGTCTAAACTCTCTAGATAACTCTTTGCTTCCCATTGGCAGCTGTGCTTGGTTTGAGCTCCAAGGATTATGATGTTGTTGTACTGGTGTCCCTCTCTTTCCAACTTAAGTGTTGTCATTCCCCATTAGACTATAAGTTCCTTGAAGGTAGGGACTGGTTGTTTTTTTCTTATTTTTATCTCCAATGCTTAGCACAGTGCCTACCACATAGCAACACTTAATAAATGTTTATTTAATTGAATTTATTTATTTTTCCCCCATCTCCTGACTGAGTGAACCTCTTCTTCTAAATCAGAGATTCTTAAGTTAGGTTCCCTAAATAAATTTCAGGGAATCCATGAACTTGAATGGGGGAAAAAATTAATCTTTACTAACCTCTAGTTGAAATTTAAGTTTTCCTTAAATTTAAAAACATTATTCTGGGGCGGCTAGGTGGTGCAGTGAATAGAGCACCAGCTCTGGAGTCAGGAGGACCTGAGTTCAATCCCGCCTCAGACACTTAACACAAAAAACTAGCCATGTGACCTTGAGCAAGTCACTTAACCCCAACTGCCCTACCTGCCTCCCTCCAAAAAAACCAAAACAAAACATTATTCTGAGAAGGGGTATATAGGCTTTACTGGACTGCCCAAGGGGTCCATAACACTCATAAACAAAAAGGTTAAGAAAACCTGTTCTAGATCCTAGATTCTACGCCTGAAGTCAGTTGGTTTAGTCCTATCTAGGTTGGAGGCTCAAGCCTGTAAGGTTTTAGCTAAGAAAATTCAGCTTGGCAAGGCTAATCTGCCTCCAAACATTTTTTTCAGAAGTCCCAAGTTCACTGTAGGAACTTCCATTTCCTCATTCTCACATCTATTACCTGTCCTTCAACCTACCTGTCAAAAAAAAAAAGGGGGTCCTCTGTGGGGCTTCAGTTCTGACCTGTACTTGATACCCAAACCTTACTCACTGGTTTCCTGAGCAAGAAGTGTTGTTCTCTAATGAGTCTCCAAAGGATCTACCTCCTACATTTTCTTACACTGAACCTCTTTTGTGCCTTTCGTTATGCAGGTATCTGCTTGACAGAACAGCTGTACCTGGTCAGCTGGTCAAATCGGGTAGACCAAAAGCCCATTAAAAGTAAAAAATCTTAAAGTCATAAATAAACTGCTTATAGATGAATCCCACAGAGGGTTGCTCCCCAATTATCTTGTCAAACTGGCATGATAAAAGTACTCTAAAGATTAACAATTTTGGCAAGCTCATTCATCTTAAACCTTTTAAATTTAAGAACCTCAAAATCATATTTATAAACCTTTCATGCGCAATTCTAAAAGCTTTTAATATGAAAGGTCCTTCTTCAGTGCAAAGGAGTCCAGGTCTGTTCAGAGTCATGGTTAAAATTTGAAAGCCCTGTCAAAAATAATTACAAGAGCTACTTTTAACTATCCATAATCCTTTTATTGAAGAAATGATGTTATCAAATCAAACTGCTCAGTAACAATCTAAATTCATAGCCTTCCCGTATTACTATAAATAAACACTGTACATATTCTCAAACATTTAATTATTCTTTATCTAAAGTAATACCTCTAAGAACTGTTGGCTGAATCCAGTGGACAGGGAGAATCCTTCAATTTAAAGAAAATATATGAATGTTTTATTGATGCTCTTAAAAAATTGATACTGCTTCCTAATCTATCTCTTCACTCTCACCCAACAACAGAACCCTTCATCATGGGATCCCTTATTGGTCAAGGGGCTAATGGGAAGTGTAGTTTTTCTTATTTATAGTCTGAAAGACCATGGCAGGGTAGAGGAAAGGGCCAAAGGTATAAAAAATGGAAATCTAGAAACATCCCTGAAAGGATGGGATGAAGGGGTATGGAGGTAAGGAAGAAAGGTGCAGACACATGTCAGCACCATCAGCTAGCCAACTGCAAGAGAAGGGCACTGCTACCCTAAACTGAATATAAGCATGAACCTTGTTTGGCTCACTGGATCACTTAAGAAGCAAACAGCATTTGCTACCCCAATGGGACTAGATAGATTTGACTAGATGGATTTACCCCCTTCTCCAATGCCTGGTGAACTGCCACCTTTTATCCTTAAATTTTATTTATTTGCTTTCTATACTTTTAAAATGGGTTAAAGATAAGCTAATTTTTATTGTTTTGAATGAATGTTTGCTATAAATGAGTGGATCACACTAGGGAGGGAAAGACAAAGAGGAACCTCTGGACAAATTGTTGATGTTCACCCTTCCTTGTCAAAGAGGACCAATGACATCACGAGGTGATGTCTTGACTTGTGCATGAATAGGATTTAAGTGAGACAGAACTGAACAGTCATCAGCCTTACTGTCTTCCAGAGTCATCTTACTCTAGCCCAAGATTGAACCACAAGTCTATACTGAAGTGCTCTCTCTCTCATGCATGCACATACTCTTTCCTCTCCCTCTCTCTCTCTCTCTCTCTCTCTCTCTCTCTCTCTCTCTCTCTCAGTCAACACAATGCAAGGTTTCATTTGTAAGAAATACATTTAAGCCAACAACAAAAAAAAATCAATACCTTGGCAAGTCTATCTCACTTCACACCTAAACTCTACCACCTCTCTGCCAAGAGGCAGAAGTATGCCAGTGAGTTCCTTACAGACTCAACTGGTCACTGGATTGATCTGAGTTCCAATACCTTTTAATATTGTCTTCCTTTATATTATTGTGTCCACTAGGCAAATTATTTTCCTAAGAATCCTTCTTCATTTTTATGTCAATTTTGTATTTCTTTTTCTTTTTGTCAACTCGTATTTCTACAGTCATATTTTATGATGCCTTGGAAAAGAAAGACATTAAAAAGGCTTGAGTATGTCAAAATCAATTACACAGATTCTACAGATTTCTGAAGGGCTAAATACTTCATCGAGCCCTTGAGAAAAGTCGAAGAGGAAATAAATGGCAGTGGGGGTAGAGGGATCACAACTTCCAGAATAGATTTGCCATAGCCAGCATTATTAATCCAGCCCTCCATGTCACCCCACACCTCCTGAGTGTTGATGCTGGGAAGTCAGAGGCAGAGCTTGGAGTGTTAGGTAAATTATGAAATGGCTCTGGGAGTGTTGCTAACTTGTTGAATGTGAATTAACAACATAATTCATGTCACTGAGGATGAAGAACAATTACACTGGCTGAAAGAACTTTTTTCCATGGAAATCAGACGTGGCACACAAAGCACTGAATTAATTCCCTAGGAGAAATTCTGGGAGTGGGGGGTAGGGAGGAGTTGCCTTACTAGCCAGCAATTATTACAAAAGTTCCAAAGGCTCCCTGCCCTATTCCCCTCCTCTCCCCTTCACCATACAAGAATTTTCATTTTCAAAAGGCCTACAGGCTTTAAACGTCTTAAACAGTTTTTTGTCCAGGTAAGAAGATCCTCTGGAAGGACGTGTAGATGTAGCTTTAAAAAAAAAAAATCACAGAAAGTCTGGTGTGGCTTTCCCACAAAATTTCTAAGCCTTTTTGAAGTCATGGGAATTTGTGACTTGTTTTTTAAGCTTGATTACCTGCATCTTTAAAGCTGCTACTCCCTTAAACAAAGTCTTAAGGGAAATCATGGGATTGTAGAACTTTCAGAGTTGGAAGGAGCCTTAAAATTCTTTTAATTAACATATTACAGATGAGGAAACTGAGGCCCAGAGAAGTCAAGTCGATTGTTCAAGGCTGCAATTATATTTAGTAGCAGAGCCAGGTCTCAAACACTCCCAGAGGAATCAGGGCCATGTAATGGGAATGAGAATTTGAAGATCTTCCCTGCCCCTTAATAGACCTAGGGGGGAGTTTGAAGAGCTTCCCTGCTTTCAAAGTAAACCCTGCCCCCTAATAGGCTAAATGTGATCACATGGAGCCTGTGATGGAGGGAATTTGTTGAAGGGAAGCAGAGCCCACAGGAAGCTGGGAGTCAGAGCCATAGAAATGGTGGGAGAGAGAGGTGCTCAGGCAAGGAGAGAGAGAGATTTGTGAGCAAATATTGATCTTGTATTGGTTTGTGGGAAGGCTAAAGGATGGCGTGGTTCTCAATGTTATTATGGCTTCTGAATGTCTTTGGTACTATGATGGAATTGGCTTACTGGTTTTGAGATTCAGTTTTCTGGTGTCTAAATAAATGTTTCACTTCTGTCCTCTACCTGGAGAATCTGTTATATTTTGCGATCTAATGTTATGTGATATTTATAGTCATGGTCTTGATTGTGATCATAGCCACTGTAAATATTGCATTGGCCCTACAAGCCCTTAAAGTTCATTTAGTTCAACCCTTATCCAAGGCACGAATCTCCTTGAAAGTATCCATAGCAAGTGATTATTATGTCCTGGCTTGAATATTTTCAGCGGCATGGAACTCACTAGTTCATGATGCAGTCCATACACACACATATGTATGTATATGTGTATGTGTGTATATCTATATCTATATCTATATATATGTATATATGTATATATGTATCTATATACACATATGTATGTATATATATATATATGCACACACACATGTATATTGAGAGAGAGAGAGAGAGAGAATAATAGATAAATACAAAATAGTTTTGAGATCAAGGGCAAAACAATGAAGAAGGAAGCTGGAGTTAGAATGAACTAAATTTTGTCTCTTACAAATTCTAACCAGAGGTCTTAGCTCTAATAAGTTCTACTTAGTTCTAGTAAATTCTATTCCTCTGGAATAACACAGAAGTCTAATCCTTCTTTCACATGACAACCCTTCAAATAACTTGCCTTCTTGTTTATGTAAATTTTAATTTTTAACTTCCATCGACAAATACAAGTATTTGAATACAGAAATAAGAACACAAGAAAAGAAAATAAGAAAAATACACAAAATGAAACTCCAAAACATAATCAATGAGTGTACATGCATATCTATAAATTTCCATTAGTTACAGTCAGGAAGACCTGAATTCAAATATATCTGCAGACATTTACAAGCCCCACAAGTGGGTAAGTCATTGAGCTGTTTGCCTCAGTTTCCTCATCTGTACAAATAAGATAATCACTGTAAAGCACTTAGCACCGTGCCCGGCACCTAGTAAGTGCTATATAAATGTTTGCCATTGTTGTTATTATTACTGTGATTATGATTATTCTGGTTCTTAAATGCCCAAACTAAAAAATGTATGTATTGACTTTAACACAATAACACACACACACACACACACACACACACACACACACAAGACTTTTGTTTTTGTGATTAAAAAAGAATAACTCCAAACAAAAAACCCTTTCCTTCATACAGAACATGTTTTGTTTTTGGTGGGGGTGGAGAAGGGTTTGCTGCAAACACTCTCTTTAACTCCATAGTTAAAGTCGTGTTCTTTAGGTTTCACTTTCTTCACTCTATATCATTTCACATGAATCTCATTTTAATTTTTCATATTTGTCATTTCTTATGTCATAATATTGAACATCTACCGTAATGTGTATAGCTATTCCCCAATCATGGCAAACCCAATTTGTTTTCTGCTAATTCAAAAATTGCTGCCAGGAATTCTTCGGATAGACTTAATACTGCAAAAACAAAAAAGAAATCCTGGGTGTACCGTCCCAGAGATCACTTGGTCAAAAGGGCTTGTGTATGCTTATAACTCTCATTGTTTTCCAAAAAAGCTGAGCCAAGTCACAACTCCTTCAACAGGATAACAGGTACCACTTTTCCTACAAGCAAACCAACAACAAATTGTGTCATCCTTCACGATCTTTGCCAATCTGCTAAGAGTCTGGTCGAATTACCTAAGAGTTCTTTTAATGTGCATTCTCTGCTTATCAGGTATTGATACTGAACATTTTTTGATGACTTCTGCTTTTCTTTTGAGAAGTGTTTGGTGCTCACGTCCTCTGAACACTTAGCCTCTAGAGACTGGATCTTAATCTTTGAGATTTGTCAGTTTCTATTTGGAGCCATTGGGCAGCTAGGTGGCATGGTGGATAGAGTACTGGACTAGGAATCAGTACTGGTGCAGGGGATAGAGCACGAGGCCTCGAGTCAGGTCTTCCTGAGTTCAAATCTGGCCCCAAACACTTACTAGCTGTGTGACCCTGGGTAAATCATTTAACCCTGCTTGCCTCAGTTTCCCCATCTGTAAAATCCACATCAGAACTTTTGCCAAGAAAACCCCAAATGAGGCTCACAAAGTGTCAGACACTACTGAAATGATTCAACAACAATAACAAAAAATTTGGAATAATCAGTCCATCAATCAACAATTACTTAAAAGTCACCCACTATATGCTAAGCATGGAGATATAAATAAATAAGTTAAACAAGCCTATTTACAATCAGCTCACATTCTAATGGGAAGATAAGTACATATACAAACATATACACCATAAACAGGAAGTAAATAAATACAGACAGACACAAAGTAGTTAAATATAAAGTGGTTGAGAAGGGAGAACACACCCGGTGAGATTTTCCCCCCTTCTATGATAAATGCACTTACTTTTTTGTTGTATAAAAGTTATTGATGTTTATATAATCAAATCAATCTCTTTTCAGCTCTGGTGTTCAAATATTTGAAGACAACTATGATGCTCACACAGACCTCTCTTCCCACCTATGTAAATTTTCTCTTCTAAGGAATTCCTTCAATACTTCTTCCTGTGACATCATTTCAAGTTACCTCATCATCCTGGGCCCTCTCTTCTGAAGGAGCTCCAGTTTCTAAGCAGAGTAGAGAAGAGAGGGCTCCAGTCTGGGAACTGGAAGACACAGGTTCAATTTAAACTCCACCCCTTAGCTGTGGAATTTTGGAGAAGTAGCACAACCTTTCTGAGGCTTGGCTTCCTCCTTTGTAAAATGGGGAATACTTGTGCTGATGGGGTGATAGGACCTGGACCCTGAATTTTCCCATACATTTCAGTAGCCCAGATCACTGGTACCTTCACTTCCAGGCATCTAGCCCATCCTAGCCTACCTAGACACTCAATAATCCTTTTAACTATTCTTTCACTGTGGCTCTCTGACCCAGTCAGAACCACTTCTCCTTTCATTGTCTGCATCTGGCCTACCCCAGACAATTTACCATTCCCTAACTCCATCCAGATCTTCTCACTGTCTTTTCTTGCACATAAGTATCAGTCTTAATCCTTACCAAACCACAGATTTACTAGGAATCTTGCCCACCATACTGGTGTTATAATAAAACTGGTGTTATAATAAAACTACTTTGACTAGAAGGCTGGAGTGGTCAAATTCTTTTGAGGCAGACCCCCTCCCCCTATACTTGCATTTAAGGATTTCCAGCACCCCACACCACAAGAGTGTTATCTATCTCATCTTAAGTAGCTAAAATATTTGTGCTATCTACCTGTTCTGATTGTTGGAAGAAAAGTAGCTTTTTACTTTAAAAAAAAGTAAATTTTTTTTAAAAGCACTATATGAGTGCATCATCATTATCATCATTATTATTATTACTAATTGATGCCCCTCTTAAAGTGTGGTTCCCTGAACTATCATTTCTCTTATTCTGGATACTGTACTTTTATGATGGCAGCCTAAGTCAACATGGGCCATTCTGGCATCCACTTTTTACTACTGACTCATAACAAGCTTATATCCTACTAACACATTCAAGTCTTTTTTACAGGAACCAGCTTTCCTGATTCTCTGAGCCAGAAGTAATCTCTCTCTGTGGATACCATATCATTTTTGTACCTTGTGTCACATTTCCATATACAGTACAGTTATTTGTGTATGCCTAATTTCCCCTCCTGACCTATAAGCTTCATAAAGATAGGAACAGTGTTGTTGTTCAGTCATTTCAGTCATGTCTGACTCTATGTGACCCCATTTGGGGTTCTTTGGGCAATTGGTTTGCCATTTCCTCCTCCAGCTCATTTTACAGATAATGAAACTGAGGTAAATAGGACTTACCCAGGGTCATACAGTTAGTGTCTGAGACCAAATTTGAACTCGGGAAGATGAATTAGCTGTCCCTGCTACAAGTGAGTAAGTACGTAAGCACTCAGTTTGTTGAATGGATTTCGGAAGTCTATGTGAATCATCAGCCTACTGAGGAAAGATCACCACATCTGGTCCTTCTCCCCATCTGGGGCATCATACCGTTACATTTGGGTGCTGTGTCTAAAGGAATATAAATTTTGGTCACTTATATTTTGTAAGGTATCTTGAGGTTTGGAGGCTAGATTTTAAAAAAAAATTTTCTACTTTGTTTTTCAAAACCTAGGACAGGTAGTTTTTCATTTATGATTTCTTGAAATATAGCTCTGAAAAAACAGGCTTTAAACAAATCTATTGTGATTCAAATGGA
Organism: Pseudochirops cupreus; assembly: GCA_028627135.1. NCBI lineage: Eukaryota > Metazoa > Chordata > Mammalia > Diprotodontia > Pseudocheiridae > Pseudochirops > Pseudochirops cupreus. The sequence goes on from CM053584.1 coordinate 272,204,432, forward strand.
GCTACTTGACTATGCCTTTAAACCCAAATTACTCTGGCTTTCATTGAATAACCAATAATGGGCTCCAGTCCAAGCCCTTGTTGCTCATTATTAGAGTTTTGATGGCTGAGTGAGTGCAAATAGCAATTGTTTTCTGTTCTGTCCAGAAATCCTAAGGGTCTTCCCCCCACCCACCCCCAACTGATACTTTTGTGATGGTATACTGGGACATCTTTTGTTTCAATTCTTAGCTAGCCCTAAGTCACTGAAGGGGCATTGCCTCAGATAAACTGAGACCTAGTAAAAAGTCTAATTTAGAAAGGCCAAGGTGACCCACTGCATCTCAGGCCAATTATGTTTTCTTGACTTTTGTCTTGCCACTGATGACTACGAAGAAGAGAGTGAGACTTTGAGCAGCAAGTCCAATTCATGCACAAGTCAAGACAGCAGCAACCTTATGATGTCATTGGTCCTCTTCAAGAATGGAGGACAAAAAACAACAATAATCTGTTGCAGCCCCAAGTTCTGAAATTAGTAAGTATAATTCTGCTATCCAGATAAATGCATATATGGAGCAGAAATTTAAGGAAGTTCAGGTCTTCATTTTTTTTTTACCATCATTTGCTGTTCTAAAATAACCATCAGTCTTCACGCCCCAAACTGCTGGTCATTCAGAGAGGAAACAAATGTAGCCCATGATCACATCTTGGGCGCGACCAGATAAAACAAAAAATAAATGGATCCTGTCCTCGAAGTTACAGGTGTGCTTGCAGTGTGTCTGGCCAAGTTCTGACTTCACCAGGTTCAGAATAGTGCCCTTCACGGTCAATTCATGGCACTTCAATAAAAAATAACTCTTCTTTTAAAGCAACAACAACCAGTGGGCACCAATAAGCCTCTCTGGAAGAGGATGAGCTTGGAATAGGATGAACCTAGTAGAGACTATTAATGAATGCTAACCCAAAATAACAGGTTAAAAAAGTTATACTTCTGAGAAGCCAAAGTACATATGCTTTTTAATGGTTTATCAATGCTTCAATTTCAGTTTCTTAGGAATGTCATCAAAAGAAATCCTCTCCCAAAAACATAGGTTTCTTCATCTCTAAAATGAGGGGTTTGAAAAGGCTTTTTGGGAAATCGTTAGCATATGCTAAAAGGAAAGAAATCCCATAATCTCTGTTGTAGAAAGGTGGTCAGAATTTTTAAAGTCTCAAAATGCCTATAAAAATGCTGACCCATTTTATTTTCTACACATGAGTAACTATTAAAAAAATACAAGTCCTCATTAAATAAGAAAGTGGTTACACACACACACACAGACACACACATGTGTGCGCGCACGCCCACACACACCAGTGATGTACGACCCTTAGAGGCTTACGAAAGGAGAAGCTTTGTGTTTTAGGGAAAAAAGAAATTCCTCTCCAAAATGTTTATGTCACTCTTTGAAGGAATTACTTCAAAGACTTTGTGAAATCCATAACACCATCAGAACTAACATGGGATTGGAATTCTTTTAAAATGCAAAATGTACCTGTTTTCAAGATACACTACTGATGATGTGTAGTGGAGAAAATATGTGAAATAGAGAAAACTTAGAATTAGATTGAATCTCAAAAACACACATGTACACACACACACACACACACACACATACCAGTTCTGGAACCATAATTAAAAAAAAGTCAGGAATCATGACCATCAAATCAACTCTGTGATTGTTCTTGAATTAGACACGTCAATTTCTCCTCTTATGGTCCCACTTACCATCCCTATATAACTTCCAGGTCAAAAGGGTCCCTCTTTGGAGAATATTTCTTTTGTGTGTTGCCTTCCTTCTCCTCATTAGAATGTAAGGTCCTTGAAGGCAGAAATTGTCTTTATTTTTAAAATGGAATTCTCAGTATTGGTATGTAGCAAGTGTTTAATATATGCTTTTCCATCCATCCATCCATCCATCCATCCATCCATCCATCCATCCATCCAAGATGACAGCTTAATGCCAATGGGAGAAGACTAAGGAAGATGGTTAATCCAAAGGACTACTTAAATCTGGAACTTAAGGCCCTCCATGATCATACTCCAACCTACTTACGGTGATAGCTCCTTGTAGCAGAAAATAGAGCACTGGATTTACTAGTCTCAGATAGTTATTAGCTGTGTGACCCTAGACAAGTCACTTAACCCATTTACCTCAGTTTCCTCAACTGTAAAATGGGGATAATATTAGCACTTACCTCCCTGGGTTGTTGTGAGACTCAAATGAGATATCTGTACTTAGTACAGTCCCTGGTACATAACAGGTACTTAATGAATAATGCCTTTTTCCTTATCTTTTTATAGCCATTTTATATTATTCTCATCTCCATTAGAATGCAAGCTTCTTGAAGATGGAGATTGCTTCATTTTTGTCTTTGTGTTGCCAATGCCTAGCACAGTACCTTATGTGCTATAGATACTTAATTAAAGTTGAATTCAAGGAAAAATGAGAATTAAAATCATATTTCAGACACTTACTAACTGTAAGGCAAGTGACAACTTCTCTGAGTCTAAATTTCCCCATCTATAAAACTGAGACTATACCTTTAGCACCTGCCTCAAAGTCTTGTTATGAGGCTTACCTAAAATGATTTATAACAGATGATTTGCAAACTTTAAAATGCTCTGTTGATTATTAATATTATTTATTGTCTAATGGGACAATTAAAAATAAATGATTTATGTGCAAATTGGCCATACACATATAATGATTTGTTATATTCTACTATGTTCAGTTGTGTCTGATTTTTCTATAAGCTTATTTAGGGTTTTCTTGGCAAAGATACTGGAGTGATTTGCCATTTCTTTCTCCAGTTCATTTTACAGATGAGGAAACTGAGGCAGACAGGGTTAAGTGACTTGTTCAGGATCACACAGCTAGTAAGTGTTTGAAGTCAGATGTGAACTCTGGAAGATAAGTCTTTCTGACTTCAAGGCTGGCACTCTATCCACTCTACCACCTAGCTTCCCTCTACTCTACCTTTCATTAAATATATCCTGAGAAGCAAATCAATATTCCAGCTATGAGAATTGTTTTTCCTGAACTGGCGAACTTGGTGAGATTACTACATCCAAAGCCTTCCTTCTCTCCCTGACAACCCCCTCCCATCCAAATTAATATCTTCTTAAAACCTTCCATGTAAAGACATAAAAATCTAATTATATTTTCATCTAGGTCCACAGAAATGGTCCAATGATACGCTACTCTTTCAGTAGCTAATATTTTATATGTGCCACAAATCAGAAAGTATAGCAAATGCCATCCGTGGGTGTTGTCAGAACTTTGAGCTTGCTGGCTTTAATTGGCTCAGTCAGCTCACAGGACAAACCAATGAGTCTTCTAACATCATTACCAACATCCTGCCCTCCATATTCTACTAAGAATCATATTTGCATCTTGATCAGCCTCCAAAGGTCTTAACAGAGCCACAGGTCTAGAGCTGAAAGGGATCTTGGAAGCCATTTAGTCATTTTATCGACAATGAAACAGAGATCCAGGGAAGTCATCCTGACCCATGTCACATGAGTAGGCATAAAAGGCAAGTCTGAACCCAGTCCTCTCCCTCTATACCTATAGTGCTCTGGTCCAGTGGATAGAGCACTGAACCTGGAGTCAGAAAGACCTGAGTTCAAGTCTTTCTTCAGACTGCTGTTCAGTCATGTCTGACTTACCATGTCCCTACAGAGCACAGCATGCCAATACTGGCCATAGGGTTTTCTTGACAAAGATACTGGAGTGGTATGCCATTTCCCTCTCCAAACATAGGTTAAGTCAGTGATTCTCAATCTGTGGGTCGCGACCCCTTTGGGGGTTTAACAACCCTTTCACAGGGGTCACAGGGGTCGCCTAAGACCATGGGAAAACACATATTTCCAATGGTCTTGGGAACCGAGACACTGCTCCTCTATCCATCTCCAGGCGGGTCCACCCACATGCAGATATGCCCACAGATGAGTATTAAAGGGTCGTGGCATTAGGAAGGTTGAGAACCACTGGGTTAAGTGACTGTCAGCCCAAGGTCACACAGCCAGTAAGTGTCTGAGGCCACTCAGGTCTTCCTGATTCCAGGCCCAAGTACTCTATCCACTGAGCCAACTAACTGCCTTACATGATAGCAATGAAATAACCCAAGAGAGTTCAAATCTCACTTCAGATACTTACTAGCAATTAGACCCTGGGTAAGTCAATTTGTCCGCTTCAGCTCCTTTCCATGTAAAATTGGGAATAATAATAGCACTTACCTGTTGTGAGTAGAAAATGAGGCAATATTTATAGAGCTTTATAAACCATGAAACACTATACAAGTGCTAGTTATTACTGTTATTAATATTTTTATTTCCAGTTTACCACACTGCCTCTTCAAGACTGGTTAAAAAAAATGGCTTCATTTTCTGTGGCTATGTGATACTGAAAATTCTTTACATAACTCAGTTTTACTCCATTAGCATTAACATCTTTCAGTTCATTTCAGGAATCCCATCAAAAAGACAACATTTGGTTAAGTGATTATTTGCAATTTGGTATCCAAGTACCACATGTGGCAAAGTGTCATTTGCTCTGATAATTCTTTCCCAAGATCTAGGAGCAGTAATTCTTGGAATTACATATAGTCACTTAACCAAATGTCTTTTTTCTGGGATATTGGTAAGTAGATACGCACGGATTTTTTCAATCACTCCTGTAAGGCAGAACTTTTGTTCTTGGGTTGATTCTCTATCTTACCCTCCAGGACGGCTGTTCTAAACCTTCTCTCCTCAGGCCCTTAGTGTCTCATCTGCAACCCTCACCCCCCCCCCCCCCATGCTCACCCCCTTCCCCCCCAAACAGATGTCTTTGCCTCTTGTTTTACAAAGAAAACAGACACCATCTGCCACGGGCAGGCTCACTTTTCTCCCCACTCTGTATTTTAAAAGCCCCTCCACATTTTCACTCATCAGCTTTACTTTTGTTCTTGTTTCTGCGACAGAGCAAGCCTTGCTTAAGGCCAGCCAACCTACTTCACTTACACAATCCGTCCCTCGCTTACCTTCAATCTGTCTGCTGACTCTTTGCCCTGATGCCTTCATATTTGTTCATCCTAACAAATCCAACAAATAAAAACAAGAAGATCCTACTTTTCCACGCCCTCAAACTATTGTCCTTTACCTCTATGACATTTCAGTGCCGAACTCCTCGAAAGAAGGGTCTACGCTTGCTACCCCCACCTCCTTACTACTCAGTATTCAGTCCTTTGAGATCTGGCTTCCAACTCTATCACTCAACTGAAACTTCTCTCTCCAAGGTAACCTCACCTTTTTTTTTCAGTCTTCCTCCACTTTGACGTCTTTCTGAAGTTTTTTAAACCATTGATCAACCTTTGGTCTTTTCTCCTTCAGCTTTCATGACGCTACTCTTTTTTGAGGTCTTCTCTTATCTGACCACTCCTTTGCTGGACCATCATCCCTTCTCCTGTCCCTTTAGCACAAGGGCTCCCTAGGGCTTTCTTATGGCTTTCTTTTCTCTCTTGTTCTCTCTTTCTCCAAGCACTCTGAAAGACCTCATCAGCTCCCATATGTTCAAGTTTCATCATCAATGACTCTCAGATCTATATATCCAGCCATAGTCTCCCTTCTGAACTCTAGCCACATGTTGTCAATTGCCTGCTGTCTTAGCTTTCCCTTCTAGGTACTATTACAAAACACTATACAAATTTAAATAATTGAGCATTATTGTCATTATTATTCACTTTAAGGTAGAAGTTAGAGTGCTGACGATCGTGTACTCTATATAACCAGTTGATAGGAATTTTCTCTGACCAGGAAAAGGGAGAGTTGATCTAAAACCCAGTTGAAAACAAAGAAAAGATTATAAAGTTCCACAGATAAATAAAGTATCATAACTCCTGACAAATCATCCACTGGCTGATTGATAGACGTGTTGTACTTGACAAATGGAACATTTGGCTACAAGCATAAATGAAAATGATCATCCTTTCTATTGGCAATCAAAACAGAGAAGAGAAACAAATCACCTCTCTTTCTAATCTCATTTCCCTTTTTAAAAAAATGCTTACTAGGTTGGTAAGTCAGGAAAAGACAAAAACACACACATTATATATACATATATGTGTATATATATACACACACGTATAAGTGTATACGTATATGTATGTGTGTATGTATTTTAGCCAGGAGGTTTGCAGTCATTTGTGATATCCTCACAGACAAGATAAAGAGAAGCAGGCTGGATGATAGATTCATAGCTCCTGAAGAATTGAGCCCCAAAAAGTGTTGATTTAATGAACTGAGGTCAACCTAGGGAAAGATTTTGGGTGACAGGTGACAGACCACAGAGCTCTGTACTTAGCTTTGTGCGGTCAACATTTTTTTATTAATACCAGATGAAGTTATAGAGGAATGTTTATCAAATTTGCATAAGACAAAAATCTGGAAGAGATAGTTAATTCACTAAATGGCAGAAATGAAATTAAAATATTGATGGGGCTGTGAAAAGAGGAATATATATATAAAGTCCTTCACATTTCTAAAAGTCAAATTGCAAGATCCAGAGCAGGGAACAAAAAATTCATAGGATCATAAATTAAAAGCTGTAAGAGATCTTAGAAACTACTGGTTCTAATCCCTTTATTTATAGATGATGAAAATGAGGCACAGTTTTTAAGTTATAAATTAGGTAACTTTTTCAAAGTTATATAGCTAATAAATGTCTGAGGCAGGAACTGAACCCAAATCTTTCTAACTTCAAGACCAATTCTCTATCTACTCAACCATGCTGCCAGGTAGATGTGCAAACAACTGATCATATAAGAAGGACTTGGGGGGAGGTACAAGGGGTAAGGGAAGGGAGGACTCAATATGAAACACTGGTGTCGTGAGGCTATTAAAATAACTACTGCAAGTTCAATCTGCTGTAATAGAATAATGTGTAAGAGGTACGTGTCCAGATCATTTGCTATAGTCTATGCTGATCAAACCACCTCTAGAGTACTATGTTCTGTTCTTAAAAGGAATGTTGAAAATGTGTAAGTAGCCCCAGAGGACAATATTCAGGATGTTGAAGATTGAGAAACTGTCACCTGTCACATAAGGATAGGTGAGGGATGGGTGAATATTTAGCCTATAATAAAGATGGCTAGAAGGGAAAATATAAAAGTCGTCCTTAACACAACAGAGCTCTAGAGAACAGTAGCTGTAGGGGAGGAAGAAGGAACAAGCATTTATTAAACCCCTGCTATGCATATGCTAAGCTCTGCACTAAGCACTTCACAGCCATTAGCTCCTAGGACCAATGAATGGTAGTTACAGAGAATCAGACTTTCAGTTCAATAAGAGGAAGATTTTCTCTAGCAATTAGAGCTGTCAGACAAAATAAGGGGATGCCTTAAAAAACAGTGAGCATGTTCTTGTAACTAGATATGTTTAAGCAGAAACTGGATGCCCATTTGTCAGGGATGTCATAGAGGGAATTCCTTCACACATCCAGAGGCTGGATGATCTGATTTTGGGGACTGCCCTCCAACTTCCAGAAGACTCGAATTTAATGATTCCCTCATCTGTTCTGAGCAATCCCAAAAGGATACATGTAGGAGTGAATTTACATATTCCCCCCTCCTGCTCTGAGGACTTAAGAGTACCCCCAACACAGCATCTCTCACAAATACAGAAGTGAACGGAAGCCACAAATGAAAAAGATAATGATTACACCAGGGAAAAAGAGAAGGCCTGTCTCCCATACAAGATTTTCTTCCTGAATTAACTGCTTTTTCACATTGATTTATTTTATTTTTAATTTATGGAATAAACAAGCATTTCTATAACACTGTATAATAAAAAAAGATAGTTGTGCATAAAATGGTAAATCTATTTTGTACAACTTGCTATTCCTTTTAAATATATAACAAAATCATGTAAATTTCTTTTTTTCTTCCCTCCCTCCAACTCTGCCATAGAGATGGCTATTGTTAGACACAAATAGGCATATATATGTAAAATTATTCTGCATATACTTCTGTTTATCAGTTTTGTTAAGGACCAAGGATAGATAGCGGGAAAAGTCTTAAAAGAAAGAACATGGAAATACTTTCTGGACAATTCTGCATTAGCTTTAATGCAAGTCTTGTTTATCTCTGCTCTTAAGGGCATTTTTCAGGGATGATGACACTAGCAAATTTTGAGCCATCATCCATATATATTTTATTAAATAATCCCTCCTTCGCACTCCATTTCAGCTGACAATAAGTCTGTCCAAGGTGGGCAAGAGAAAGGATTACCACATCCACACAGCAGGCATTGTTGCAATGAAACCAATTATGCAACTGCTTACTGCTACAGCAGAAAACCCCTATGTAAAAATAAATGTTACCTCATTGCCCCTGAGTCAAATTTTTTTTTTAAAGTGGAAGCTGTTCTTCATTCCCTATTGTCCTGCGGGCAGTGTTTCTCACCACCCACAGAAGAAGGTTTGTGGTAACAAACAACTTCCATCCTGTCCAGATGACAAATACTACTGTTAGGTAAATTCAATAAAACAATTCCCAAGACTGGGAATGAGCAATGGAATGGGCCTGAGCATCAAAGTCCTCTTGCTCCTTCACCCCTTAGAATGCCACTAGGGGAAATCAATCACACCATTCGAGGAGGAGAGCGTCCTGCCAAGCAGAAAGAGAGCAAGAGTTTGAGAAGCTATTCCTTTAAAACCAAAAGGAAAAAAGAAAATTCCTCCCACGGAGCTAAGAACCATATTATTGTTTTGAGAGTCCCAAGTTGTGGTGAAGGACTTGTCAAATACAGAGAAAAGAAAATATAAAATACATAGTTTAGAGATTATTGACTAAATGTATATGAGGCTGACAGCTAGGCAGCTAGTTCAAGCAGTTTGTTTTCTGCCTCGTACTTTTCTGTACATGAACCTGCTGTCATGAAACTCTCTACGGCCAGGTTCAACTACCCTAGGACCACAGAGGTGCCACAGAGCCTGGACCACATCTTCAGGGAGCATTCTCATTGGTTCTTGTGCATAGTCAACAGGCCAGGTGTTCAGTTACACTCCGACTGGCCTTTGTGTATAGAGCAAGGGCAGAATGTGCAGCCTCTACACATACCAATGCTTGGGGCTGAAAAAAGTGTTGAGTTTCAAAGATTCTTCCTCTACCTAGGACAGCAGAAAGAAAACAGAGTCTAGAAATATTGGCTCAAAGCCTAGCTCCACCATTCTGTGTGATGAGGAGAAGGGTCTTAGAGTACTTAGGTATAAGCTGAAGCAACCTCCATGATGATGAGATTTCCAGTAATGAGTTTATCCCCAGAAAAGCAGATATTCAGGGAGTGGAAACCAAGCAGAACAGCTGGGGACTAATATGTGACCTTGATTACAGACTCACTAAGATAGAATATAAGCTCCTTGAGGCAGGAACTATTTTTATTTTTGCATTTTATCTCCATCATATAACACAGTGGCTGGCCCATAGCAGGCATATCACGATATCATCATCATCATCACCGTCACCATCATCACAACAATACTAAAAGCTGGAATTTACGTAGTCCTTTAAGATTTACAAATAGTTGTATGAATATTACCTCACAACAACCTTGCAATGTAATAATAATAACGATAGCATTTATATAGCATCTTACAACTGTTAGCATGTTTGATCCTCACAGCAGCCCTGGGAGGTAGGTGCTATTATTACCCCCATTTTACAGATGATAGAACTAAGGTAGACAGAGGGTAAGTCACTTGCCCAAGGTCTGAGGTTGGATTTGAACTCAAGTTTTTCTAACTCCAGGACAAGCACTCTTTCCCCTGAGCCACCTAGCTGCTTCTTAATAAATGTTTATTGATTGATGGTGTAATAGGAAAGTGAAGTGGGCTTGGAATTCATAGGGTGAGGGTTTAAATCCCTGTTGGCCATGGATAAATCGCCATCCTTCTCTTGACTTAGACGAGTCTACTCAGTCTTCATTTCTCCCCAAGATGCTCTGACTGGTTTCTACTCCTGAATATCATGCTTTTGTGGGGGGGGGGGATAAACTCATTACCAGAAATCTCCTCATCATGGAGGTTGCTTCAGTTTATCAGATGCTTCTCCTCTCTGCCTAGAGGGATGAAACAAAAGAAGCTTCCCTTTCTAGAGGGCTCAAAAATTTCCAGCCAACTAATTACCAATTGCTCTGTCTGATTTTAACTGCCCCCTAGCAGGTATTGTGGCAGAACTCCTCATCCTTTTTCAGGTTCCTTTTATGCATTGTCTTCCCCAATTGAATTGTAGACTCCCTGAGAGCAGGGGCTGTTTTGCTTTTTCTTATTTGTATCTTTTAGAGCTAAGCATAGAGTCTGTCCCAGAGTAAATACTTATTGACTTTTGGCTTTGTTTGGAATGGCTGGGTTAAGTTATCTCAAAAATGAGGCCTTGTAAACAAAGAACACTAGACTGAAGTGAAGGGATCTGGGCTTATACCCTAGTTTTACTACCAACCATCTTTCTGCTCTTGGGTAAATCCCTGAACATCTCTGAGATTCAGTTCCCTTCTTCCAATGAGCTATGATTTCACTGACACAGATTAGAACCCTTCTATGCTTTAGCAGAAAAGGTTTTGAGGATTTCTGTAATCAAAACATTTGTCAAAGGTCTGAAATTGAAGTCTTTCCAGCCTGGTAGGCTTATACTCTACTGGCAAAGCCTTTGAGGACTCAAGGTCACCTTAATGCCACAATGAATTGAAAGAGTGGGACCGTGGTTAGGGCTCAATGCCGTGGACTAGGGTGAAACGAAGGGGCTGCACTAAGTGCTTCCTAACCTAACCTCCAAATTGCCTACTCCCTACCTTCTGTCCTGAGGCAGTCAGTCTTTGCAGTCCAAAGGGTTCAGAACCAGAAGTAAAAGCTTATGAATTACTAAAAAACTGCCCAAACTGGTGGGTCACTGGGGAAGTAACAATCTAGTTTATCCCAAAGGTCCCCTTCCTGTTCCAACACTTCATAAAGACCTAAAATACAACATAAACGTTGCCCATTTACATCTCTTCAAATGCCACCCAACAGCTAGCTGCACAAAGTCCAAAAAGGGTTAGCTTGTATTAACTTGGGAATTCTAATTAGCAAAGGTCACCTTTTCCTTCTTAGATGACAGAGGAGGGTGTTCAAACAAAGACCCAGCCTCATGATCCAGGGTTGTATATAGAACAGAAATGAAGTTAACAAGCTACCAGGGGTGATGAGTAATAATTATTTCCAGTCAAAGGTTTAAAAAAAAAGTTTGCTCTTCAGCTGCAAACATTAAACCTCTCCCTCCCCTCAACACAAACAAAGCACCAATACAAAGCTATTTCCTCCTACCTAGCCTCAGTAGCTAGGACAGGGGCCTGATTTCTGCCTCCTACAAGCTGTCATCTCTGCTGTCCTCCTGCTTTCATCGATTCGAGGTGAGCCCCCCTAATTTATCCTTGTCCAAAGTCCCAGAAAATTACAGGCTGGCCCGGCTCCCTACCCTTTAGCAAAATTTACAAACAATTCTAGCAACATTCTTTAGAAGCAGCTACTTCCTTTGCAAGTTGGAATGGATGAGTTGCAATATAAACAAAGGAAAATGAGTATGAACTTGGGCCTGGAATACTTCATCCTTCACTCAGTAACAGTAGTTGGACTGTCTATGCAGGTTCAAGATCACCAAGGGACCAAGTCAATTCATCAGGATGAAAATGCCTGGTATCAAACAGGCCAGAAAAAATGCAACCCCAGGTAAATCTATCAAAGAAAGTGCACGAGCTGATATCTTTTGGCACCTGGACTGGTGGCCAAGTCCAAATTTCCCACATCTTCTCAATCAGGGTAAGAGCTGACAAATTCTTCTGTCTTCTTATTCCAAAGGACTGGTGTCAAAAATCAAAGAGAAACGGGGGACACTGTTCCATACATAAGGATCCTTGCAGGTCTCATACTGACTTCCTTTTAAAATGTAATATCATCTATGTCTTATTGTATTTTTACTGATTTTGTTAAATGTTTCCAACTATATTTTAATCTGGTTCAGGCCATGCTCAGGAATGTTGTGGGACAGCAGCAACTTTTGCAGGTGGTGGGGAATGACGCTAACATAAACACTTCCTATCCCAACCGCAGCCACCAGCTCACCAAAAAACTGACATGCTTAACACCCAGTCCTCCCCTACTCAACCCACCATTTTCCCTTGTTCCTCTCCTTTCCAGTCTATCCCCATCCCCGCAAAATCTTGATTGTCCCTTTTTCGTTCAGTTGTCTTAGAGACAGAAGAGATTTGAAGTCAAAAGACCTAGATTCAAATCACAGTATTTCAGAGCTGGAAGGGTTCCCATCAATCATCTAGTTCAATCTATCACAAAATGACTCTCCACTATAATACACCCAAAAAATGGTCATCCAGCCTCTGCTCAAAGACCTCCATGAAGAGAGGTAACCCACCACCTCTCAAAGTATCCCATTCCACTTCTGAATAATTCTAATCATTAAGAACTTTTCCCAAAATTTGTCACTTTATTTATATTACTACCTTTGATCTTAGAGAGGAAATAAAGAAAGCCAGTCTCAGAGCCAAGTTCTGTCTCTGATACATAATGGCTGTGTGGCCCAGGTCAGATCATGTAACTTCTCAGTGTCTGGGGCAACTTTCTAAGGCTATAAGTTGCAGAACAGAGATGCATTAATGGATGAAATTTCCTCAACAGAGTGAATTCTTGACCAATAAAACCATAAGCCCAGACAAAAAAGCTTTTGACCTTGGTCAAGTCATTTCTGTTTTCTAGGCCTCAGTTGTCTCATGTGTAAGATGAGGAGGTTGGCCTAGATGGTACTTAAAGTTCCCTTCAAGCTGTAAGGCTTATGATGTTAGGTTCCTATAGGCAGCAACAACCTTAATGGTTCCTCCATATGGAGCCTATGTATTTTTCGGCTTCATTTGTTCAGGGACATAAAATGCTTTTCACAAGGCTTTATTAACCCCACAGTAAGAACTGTGGATATTTTTATCTTTTCCCTGGAGTCTCTTTAGAGCAACAGACATCGAAGAATGTAGCAGTTTCTGTGAACATCCTACATTTTTACAAGCCAACAAAATCTTGGAAATATATACTTCCCTTACTCTATCAAACAGGAAGATAATGTGATGTAAGATTTTTTTCCCCCTCCTTAATTTCTCCAGTTTTTTTTTTTAATGATAGTTTTGTTGATTGGGAGACTTCCGGGAAAATGAATCCATACAATGAGAAATTTTAGAAGCACAGATAAAACTGGTTTTTGATGCCAGAATCTAGTTTCTTATTCTATTAGGAATCAATCAATAGTCATTAAGTGTTTACTATGTGTCAGGCACTGTGCTAAGAGCTGAAGATACAGACAGAAAGGAAGAAAAAAGGCCCTGCCCTCAAGGAGCTTACTTTCTAATGAGGAAGACAAGATGTCCATACAAAGGTATATAACAAGATATAGGAAGAGTGAACTGAAGGTAACCTTAGAGGGGGGAAAGCAGGAGCAGCTGGGGGAGCTTGGGAAAGCCTCCTATAGCGGGTGGTATCTGAGATGAGCTGAAGAAAGCCAGATATTCCAAGAAGTGGAGGGGAAGAGAGAAAGAGAGAGAACTGTAGGCATGAGGAACATTCAGAGCAAAAACGGCAACTCTGCTGCTATTATGTATATTCCTGGAAATATTTTTCATTTATCACTAAAATTAAGATGATCCAAAATACTGAGAGAGTTCTCAGGACTAGCCCCTTGAATTGCTCTATGTATTGTCTACACAATGCTTTGGATAGTTACCAGTTCCTTCTCTACTTCAGGGTTCAGGTCAAACATAAAGGATTCATTAACTGGTTCCCCTGGAGTAGTTATAATCAGAGTGGACATTTACATCTCATCAATTTAAAGCATGATTTAAATAAGTCAAGATTACTGGGGGCAGCTAGGTGGTGCAGTGAATAGAGCACTGGCCCTGGAGTCTGGAGGACCTGAGTTCAAATCCAGCCTCAGACATGTAACACTTACTAGCCATGTGACCTTGGGCAAGTCACTTAACCCCAATTGCCCTCCAAAAAGCAAAAAAAAAAAAAAAAAAGATGACTGCTTTTGATCGACCAGCTTTCCATACTACAAAAGCTTATAGTCAAGAAGCCTTTATTAAGCACCTACTCTGTACCAGGGCACTGTTCTAAGTGATAGAGATCCCAAGTAAAGCAAAAACCAGTCCCAGCCCCTGGGGAGTTCACATTCTAAATGAGCTATGACTTTTTTATCTTCTCCCCAACTGTGAGGAGGTTAGGTTTCATTTTTAAAATGCACCCATGATACCACTCTAAAGCAATGAGTTACAGATGCTATACACCCCTCCTTCAAGACTTCTAGAATGTTTTGTCCACAATTTTTTTTTAAATTTCTACTGCCTCCCTTTATATTTTGCTTCCTTTTTATTTATCGGTTTTATTGCCTTTTTATTTATCTGTTTTATCTCCTTGCCCAACAAATCTCTATATTTGTTTGACTCCTTGACAACATGCCATCCTGGAGAGAAACCAGACCATTGATTGGATCTGTTATCTCTCATTTCTCTCTCTATGCTGTTGTTAACAAGCATATTATTTCTGAGGCTAAAAATCCAGTTTGAGAATTCATTTCCCATTCAAAAGTATTTAAATACCTGCTACGTGCAAGGCAATGTTGGAGGAACTAGGAATTCAAAGACACAAAGCACTTCAAAGAGGTTACATTATGGTGTTTGGGAGTATGTGGAGTAGAGGCCAGAACCCAACATATACAGAAATAAGTACAGTACAAGGAAAACTGAGGGGAGGAAGAACACACATGATTGGAAATATCAGGGAAGGTTTCACTGAGGAGATGGTCCCTCACTTGAGTCCTGAAGGAAGAGAAGTATTCTGGGCTGTGGAGATAATTTTGAAAGTGCATTCTAGTCACAGAGAATGGCTTATGCAAATATATGGAGACAGGAGATGGAATGTTGAGTTTAAGGAAGAATTAGTCCCATTTGGTCAGAACACAGAGTTTTATGAAGGCAAATAATATGAGAATCACAATTAAGAACTGTTTGATGCTAGACTGAGTTCTGTGCCTTCTCTTCAACATATATTGTTATAGAGGGTTGCCTTGGGTACCAAGAAGTTAAGTGAGTTTTCCAGAGTCACACAACCAGTATATATTAGTGGTCAGGCTTGAACCCAAGTTTCCTTGGCTCTGAGGCTGGCTGTCTACCCACTATGCCACGCTGCTTCTTACAGGATAGTTACTGTATATTTATCTATGTGTCATAACCTCCTTGCTAACCTGTGAGCTTCATGAAATTAGGGACTATGTCTTCATTATTTCTATATCAACCACAGTTCTTTAAAGGCACAGAGAAGGAGCTCAGTAATTAGTTGCTGACTGATTCCACATCTATAGGCATATCCATACCACCCTGTACTAACTAATAATAATAATGAAGATCTTAAGTCATCAAGAGAAGATTTATTTAATGTTCATTTTACTCTGTATAAGATGGCAGGGAAGTACATAGCATATTAAAAAAAAAAGACTTCCATTAAAAAAGTTTAAAGGGGCAGCTAGTTGGCACAGTGAATGGAGCACTGGCCCTGGAGTGAGGAGGACCTGAGTTCAAATGCAGCCTCAGACACTTGACACTTAACTAGCTGTCTGACCTTGGGCCAGTCACTTAACCCCAATTGCCTTGCCTTCCCCCCTCCAAAATAAAAATAAAAATAAATTTAAAAGTTTAAAGAAACTAGAGGTGTTTAGCCTGGAGAGATAGTGAATGAATCCTTGAGAGAAAGATCTATTTTTCATTTTGTCTTCATATCCCAAGTGCCCTGTACATAGCAGGCTACTTAACACATGTTTTGTTGACCTGAATTGAGATGTTATTTACTTCAAACATTTGAAAAGTTGTCATGTGAAAAATGAATTAGATTTATTTTGCTTGGAGACATAAAGAAGAACTGGAATTTAGTGGGTGAAGTCATATGGAGACAAATTTCATCTCTGTGTAGGATGGGTTCCCTAAAACTCATCTGAAAAATGGAACGGGCTACTTCAGGAGAAAACAACTTCTCCTTTGGTGGAAGTCTCCAAAAGGAAGATGAATGACCAGAAGGACACAAGAAAGATGGGATTCATGCTTAAAATGAGGATGGTTGGACCAAAGCTTTTATGATATACATTCTAGAACAAGTATTTTGTAGAGCATGAGAATATTCTAGTATTTAAATAGCCAACCCCCAGTTATCAGAGAAATTTGGCTAAGAGGATTCGTTCCCTTGATAGAAGGAAGGGTGCGAAGGTTGTATCCCAAATAGCTGTTATGCTGAAGATTGTAAGCATCTTGAGGGCAGTCCTTTCCTGCCTTTGTTTTCCCCACAGCTTTTAGTACAGCATCATTAACATGCCATTTATATGCCAGGGACTTAAAATGTGCTTGTTGAGATGAGATAAGTAACTTCCAATGAAAGATTTATAAGAAATTAAGATCAAACCTCTCCCAAATTATAGTGTATCAATGCAAAAATTAGGGTTACACATAATTTAGTGGTTAGATATTATTTAAAGCAACTTTATTCCTATTAAAGTTACTGAAGTATATTACTGATTAATCTTTCTTCACTATTTAATATGTAATGAAAGCAATTGAATTTAATAAAATGGTCTTGTCTCAAAAATAAATGAAGAAATAAATACTTAGTATTTCAAGGTTCCTCCATGATCACTCTATTGGGATTTGAGATATAACTGAAAACAAAGCACAGGGTCTTTCTACTTCATTTTGGAAGAGGTCAGAAATCAACTACAAAGAATAAAAAATTAGTATCTTAGGATCTGAAATAAAGGGACCCAAAAAATACAGTTCTTTGTGTGGGAGAGAAAGGAAGTGGACAACAACAACTGCTGATGCAAAGAAAGTAGGCTCAAAATTCTCAAGTTTAAAAGTAGGTCTGTAGTTACCTATTATCTTTTCTGGCAACAAAGTCTGAAGTCACCTCACAGGGATGACAAATACACCAGCCAGTATTTGGGAAGGCCATTTACTTTCTAAATGGCTCAGTTTCTTCCCTAGAACATTGTCTATGAACTATTTGGAGTCAGAGGACCCTGGGTCAAATCTTGGCTCTGCCACTTACTACCTGGTTAACCTTGAGAAAGTCTCTAAGCCCCATTTGGTCTCAGTTTCCTCATCTGTAGGATCAAAGGGTTGGACTCTGAGGTTCTTTCACAGTTTAAAATCTGTGATCTGTGAGCTTTGAGATCCAGAGGTGAAAGGTCTCATGAATGTTAATGAAATTTTGTTCCGTCAAGACTAAAAGCTCCTGTTATTGCCACCTCCCAATAGAGGACTTATTTCTCTTCATCTCTACACAATAGCTTGCTTTACTAATGGTAAGCATACAGTGGAAGTATGATGTATGACTGTGTTGGAATACTACTCACTGCTTCTATAGTTACCAGGACATACAGTCCTTATATGAACTGACAACTAACTTATACATGAAACAACTGGTTATTTCTTACATAAAGGAGGGGGAGCAAAAAAAGGGGGAGACATGAGTGGTGAATAGCAATCTGGTCTCAACATTGGGAATACCTAGGTTCAAGTCCTGACTCTGGATACATAAGCCTGGCAAGTCACTCAACTTTCCCAGTGCCCCAGACAACTCTCTGACAGGGTTTCTTAACTTGACATCCCCTAAAAGGTATATGGGTAGATTTCAGGGAGACCATGAACTTGGGCAGGGAAGAAAAATCACATCTTTATTTCAATATAAGAAGTTTTCTTTGTAATCCTATGTATTTTTTTTTGTTCATTTAAAAATATTATTCTGATAAGGACTTCACTAGACTACCAAAAGGGCCTATGATACTAAAAAAAAATTAAGGAACACTTCTCTAAGCCTCTAAGTTGAAGAACTATTTCATTCCTCATCAAGAATTCCCTTAAAAAATACAGTTAGGAATAGGACTCTACCTTTATAACTCCAATACCTTGTGTTATCTTGAAAAGCAGAAAATAGAAAAAAACTTAATAAAACAGAATATACTTTAAAAATCAGAAAGATCCATATGAACTTATCTAAATTCTTACTTAAGTCCCTCCATATACAGTTAGAGAAGGGGAAAAAAATGGTTTTCTTCTTTAGTCACAGTAGGAAATCCTGTCTCTAATTCATAAGTCACATGCTGTTGGTAAGAAATTAGTCAACTTACTTTTTCCACGTCTAGATGAACATCCTGCTTCTTCAAAGATCTGCAGAAGAAAATGAAGAAAAAATGGTGAGAAAAAAGAGACAGAGAGAGAGAGAGTCACACACTCATACAACACCAAAGAAATAAGCATTCAGTGCCTGCAAGCCACCCACAAAATAACACCCACAGAATTTCCATTTGATGGAGACACACTTGATTTGCCCACAAATTTATCACTGTTCACACAATTTTCACTGAGCCACTCTTGCCACAAGCACCTGCCTGCAACCTACTTAGAAGGACTTGGTCCCAGCCAAAAACTGAGCAAAGCAAGTCAGTGTTTTGGATCCTTTTTTCTGGAGTCTGAACCCTTAGGAAGGAGGAGTCTATAGCACCAATGTATAATGCCATTCTTTACAATGGTCCCTGTCACATCAAGGCAGAGATCAGTTCCTGGGCGTGTTCATTCTCCCAACATCCAGCCCTACCCTGACATCTTACTACAGACCCAAACACAGGAGCATCTCTAAACTGATGTTACTTATCATCCACAGACACTTGTCCACAGAACACCAGGGTGAGGGTGGATTTCACACTCCCTGCCAAGCTCCTGGCAAGGCCGGGAATGCTGTTTCTGCTGGTACACATGCCTAATTACTAGTTAATTTTTAAAGTGCTAGGCTGGTAGATGGCAACGTTCCATCCGGCTGGTGTACTCTGGCTACCTACCACCAGCGAATGATGAAAGAGTTCATGTCACTACCTCATTCATCATTTCCAACTGTGGTCAGCACAATGTCTGTGACATGGTAGGCACCTGATAAATGTTTATCAATTGATTGATTAATACTGTCAGAAGAGAGCATAAAAAAAGGTCAAGGGAAAAAAATTAATAGGGTAATTTTGCCCCGGGAAGATAAGACTCTGCCCTTTAAAAAGTAGACTTGGCTTTAACAGCATCATAGGAGAGCCACAGAAATGGCCAAATAATAATTTTTTAAAAAGAGAAGGGAAGAGAAGGCTGGGGGAGTGTGAAAAAATGAGAAGAACATTAAACTGGAATTAAGAGTACTGAGTGTGAATCACAGCTTTGCCTGGTAAGTTTCTATTGACCTTGAACAAGATATCTAACCTAAGCCTCAGTTTCCTCAGTCATCAAAGAAAGGGGTTGGACTAGATCATAAAATCTCTAAGGCTCTTCTGACGCGCATACACACACACACACACACACACACACACACACACACACACACACACACGCCTTTCATTCTAAGTACGAGAAGGTTGCATTAACACAGAGGCACCAATACTCAAGAATAAGGTTTAATTGATGAAATATATTGGTGACAAATACCAGCAAGGTGGCCAACACTGAAGCTACAGGGAAGACAAAAATCTCGTCACAAGCCTCAAAGCCTCTGGGGCCAAAGCCAGTGGCAAAGAAAAAATTGTTAAGAGATGCTTCTGCCAGCATGCTGTTGCCTATACACCCACCTTCCTCCTCCTGGCATGGGCCCAGAACCACAGGCATCACAGAGACTTCTCAATAGCCCCTGAGGAGTCTGGGAGCCCACAAAAGAATGGGGTGTGGTATTCAACCCTCCAGAGTAGGTGGTGAGGCTCTGTTCCTGAGCTGGAGAGCTAGAGGGAGGTCCCTTTAACAAAATTTTACTTGGAGACCTGGAATCTAAATTTATTCATGATCCAGACTCTCTTTCCCTGAACCAGGGAGCTGTGAAATCCCACTGAGCTGCTGGCATTTGACAAGAAAGCATGATTTCACAAAATTATCAAATTTAGAAATTTTTACAAAATATTTTGAAAACTCTATTTCAATATAAATTGGTTTCCTTTGTACTCCTACATATTACATGCTATGCATTTAAAAACATTATTCTGAGAAGGGGTCCACAGGCTTCACTAAATTTCCCAAGGGGGGTCTATGACACACACAAAAAATAATATTAAGAGCCCCAGCCCCTCCCTGATCAAACGGGGGAAAAGTTTTCTGATAGAAAAGAAAGGTCATTTTGAGAAACAAAATAACCTTAAATTTTTAAAATCTTCGCATTCACTGCACATACTGCCTGACCAACAGTCTCTCATTACTTTTCACTGGTTCTGTACCAATTTTACCATTCTTTGTTCCACTAAGGATATGACACACCTAAAAGACTGGGTTAAACAAAGGAGAATTGAGCAGGGAATAGCTAAACAAATTGTGGCACATGATTATTCAATGGAATATGACAGTTCCATGAAAATGATGACTATTAAGACTATGCCCAGGGGGACATGGGAAGACTTCTATGAACTGATGTAAAGGAATGTAGGCAGGACCAGAAAAACGAGAGAGAGAGAAAGAGAGAGAGAGAGAGAGAGAGAGAGAGAGAGAGAGAGAGAGAGTCAGCAATGTAGGTTTGCAAATGTGAACACTGCAAACAAAAAGAATTAAAATGAACACTACTCATCATCATTACCAAGAATTGTCCCCCAAAAGAGGAAAGAAAACGAGGCGGCTAGGTGGCCCAGTGAATAGAGCACTGGCCCTGGAGTCAGGAGTACCTGAGTTCAAATCCGGCCTCAGACAACGCAAAAAACTAGACGTGTGACCATGGGCAAGTCACTTAACCCCAACTGCCCTCCAAAAAAAAAGGGCGGGGGAAAGAAAACTTACTTTCTTCTCTTCTTTGTGGTGCAGGGGTGAACAGTGGCTATGGACATGGAACAGGGCCTATACTATGAGACTCAGATGTTATGTTTGTTTTACTGACCTGCCTTCCCACCCACCCCACCCTTCCCATTTCCCTTTTTTCTTCATTCTTGGTTATAAAGGATGGCTCTTTGGGTAGAGAAAGAGAGAGGAATATACCTGGAAAATGAAGATCATACAAAACCAAAAGATACCAATAAATTTTTTAATAAACTA
>CM053584.1:272226093-272261423 GCA_028627135.1 Pseudochirops cupreus
GGGCCTATACTATGAGACTCAGATGTTATGTTTGTTTTACTGACCTGCCTTCCCACCCACCCCACCCTTCCCATTTCCCTTTTTTCTTCATTCTTGGTTATAAAGGATGGCTCTTTGGGTAGAGAAAGAGAGAGGAATATACCTGGAAAATGAAGATCATACAAAACCAAAAGATACCAATAAATTTTTTAATAAACTATAAGAATTTCTAGCCTTTTACAACTATACCTGGAAGAAAAAGGCTTGCACAATAAATCTTTCTAATATCTTTTTATTTGTTATGCATCATAATATAGACTCATTTAAGGACAACAAAATGACCTAAGTCACCTCAGGGTCACTTTAACAATCTGGGCTACCCAGTCACTTTAAGAAAATGAAAAATTACAAATTTGCATACGCTTAATATGTGCCTAGATAATTTAACAACTATTGACTTGGCATGCCATCCCTAGCTCACCTGTCATAGCAGCAAGCAAGGGCTGTGTTTAGAAATTCAAAAACAAAGGAAAAGCAAAACACACCCAAGGCAATAAGCTCGGGGACTCACGGCCATGATGTAAGCAGGGTGTTCTTGGCCAAAGCTATTTTGAGTATATGATTGGTATCAAGACCGATAACCTAGGAGTCAGGAAGCCTGGGCTCTAGCCTTGACTCTGCCCCTTTCCTAATGGCCATTTGACCTCAGGCAGGTTATTTCAGTCCTCAGGGCCTCAGTATCTTCAGTCATAAATAAGAAAGTTGGATTAGATGATCTCCAAGTTTCTCTCTGGTTTCAACACAACATTGAAGTTGTGATCTAAACTGATAGTATTCCAAGTGAAAACTTAAGCTTAAGGAAACTAAGGCAGAGAGAAACAACTGAAGAACCCCCAACTAATGGTTGACAAACTTTTTTTTAATATGGTCTTTCTAGCATCCTTCCCACTTGCCTATGATTTATACCTCTACAAAAAAACCAAAAAAACAAAAAACACCACACCCACAGGAAAATAACCCCCAAATATAATACAACCTGGGAATGCGGACCGATGGCCAAGTCATCAACAACCAATTATTCTATATAGTCCTAGCCTTAGCTAATTAAATTAAGTTTAATTTAGTATATCTTATCAACTAAACAAACTGATCAACTCCTAACCTCTCCCAGTTGCTAGTCCTTTTCCCACCCTACCCCCTTCAAAAAACCCAAACCACCTTAATTTATTTTGTATATACTTATATATGAACATGTTGTCTTTTGATCAGACATAAGCTTCTTGAGGGCAGGGGCTATTTGATTTTTATTTTCACA
Organism: Pseudochirops cupreus; assembly: GCA_028627135.1. Classification (NCBI taxonomy): domain Eukaryota; kingdom Metazoa; phylum Chordata; class Mammalia; order Diprotodontia; family Pseudocheiridae; genus Pseudochirops; species Pseudochirops cupreus. Next base: position 272,227,388 of record CM053584.1, read on the forward strand.
TTCCCAACACAGCATTAGTGTCCATTAGATTGAAGATGCTTTTAATAAATACTTATTAATTGAAAAACCATTTAAAGAGCAAGGAATATATTTTCTGGTGACCTATTCCTTGAAGAAATGCTGCCCAAACCCAAGGAGAGACTAAAGAAGAGTATTGGATTTGACGCCAGAGATCTGAGATTTTGCAAATCTAGGGTCTTTCCACAAGGGTGTGTGTATATATATATATATATATATGTGTGTGTGTATTGCATGTATATATGTATGTATTTTCCCCTTTCTAGTCAACAGACTGGGGTCTATTTTCTAGTTCATTTTAATGAAACAGATTTCCCTTTCTTGTAAATTTTAACTCTTAGCAAAGAAAAATCCAATCTCTGGGACATTTTTTACCATAGAGGGAAAATCATATGAGATCACATAGATTTAAAAGTTACAATGTGGGATTCCAACTCCCAATTAGGGATGGTGAAGAAAGTCCTTCACCGTTCTTTTTTCAGAGAAACTTCAGATTGCATTCCCCTTGAAACAGATAATCTGGAGTTGCCCTGTGTACAGAACTTCAAGGACATGGAATGCCCATTTTATGAAGGTATCCAAAGTAATGATTCTCTGCTCAAGGGTACTCTATATAATCAGTACCAACAAGAAGGAAGAAAACAAGTTTGGAGAGGCCACCTCACTACTTCACAAGGTGTCTCATACATACATTATACATATACACACACACCCTCAATCCAATTTCTTTTTCAGTCTTCCTCAACAGATGGAGTTAATTAGCAAAGACAATGCATCTGTGCATCACATTGTACCCACAATGTGCAGATCAAACCCAAAGAGGGATGCCACGGCTTTAACTTCAAAGACATGGCAGACACACAAGGCTTGCGATATTTTTAGTCATCAGCTCCATTATTGCAGAAAGGATAATGATGGATGAAAATAGAATTGCCCTAATTAAGATACGTATGTCAGTCCCTGTTAAGAATGGAGAGTAGTAATGTTTGTTATAAAACCAAGGAAAGGAGTATCTTTCTTTATTCAATGAATACATTCCTGAAAAGTTGTATGTATATCACTTTTCTTTTTTCAATAGAACTCTATTTTTAAGTCAATTAGGGGCACCCTCTATTGAAAGGACTCCTATGGGAAGATGTGCAAAGAATACTTTTATAAAATGAACAGCTATCCTCTCCTCTCCTTCTCCCCCAACCCCCTTCTCTCATCCAAGTATAGAGATTTCTTGGATGAGCCACAACATATATATGTGTATCATGTATACATATGTATGTGCATGCACATACATATATGCACACACAAATAGAATACATATGTGTATATAGAGAGATATATCTCTATGTGTACACACACACATACACACACACATATCTCCATATATAAAGATTACTTAGGTGAGAAAAAACTTATTCTTTCTTCAGAAAAAAGTCATCTTTTATTATGGAGAAGTGTTTGTTGGTACCTCAAATATCGCATCCTCTTACTTCAAACATAGCACTGTCCTGACCTCACTGTCTTCTAATCCTGTAATACAAGGAAATGAGGTAAGTCTAGCAAGACCTTTCCTTGATGAAGAAACACTGGCTATTAGTTACCTATTGCTTTTCTTGATGCACACTAAACATCCCTTTAATATATTCTATATTCTGTGAAGTCAAGCACCCTGGCCTACAGCTTGCAGATTCCATGTACTTCTTTTTTAGTTTATTTGTTTTTTAATCAGAATAACAATTACATATCTCAGGTTCAGTGGCGCCTCTCCCACTCTTCACCATCTTTCAACAATCACTTATAGTGGCATAGAAATCACAGTACCCTGGAATGTATCTGTCTGATCTTAGTACTCTAAATTTACTGAAGACAATTAGAAGTTCTAATTTTCTCATTGCATACTTGGGTTTCAACTCCTTATTAACCATTTTATTTTGTTCTTTCCAATCCAAACATTTTTCCTCTTGATAGCTAAAAGTAAAATAAAATAAAAGTTGATTAGTTTTGCCCATTTCATTATCCATCTTTATTTTCCTATCGATGCTAAGCAGCAGTTCTGGTCCTTCTTTAATTCTCCTCAGTTTCCTCAATATAGCCACGAAAGTCCTTTTTGTTGTTCTTGTTATTCATTCCAGATTTTTAGACCTGTGCTTACAGGACTGTACAGGCCTCTATTATAATCATCCTGCATCACTGAGTCCTGCTTCTACCTTCTATATATCTTTGAAAAAAAATCAAATTTGGTACATGAGTTCCCTGTGTATCCACATCCCTCTCTCTCTCTCTCTATGTCTGTGTGTGTATGTGTGTGTGTGTATATATATATATATATATATATACACACATATATACATATACATACATATTTTTTTATCATAAGAAGAATTTCTGCTTTTTTTCTTCAAAATTTCATTCTGGAGAACTTCCTCTTACTCTTACGCTGACTTTTTAGACCATGGAATCTTATCTATCCTTTCTCTGAACTCTTTGAAATCTCTGGAGTCCATGTCAGATTTTGCTATGCCTGATTTTTGTCTCCTCTTCTATTAAAGATATTGAGATAAAGTCACTTCTCCCATAAATTACCATCATTTCTACTTGAACAACCAGTTCTTCCTCATTGGTCAGGATTCGGCCCAGAATATAAGATCCTTTCAATGGTGTCTCTCTCCGTTTTGAAAGATAAAAGTATCATTAAAAGTAAGCTAAGAATTTATGACCCATTCTGCCACAGAGACATGGCTCCAACAGAATTCTAGATAATTGGAATTTCATATCACTATCTTTCATCTATCCCAGGCTTGCTATCTTTTTTTTCCAATTCCCTATTATTTCCTGCTCCAGTCCAGATTGTCTACAGTATACATACATGATAATATGGCTTCTCTGACCAATTATTTAATCTTCTGTTCTATGTCAATACCATACTTCCCCTCTTTGGTTCTTGGGATTTCCTCAAAGATGTATCTTTTCAGTCCTTTTTTATCCCATTTCTTTTCAAGAAGGTATGTTCTACCAGAGTCATATGGCAATCATGGTGCCTATTCCACTAAATCTGAATGATAACTATGAGATCAAATTGTCTGCCTTGCACTAGAATCTCTAGTTCACCTTTCTTATCACTCATACTTTGTATTTTTGTGTATAGACATCTGAACCATGGGTTTTGTTAGTGAATCCTTTCTTGTACTCTTCCTCTTGGGTAATTTTATTACTCTTCTTCTTGCTCTATTACAGCTGTTACGGTTCATGACATCTTACTTGATGCATATATACAAGCAATTTCATTCCTCCCCTTTAATCAGATATGCAAGTCTACAGGCAAATGGTTTGGCCAGTCCTTTTTATGTATACAGCATCTCTGGTCAAGAGCTGTTCACTCCAGTGATTTAAGCTGTGCTTTGTAAATCTAAATCATATTCTAATACAAGATCTTCTTAAGCAGCTATTCACTTCTCAAGTTAGCCTTTTATCTTTCAAATACTGTGCCTTCAATCAGCAATAGTGAAAAAAATACTGGCACCTCTAAAGTTTTCATTATCTTGGCCAAGCCTTTATAATTCCCAGCAATGTTTCCTAGCTTCTGTCACTATCACAGAATCACAGATTTAGAGCTGAAAGAGACACTAGAGTCCATGCAGTTTAATTTCATTTTACAGATGAGAAAGCTGAAGTCCAAAGAGGTTATGTGATTTATTCACTGAGTGGTAAAGACAGAATTTGAGCCCACTGCCTCATATTCTAAATTCAGAACTTTCTCTATTGTACCAACTTAAAATACAAAAATGAGGGTAGAGGTCATCAAATCTGAGAAGTTGCAGGAGGCTCTGTACTATGTCCTGGATACATATCCTGGAAAGACAGTAGACTCCTCTAGTAGTAAAGTCCCCTAGACAAATAGCTACCTTAGTAGGTAGTTACCAAGAACTGCAATGAGGTCTCTTCTTCTTAGCCTCTTACTGGATTATCACTTCCTTACAGTTATCTATGGAGCCACAGCATCATTTCTTGGGGCTCAAGCAGCTGCTGACATTACTTATAGGGTCTAGTTTCCCTCTCCATGAGAAGAGCTACTTAACTATTACTTAGCTCCAAACGTTCAGTGATCTTTCTTCTCCTATTTTACTGTACTACATTTTGCAGTCCTCCAACCTCCAAACACAAGTCATGATCCTTTTCTGCCTTGACAGAATGCTTTCACTCTTCTTTTTTTAAATCTTCTTTTTCTTCTTCCCTTTTTCAAGGGGCACTTCATTCTTCCTGATAATCTGGAGAGTAGAATGACATTCCTCTAATTCCTTTTTAACCTCCCCTTCTAAGAGAGAAATCAACCTATGAGTAGAAAACATTTACTTGGCCATAGCTGAAAGACACACACACACTGAAAAGATTTATGCAGGTCACTGCAAAATTCCCCTTGACCTCCCTACTTGTATGGAAATTATTTCCTTAGTCCTTTGTCATTTATGGCGAGATAATGCTGTGTTAGAATTGCCTGTTGGTTATACCTGTTCACCTTGTTGGGGGCTCACTCGATAAGGCATTTAATCATAGCATTCTTCCTGCCTTTTCTGAAGAGATGATGCTAGCTTGCTCATCAGCCTTTGATGGGCAATTAGGAGCTTCCTGCCAGAGGCCCAAAGGATTGTCTACCAAGTGATGCATCTTTTTGGACACAAGAACTTATAAAGACTAAATAAATACTAAAGGTCAGGAAGGGTTCATCAAGTGATAGAACTGATAGAAATCCTCAATATTTATTAGGAATCAATATATTTTAGGACACACACATATGTGTAAAGACTGTAGTATAGTATAGTATATTAATCTGAATGTAAGCTACCCCTGAATACAGACCACACAACTAAAATGTGATCTCTTTGAAATGAAAGTATGAGTATGTGCCAAAAATTTACACTTAGAAACCATATAATGTGGTTTTAGAGAGACAATGTAGTATAATAGAGAGCTGGCCTCAAAGATATGATGACTTGACTTCAAGTCTCACTACTGACACATACTGGAAAGTCACTTCACGTCTCAGTGCTCTAGGCAATTTTCTAAGGGTGTAAGTTGCAGAGAAGGTACCCACCTGCATTGGAATGGTGGAGGGGGAAAGGAGTACTTACATAACACCTACTATATGCCAAGCTTTACAAATATCTCATATGGTCCTCAAAATAACCCAGATAAGTAGGTGCTGCTATTATACTCATTTTACAATTGAGGAAACTGAGGCAAATAGAGGTTAACTGACTAACCCAGGGTCACACATCTATTAAGTGTCTAAGGTCACATTTGAACTCGGGTTTTCTTGACTCCAAGCACAGTGCTTTATCTACTAAACTACCTAGCTGCCTCAAGGAGTCAGGGAGCTTTCTCTCCCAGCAACTCCCTATTAGACCACTTATGTCACAAATTCAATCTCTAGCCCTAATAAGGTTTTATATAAACAGATCTGAGAGGATGTGTGGCCCATATTTGAACAAATCTGGCAAATGGATGGACGTGTGTATATATACATGGAGTGTCCCAAAAGTCTTAGTGAAGTTTAAAACTGCAAAACCATAAATAAACCTTCCCCTTTAAATTGATGTATACTTATTTAGCTATTAGTAAATGACAATATACTGATCTACCTATTTAGTGAGGGGTAAATCACTATTAAAGCTTTCTCTTTTTGATTTAAAATGTACAAGAGATCAGGACTCACAAACCCCAAGTGTTCACCGTCTCTTCCATGTAAATAAAACAGAGACCTCAGAAGAAACACAAACATAATCCAGGATTTTTCTTGGGGGGGAGGGGCAGAAGGGATGGAGGGGTTGGTAGAGAGAAGAGCTAGCCAATGAGGCATACTTTCACTAATCAATGGAACTTCTCTATTGCCATTTGAACTCATTTCACTCCCTTCAAAAGATCTAATATATTTATAGACTAGTCAGAAAAGCCTTCATTATGCCAGGCACGTCTTCACATACTCTGAATGGCCTCTTTCTTACTCCATTCTCTTAGTTCTATTCACTCACTACTACAGAGAGAATTACAGAATTCAACACACTGTAATGTAAATGACATCTGTGAATAGACCAGCCATTGGGCTAATATGACTTGTCATACATTTTCTTACAGAACATTCCAACAGGACATTGTGACTTTAGTCATTCCTACTTAGGTCACAGGAAACAGACAAAAAAAGCAGCTGGGGCCAGAGTCTGCTATAATTCAGAATAGGGGGTGAAAATGGGATGGGTAAAATAGATGGAGGGGGGAGAGGGAGGATGATCGCATAGCAAACATAGTAACTCCTCAGTGCTTTCTTCAAAATAGGGCAGGCAAGGGCTTCCTGCCCAAAGACTGGGGCAGACGCATAGTTTCATAGAGGGCTCTTCAATGGCGGCGGCTGCAGCTGCTGGATAAACAAAGCATTGTGGCCTCTCCTATACATCCAGTGTCTCTGGGGCATCCTGTGTGTCCAGCAGCTGGGAGGGAGTGCTGTACAGACAAGCAGGGAACCTTTCCCTAGTTCCCCAAAATATCAAGGAGCTGCTATCGCCCTGATGGTATACTTTACTCAGTGCTTCCTTCAGGACTTCAGAAAGTAAGTTAAGGAATGAATGAAGCTACCTTAGCTAATAGTGAACCTACATTAGCTCTGCACTTAATGTTATTCAACCTCCTTGGGACACATCCACAGCTCTTATCCATTCACAGTGTTTTATGCCGGAGTTACCTGCATCCTTTTCTTTTATCTGATACCAGACCCTACTGGCTTTTTAGGGGCAATGGAGTAGGCAGTCACAACGGTTGTAGTAATGGAGACAATTCTTTCTGGCATAGCATTTTTGCTTAAAATTTTTATAGAATACTTAATTCTGGATCTGTTCTCTTCCCCTAGCACGCTCGGCCTGGTATTATCCTTATCTGTTTACATACCATATACCTCCTAGTAAATTGTAAATTCCTTGTGGGTATGGGTAATATCACTTTTAATCTTTGTACCCCTACATCTAGCATACTGCTATATACGGAGCTATCACTTAATAAGTGTTTTTTGAATCAACATACAGTCCTTTTACCTATCCTTCACTTTAATATGTGGGAGACAAAAATGGCAATGTATGCGTTATAGTCAAAGGAACACTGGATCAGGAGTGAGAGGAAGACCAAAGTTCACATTTCGCCTCTGCTACCTATATGACTTTGGTAAACTCAAGTTCACTGGACCTCAGTTTTCTCATCTCTAAAGAGACAATCAGATTTAGATGTCCTCCAAGGTCCCTTTCCAGCTCAAGATCTATGATCCTCTTTAACCCAGTCAACTCCAAAGGTGTAACTACTGGGGCTTTGTCCCAGAGCACTGAACTTCTGAGGACCCTAATAAGACTTGTAGCAGCTCGATGGCTCAATGGATAGTATATTAGGTCTGGAGTCAGGAAGACCTGACTTCAAATCCAGCCCCAGACTCTTACTAGCTAGCTGTGTGATCCTGGGAGAGTCATTTTACCTGTGTTTGCCTTAACCCACTAAAGAGAGAGAAATTGCAAACCAGTACAATATCTTTGCCAAGAAAACTCCATGACAGTATGCTCCACTGAGTCATTTAGAATCAGACATGACTGAACAACAAAATGGGGACTTGTATTCCTTTAGTAGACAGAAACAAATAAGCTTAGCAACTAGTTAGCAAGAATAATTAGTTAAAAGAGGAAGTTTACAGATGGCATGCTTCCTACTCTCCACAAATGCACGTTAGGTAAGTTCTTCCTGAGCCTGGCTCTACCTTGTTTCTTTCCCTCAGAGGCAACTTGCCCCATAGGAACCTCCTGATGTCTCAGAGTCTATCATCCCTTCGAGGATCCTTGTGTCCTAAGGTCTCCCCTCCCCTGGCTCATAACCAAGTTTATCTTAAAAAGTTAATATCAAAGGTTTTTTTTTCTACTTTTCTTTTTTTGATGTTGCTTTCCTAGAGTGCCAGACTTGCTGGTTGTAGATTTGGATAGTCTTTTTGCAGAAATATAGCAAGATAGAAAAAGGTAAAGATTCTGGAAAAGGGAGAAAATCTGGAAGGGGAGAACAGAGAGCCTGGCATTGTGGATGGTGGCTATTTCTTACATACCCTCCCCATAAGCTTACCTTTTACTCTTCAAACTGATGATAGAACATCTAAATGGCAAACAAGAAATGAAAAAAAAAATCACTAAAAACACGAGCAGTTAATCCAATAAAACAATTTCAGAATCTATTTCCAACCACTAGAGTAAAATTTATTATTATATACCACCCAAAAGCAGATCTCATCATTTTGTGAATTCATCACCTCAGCATAGAACTTTGGCCTGAGAGATAAGAATTACCTCTTATAATTCTTTTCCTAACCCTGCCACAGAATTAATTGCTAGGTGATTTGTCTAAAGTCATGACTCCAGTATCCTACTATGGCAGTATTTAAAAAAAAAAGTATGGGTTTGGATGTCAGAACATCTAGGCTAAAGTCCAGTTCCTGACACTTTCTATCTAAGTGAACTTTGGCAAATAGCTTAACTTCTGAGACTCAGTTCCTTTATCTGTAAAATGGAAATAATACCTATATTCACAACCACATAGGACTGTTGTCAGCAGAGCATTTTGTAAACCTTAAAGTACTACAGAAATGGGAGTTATTATGATGATTATCCACACTCCCCTTGGGGTTCATTTGAGGAGATCAAAGCGGTTTTTATTATCATCTCACAAAATAGTCTGACTTGAAAGGATGTAATCATATATGGCTTCATTTTTCAAACCCTATTACACACACAAACTGTCATAAATGGGACTCAATTGGTAGAACTATCTTAGATCCCCTCTCCTAGTTATGCTGATGCATGTTAAGCTCCTGAAGAAACAAAATGAATAAACCTGAGGTTGAGTTAAACAAACATAACAAACCAAGCACTAACCAAAGGAATGGTGTCAGCTAAATATGGGACAGTGTGTGCCGCAGTAAAGATTTTATGGTCTCATGTTTAGGAGCAAGTTATGCAGGTTTCCATCAAATAAGTCGCCATTAGGATACAAAAAGCTCAAACTTAACTCTGCTGTGCATTGTCCAATGTTTCATGCTATGACACTTCTGTGTTTGTCCTTTTTTAGACTCTCTCCATCACAGCCTACCCTCTTTGAAATACATTAGTCACCATGGAAACAGTATCATACTGGATAAAACCATTGACTGTCCTTGGAAAAGCATTCAGGATAAAATTGAAAGGGAGAATGTCTAAAGAGGAAAAGCAGTTTTGTGGAACTATACAGAAACACAACTGGGCCTCCAAATTCCAAACTGTAATTATTCCTTCACTAATACTTTCATCTGTGACCTTGGGAGAAGTTATATCGGTTTTGTATGTGTATGTTCCTCCATATTTCCACAGGATATCTCCAGCCCTTGTGACCCTGGGCTCTGATTTGTGAACATTCACCATACCTGCTCAGCTTTAGGATAACCCTATCACTTCCTGGCCATCTCCATGTCATAGTCACTGCCTGTATGACCGTGGGCAAGTAATTTCACCATTCCCAGGTCTGAGTCACCTATTCTGTAAAATGAGGGAGTTAAATTAGATGACCTATAAATTTCCTCCCAGCTTTAAATCCACAATTCAACAATCCTATGATCTTGGGTAGTTGCATGTTTCATACTGCCCACCTTCAGGTAAGAAAAATCCTACCTAAAACAAATAACCAGGGCTTAAAGTGAAAGGCAAAGAAAGAGGAAAGAGAATGGATTCTGTATATACTAATAGCTTGGTTAATGAAGGTATATTCTAGGGTTTAACTTCACTATCAGAAACTTTATTACCAGAAGCAGAAATAATATTAAACAACCAGATCACACACTTGGAGCTGAAAAAGAGCTTAGAAGTCACCTTACGCACATAAAGCCCCAATTTACAGATGAGAAATCAAGGGATTTTACAACAGAGCAACTGAGACAAACAAAATCAATATAACTTGTCCCAAGATCATAGATGAAGATGTTACTGAAGGAATAACTACACTTCGGAATTTTGGAGGCCCAGTTGTGTTTCTATATAGCTTCCCCAAATTGCTTTTCCTCTTTAGACATTCTCTTTTTCAATTTTATCCTGAAATCAAGGTCCAGGGAATGTGAATGGCAGACCTGAGGTCACACAAGGAATCAGCAGCGGAGCCCAGATTTGAACAAGGTTCTTTATATTCCCTCCACTCTATAGCCAGGATACATCCCAGCCTTGGGTAGGACTGAGATTTATACAAGGCTTAGTTGCCAGGATTAGAAAAATGGTCTGGGGGAAACCAATTTGGATACAGATGCTTTAGGCTTTCTTGAAGTATTTCTGCTTCTTTTCTGCACAGTCCCTTCCTAACTTCAAGACTAAGAAGCTACATATGGCTACGCTCAGAGATATTTCCCTCTCCCCATGCAATGGTATCACAGGAGTATACATTCTCCCTTCCTGTTGATCTTCTAAGACATGTACCTGAGACAGTGTCTACTCCTCAGTCACCACTGACCTGGGTCTCAGGGGACTAAAATATCCCTCAATCCCCTCCACATCTAGGCTTACTTTTAAAAGCAATTGGTTCATGTAAGTCTTCTTGAGTAGTGGATAGAGTGATGAACTGGGAGATAAAAAGACCCGGGTTCAAATCTCACCCTCAGATTCTTACTAGCTCTATGAGTCTAAGCAATATCACTTTAACTCAGTTTTCTCACCTGTAAAATGAAAGTCTGAATTTAATGGCTTTAAATCTATGATCCTAAACACAATCTAAACATCTCTGTAGTCTTCTATTGGGAAAATATAGAAATAGGAATATTTAACAGCAGTCATCCTTGAAATAAACCACGACTCTATTTTTCATAAGAAACAGTATACTTTTGAAACATCTTTTTAAATGCACAATCTTTTTCCTATAACTGTCAGAAATACCACATGTAAAGGGACCAAAAAAAAGAGCTACCCCTTCTCCCTATATGCGCATCCTCACCCTACCCTCTTTTCATTTGAATGTTCTGGCAACTACTTCCAAATTATACTTGGAAATTAATCCTTTCATAAATAGATGCTTTATTTAGTACAAGGGAACTGAATAAAGATGAAGAGAGTTTTCTTTTATATTGAGAAACTCTAATTTCTTATGTTCATCCTAGATCCCTGAAAGGTACGTTAAAAATGAAAATTCATTTCCAATCTCTGGCATGCCAGTTGAGTTTTGGCTTAAGGAAGTCTGAAAGTCTTCATGTTTTTTCTCTATGTCTTCCTCATCTGAGGCATTGCAGATACTGTTGTTACAACTAAGAATAGTCAAAAGATAAAATATTACTAAAATAAATCTAAACTAAAAATATATGTACTCCCAAGACTTTAACCAAAGAACTGCCAGCACTTCATAGCTCGAAGAAATCAAGACCTCTGCCTGTAGCAATTAATTCTTGAATAACGGAGTCGCAAGACCAACAAGAAGGAAGGCTAGACATCTTCTCCTCCTTCACTAACTCCCCTAAACAAACAAGAACACTAAAGAAGATAGATTATGCACTAAATGTATAGCAATTACAGCGGTCTCCACAAGACAAGAAATTGAGAAGCCCAGCAAGGCTTTATTAACTTGAATGAATTAACCGTGGAGAATACTAGGGCCTAACATTATCACTCAGAATTCCTCCCCCATCGGCCTCATCGCCCATCCAGGGGGCATCAACTGATCCATAAGCCTGTGATCTGAGGCCCACTCCAGGAATTTTGCTGTGGCTGCATTCTCTTTTGACACGACACAGCTGCTTCTCTTACCCAGCATTCACTGGACTGCAACTCTGCCTAGCCAAGTGTGGGGAAATGGGGAGGCGCAAGAGGGCAAGATCCTGCTCTGCATATGGTATCCCCCAGATTAGGGAATGCCAAGACGGCAAACATTCTGCCCAAAACACCCACTCCACCATCCTCTGAGCCTACAAAAATTCCTCAGCACCCAGCCAGAGAATGAAATAATGGAGAGAACTACGGCAGGAACCAGTATGTGAGGCTACACCAAGCCAAAAGGAAAAGGGACTGGAATTCAGCTAGGGCCAGTCCTTTCCCCCCAGAAATTGCTTGGGCAGGGACTGAGGCCAATGGAAAGTGAATTTCCCAAAGTGGTAGCACTGAGAAAGCTCTGAGGTCTAGCCCTAGGGATAAATCTACCATGAAAGAAGGAGTCAGAAAGTGAGGAATAGAAGATGGAGGGAAAAAAGACTAAAAACCACCAAAGATACCAGAAAGAAGAAAACTCACTTTAAAACTTAGAGTGCAACCAGTGAATTCAAGAGGGAAGATACTAACCTCAGAAGGGAAAAATGAGTAACAGTACATCTAAAAGACTGCAAATGTCACTAAATAAATGATATTTTAGACAATGAAAATTTTTAAAACACCTGATGAAACACAGAACCCTTTGTATTCCTAAGAGAGCTTAGAACCACAGCAAGATGTTCCAGAATAATGCAAGAGACAAACCAGAACTTTGAGGAAAGAATTTACATACAAACAAATGGAAGCATATATGGCATACACAAAAGAAATAATTATTAGCAGAAGAGAAAAACTTGAATCCACAGTGATAAGTCTCTCCAAAGAAGGAAATGAAATAGCAACAGATTGGGAGTTCAAATGAAGTACAATCTGGAAGAGGAAAAAAAAAATCAATAATGTTAAAAGAATACATGACCTATAAAAAAGCAAAACACATGGATCTCAAAAACAAGATGCATAACAACAATGTAAAGATCATAGAGACCTTTCAGAAGAACACAAGAAGTCAAAAAACCTGAACACCATGATGCATAAAATAGTGTAAGAAGATTTCTCAGGACTTTTTAATACACAAAGCAAAGTACCAACAAAAAGAATCCAAAGATTATTTCCAGGAAAAACAAACAAACAAACAAAAGTTATGCTTCAATCTCCAAAACAGTTAGTGACTGAATTTCATAAATCCAATGACAACAAATCCTGTAGTGGCCAGGAGAAAGACCTTCAGTTATAAAGGAAAGGCTCTTCAAATAACACAAGACTATTCTACTTTTACCTGAAACAACAGAAGGGAATGGAATAACATAGTGCAAAAAAGCAAAGGAGCTCAAAGATTAGCGGAGAGATGAAATTAATTTATCATCAAAGTAGATCTGGACTTTTTTTTTTACTATAACTATGATAAACCATTTCCTCATAAACAATTCCTCAATACAGCAAGCTTCATTTTTCCTTTGCTTAAGCTACTCATGGACACTCAGACTTTGCTGTTTTGCCTTCTCATCACTCGAGGCTGTTGACCTTTTAGTTCAAAATGTCTGGACATAAAACACCTTACTTTCAACATCAAATATACCCTTATACCTGCTATACTTGCTTACTCCTATCATCAAGACCTCTGGTCTCTTTATCCCTGCTCTTCTGATTTCTCTTGCTTCCTAATATCAACCATTTTAATGCTGCCTTCTTTAGCACCCTAGAAAACCTTGTTGCCTACACAAATTTCTGCTATTCTAGTCATGCCAATCCCAAACCCTGGGAAATCCCCATCGTCTGCTTTCCACGCTCCCAGATGGTTATATGCTGCTAAAAAAAAAAAAGTCATAAAACCCCATCCAACTGGAGCCCCATGGCTACTCATCAATCTTTTCATTCATATCTTTTTGACTTGCAAATGTGCCTATAAACATGCTCAAATCTCGGCAATAAAAACTTTCTTTTAACCCTGTTACCTTCATTAACATACTAGCTCTTTCGTTTTCACCAAACATATCAAAAGAAAAGTGTCTACACTTGTTATTTCTATTTTTTAACTACCAATTCACTGTTTAATCCTGTGCGTTTGGCTTCACTTCTTAACTAAAACTGCTCTCATAAGGTAACTATGACTGACTTCTTAATAACCGAAGCTGGCCTTATCTCAGTCCTCATTCTCTTGACCTGCATGCAATATTCAAGATCATTCACTATCATACCCCTGAAAGATTCTAATCCACTGATTTGTTGCATAGTAGTGTCCTGGTTCTTATTTCTTTGCTCATTCCTTTTATCTCCATTGGTGATTTCTCCACTCATTTCTACCTCCTTACATCCTTTAGGTCTCTGCTCTTTTACTTTTCCTTGGTGATCTTCCTCATTCTCCTAGATTCAACTATCTCCTTTAAAGGATTCCAGGTCTTCTTTTATAAGATCTTAATTCCCTGCTCAGCCCAGTCCCTTACCTCCAATTATTATACTGGACATTTATGCCAAGAGTTTCACTTGGCACCTCAGACTTAGCACTGTACAACTAAGATCACTTTAACCCTTAAGCAACCTCCTCAATTCAATTAATTCAATAAATGTTTATTAAGTACCTTCTTCTATGTGGAACTCACTGTGCTAAATGCTATGAGTTCAAAGACAAAACAAAAACATTCCCAGTTCTAAAGGAGTTTTCATTCACTAATTTTTCCAGTTACAAAGCTACTTCCTTATCTTTTACCACCATCCAGTGTGCCTATGGAATGCATAGGAAATAGTCACCCTGGAACAGAGAAAGAGAGGGTACTGGGTGTGGTGATACTATACAAGGTCATGGCCCTCCTTACTTATATAGCTCTTTGCTTTTTTGGTGTCTATACATTTTGGGGAAAAGTAATCTCTTCTCTTATACTACAAACCTGAAATTGCTATATAAACCTCTGTGATTATTGTAACAGACTGTTGGATTTGGAATTAAGAAAGATACAGGTTTGAATATTCCCTGCTCTTACTAGCTGCGTACTTTGCAAACCTAAAGCACTCTGAAAATAGTGTATTTCACCCAACACTCTACCCCTACTCCCCATCTCCTTGCTATCTGTCCTGCTTCTGCTCCCTATTAGACCTACTGAGACTGTTTTATGGCCTTGGTAACTTAATCCACTCAGTTTTAGAACCACCACACTGAGACTGCTCTGTCCTGACTACTGAGTCAGCCAGTACAAATGCACATAGCCAGCCCCTGATCCCAGAATATGCTTCACATCTTATCTAAACAGACATGTCTTCATCTTCTGAAATCCACCCTGTCATTTTGGATCCATTGCGCTATATTACAAGTTCCTTCACGGACAGGACAATGTCAGTTATCTTTGTCTCTCTCCCTCCACCTCCCCCTTACCCCCACTCTTCACCCCAATATTAATTTACCTGTTGTAGGTGCTCAATAAATGTTTATTTATTTATTTTTTTTAATAAATGAATGAAATGACTGCTCTCTTACATGGTTACCGGAAAAGTAGTTCACAAAGATCTCCACATTGTTTTATACATTTTCCCTCTTAGGGAAAAATGCTGAAAGGAAGTAGAAGACTATGGATCTATGTTTCCAGGTGGAGTAGGGGGAAACAATAGGTGGTTGCAGGCGATGGCGTTAAGAGAGATTCTCCCTTATTTTTGTGTGTCTGATTGGTCCCAAAAGCCCCATGGAAGACAAAGATGCATACACTTGCAACAAGATAGATCTGTGACTTGATGGAGTCTAGTCTCTCCAGAATGTAAGATCCTTGGGATCAAGGTGCATTTCATTTTTATTTTGCTATCCTCAACCCTTAGTGCAGTACCTGTGCATACAGTAAGTATTTAATAAATGTTTGTTGATTCACTGTGATTGGACATTGATAATCTCCCAGGTTAGCCTCACTATTACACTTAGGTCTGAAGTCAGATTGCCAAGTGATTTAGGTTGCTATTAACTCAGTTCTTTGTTTCAGACTTAGAAAGTAACTAGCTTAGAACCAAAACCTTTTTTATGGTGTCCAGTTCAACCACAAATAGATTTTTCCATAGAGAAAAGAATGCTTTTTTTCTATGATTTGTATCCCATCAGCCTTTTCTTTAACTATCTTTGCCACTAAGAAAACAAACTCCATTTCACAGCAGTCTGAAATCAAGAATCTGTCTTCATTTATTACTCTTTTTATGACTTCTTAACAACACAACCGATAACACAACAAGGAGAATTGGGAGCAAATCTCTTAGCATGGCAAAAATCTGTAAATGTGCCCTACCTTGCTAGTATATATGACCCCACAGAATCATCAGTTAACCTCAAAGAGGCTATTTCTGCAATGAAAAAAAGCAATTTCAACTACAACCTTCAGAATCCTTAATTCCTTTAATGTGGGTACTCCCTTCCCTGATGCAGACTGCAATTTCCCTAAGTTGGGAGAAGGTCTTCAGGAGTTGTTATGGCCCAAAAATTCCTACCCTGAAGCCAATTTGGGCAAAGAGCCTCTTGAAAACTTGGCTAGGCTGGTTCTCAGACCACAGACACACCATCCATCAACAGGACTGTGCGTGAAGTCCTTCTAACTTGGAAGGACCTGTCAGAGCTGGCTCCCCACTGGCATAGCCTTTGAGAAGTCAGGGTCACCTCTGTACCATGATGAGACACACTAAGGGAATGAAAAGCATCATACTCCCCCTAAAATAGGCATGACTAAATGAACTTGAAAAAAATGATGGGTCCAGCTCTAACCACATGGAAGAAACACAGGGTGGTTCCTCCTAAACACCTAAAGCATCTCATCCCACCTGGGCACAGGCAACACAGAGCAGGAGACTTCTCCTAAGAATGGAAGCAGAGGTTCATGCCCAGAAATCATTTAATAAGCACTGATATGAGCGTGATGCTGTCTTCACTATGTGAGGCAAATCAAACAAGTTCTTACTGAAATAAAACAAACTAGGTAAGTGTATCAAGTGTTAACATCATGTACAAACACATTACATGTTAATGTCATTACCAGCAAAAGAGGAAGTATATTCCTCAGCAAGGTGGCAAGTGGGGACAAGGGGATTTAAGTACAAAAGTATTATGTAATAATAATAATAATATTAACAGAAAATAATAACAAAAGAAGGAGGAGTAGAAGGAGGAATAATTGCTAGCACTGCAAAGCACTTTGCATATGTTAACTTATTTGATCCTCACAATAATCTCATGAGTGGGTGCTATTATCCCCATTCTACAGATGAGAAAACTGATGCAGGGAGAGGTTAAGTGACTTACCCAGGATCACTGAGCTACAAAATATCTGAGACAGTATTCAAACTCGGGTCTTCCTAATTCCAAGTCCACCCACTGTGCCTCTTAGCTGCCCACATTTTAGAATGCAACCGGTAGCCAGAAATTGCCGTTGCTTTTCTAATAATGGTCTAGTCCAAGAGTTCTTAACTGTTTTTGCGTCATGGACCCTTTTGGCATTCTGATGAAGCCTATGGATCATTTCTCAGAATTATGTTTTGAAGTGCATAGGATTACAAAGGAAAGCAATTATAGTATAATAAAGATATAATTGGGTATTTTTTCCATCTAAGTTCACCACCATCCCCAAAAATGGGTTCAACATTAAGAAGCCCTGGTATAAGCACTTCATAGAAGGACCAGGTAAAATATTCTTATTTCCTTCTTCCAATTGTACAACATTAAGTCTGGTATCCAGGAGACAGCAGAGCTTGGGCAAGAACACAGCAGGAGCAGAAAGTGAGTCACAACATGAAGCTTAGGAAGACTCTTAGCAAAGGTGACTTATAAAGCCTTATTGTTTTTCCACAAAACTCAGGGGACATGCCATTAAGCATATTTCTGATACAGCCTTCCCTTTGAAGAGTTAACCTGTTGTTGAGCATCGGCAAAGTCACCAGAGAATGGATGGATGGCATTAATGACTCCATCTCCAAGGCCTTAAGTTGAGGGCAAACCAGGAAGTACTAAAGCAGTTCTTTATCCAGTGCAAGTGAAGCTAAGTGTAAAGAAGCAATCGCTTCCACATCCAAAACTAGAACTTAACTCTATCACTGGTAACCCTACTAAGCAAGTCACTGAACCTCCTCGAATGAGCCCTGCATTCCTCATCTGTAAAATGAAGGGGTTAGACTACACAGTCTCTCGGGTCCCTTTCAGCTATAAATCTAGGATCCTATCATTCTTGCCAACTTGAAGGATGTGGCAGGAAAGGACAACCCAAGATTATAACATAAATTCATTTAATACTGTACAGAGAAGGGTGGAGGACAATTTTGTACAATATCACCTCATAAAATAGAACAGAACAGTGAAAAAAAATTAGCTTAAAGAAAGTTTGGTAAAAAGATCCAACTAAATAAAGTCATCCCAAGGATATTCACAGATAAAACTGAAAGGATAACAGACAAAAAAATGGAAAAGGTATGTACCAATTTTCATAACAATTTTTTTTCACTTTCAAAGACACTGGAATCACTGTCATGCACTTAGCACAGTGCCTTGTACACAAATATTAGTTATTATTATTAGTAGTAATCATTGGTGGAGGTGGGATTTGAACAGAGGTCATCTGCCCCAGAGCTGGTGCCCCTTCTACTGTACCTCCAACTCAAATCAATTTGAGGGCTGATTTCAGATCCCTCTACATGATATGCCCTTGATTCTATCCCTTGCCATCCTCTCCTGAATACTGGCCCCCCCAATCATCTCCCTACTCTCTCTACTTTTCAACATCTCCTTATCTACTGCTTTTTTTCTCTACTCTTTGAAAGCACTCTCAAGTCTTCCTCACCCATAAAAAACCCTTCATTAGACCCTATCATCACCGCAAACTGTCATCCTATATCTCTGTCTTCACCCTTTCTCTAGTCCGTCCTCCACAACACATTCTCTAAATTGTGGGTGTTCACCAACTCTCTATCTTAGGCCCCCTACTCTTCTATCACTTCATTCTTGCTCAATGACATCATCATGGCTTTAGTGGGAACAACTCTAAGTCAATGATTCAAAGATCTATCCAGTCCCAGTTTCTCCCAAGCTTTAGTTCTGCATCACCAATTGTCTATCATATATTTCAAATACTGTCTTGGAGACATCTCAGACTTAACATGTCCAAAACAGAGCTCATCATCTTTTGTATAAAACCTTCTCCTTTTGCAGGTTTCCCTATTTCTGTTGAAAACATCATACCTCCTATCTCCCGAGTTTGTAAACTCAGCATTATCCTCAAGACCTCACTCTCTTTCACCTATATCCAATAAGTTTCCAAATTGTTCTATTTCTACCTTCACAGCATTGTTCAAATCTAATTCCTTCTATTTACACAACCACCACCTTTGTTCAAAAGCTCTCACGAGCACTTCTTCCCTAGACTACCGAAATGACTTAATTGATCTCCTTGCCTTGTTTCTCCCCATTCCAATCAATCCTCCTCTACACAGATATCTAAGTACAGATCTGATCATGTTATTCTTCTCTACTCCAAACACTCCAGAGCCTCCTTATTGCATGTAGGATCAAATAAAAATTCTTCTGAATGTCTGTGAAAGTCCTTTACAACCTGGCTCCAATCTACCTGTCTGACCTTACTATATAGTACTCCATATTATGTTATGCATCCTACAGTCCAGGAAAACTGGTTTTCTTTCTGTTCCTTACACAGAATATTCCATCTTCAATCATCATATCTTTGCACAGCAGTTCCCAGAGCATAGAATGCTTCTCATCTCCACCTCAAAAAATCTCTCTTCCTTCAACATATGGCTCAAGTGCAATTCTCTGCCTAAAGCCCTTCCCCCCTAATTACGTTGTATTTATTCTGTATCTTTATATATATCTATATATCTTTATCTATATATGTATATACACATACATATATGTATATACACACAGATAATATACATACATGTATATATGCTTATAAACATGTGTATGTGTATATACTTATATATCTACACAATATGTATATACACACAAATAATATACATACATGTATATATGCTTATATACATATGTGTATGTGTGTATATACTTATATATCTACACACACACACACACACGCGCACACACACACACACACACACACACACACACACACACAGAGTTTCTCCCTAAAACAAAGACCTTTCTTAATACCAGTATTCTCATGATGCTATATGGCTATCTGTTATGGAATAATCCAGTCCAGTCTCCTGAGAAATGAAATACAGTGTCACCTAAAAGGGCAATGGAAAAAATGTATAGAGGACGAGAGCAATGATGTGAAGGATGTCATCAGAAAAGAGTATGACTGGAAAAAAAATAGGCTGAAAGACTTAGAGCTGAAATGGGCCTAGTAGATACCACCTCTGCCCTGTTTTACAAATGGGAAAACAAAGGCCCATAAACATTAAGTGACTTGCCCAAGGTTACAAAAGTAGTAAGTCAACAAGCATTTATGGAATGCCCATGTGCCAAGCTCTGCTCTAAATATCCCTACCTTCTGACCCCAAATCAATGTGGCATTCACCACACCATAGCTATATCATTATGATCAGTAAAATAAAAGGACGAAGAAGTGTGAACAAAGTTCTATAAGAGATCTGAGAAAGGAGCAATTGGTTCTGACTAAAAGAGATTAAGCCAAGGAAGGTTTCATGAAAGATGAGGAGACATCTATGTTAAGCCTAATGGGGGACCCAACATTTAGATATGCATGAACAAGATGTGTGTGTGTGTGTGTGTGTGTGTGTGAGAGAGATCAATTAGAGATAATCAGCAAAGGAAAGGCACAAGCCTTAGGGACTGGGATTTTAGTTGGGACTTGAAGGAAATCAGAGGAGCCAGGAGAGAGTCTCTCTCCCAGAGGAGAGGAGAGAGAGCAATCAGTCCAGGCATGGGGGCAGCCAGCGAAAATGCAAAGAACCTGACACATAGGGTGTCTTCTGTGAGGGACAGCAAAGAGGTCAGTATCACTGGGTCACAGTGTAAGTGTAGATGAGTAAGTGAAAAAGCCTACACAGGTAGGAGGGAGTCAGTGTATGAAGGATGAGGATTTTATATTTGATACTAATGGTGATAGGGAACCACTGGAGTTTACTAAATGGGGGGGGGGGGGGAAGGAGAGAGAACGTGGTTGGAGCAGTGCTTTATGGGGATTAACCTAAGCTGAGTGGAGGATGGACTAAAGTGGAGAAAGATCTGAGGTAGAGAGGTCAACCAAGTTATTTCGGTAGGCATCAAGGTAGGTTACTTCAGGCATGAAGTGATGAAGACTACAGCAAGACTGTAGTGTGTGTGTGTGTGTGTGTGTGTGTGTGTGTGTGTGTGTGTGTGTTATACAGAAGCTGTTATGAAGAGTAAAATAGGCCTTGGCAACAGGTTGGATATAGGAAGTGGAGAGAAGAATAGAGGGTGACATTCAGGTTATGAGCCTGAGACTGAGAGACTATAAGACTGAGAAGATGGTCCTATCATTGACAGTAATTGGGAAGTTCTGAAGAGTCAACATTTTCACCAGACTGCCTAAATCCAAATCTAGAATTCTTTCCAATGTACTTCATTGCCTTAAGAAGGAAGGATGGGGCAGTTAGGTGGCATGGTATATAGAGCACCAGCTTTGGAGTCAGGAGGACCTGAATTCAAATCTGGCCTCAAACACTTGACACTTTCTAGTTGTGTGACCCTGGGTGAGTCATTTAATCTCAATTGCCTTGCAAAAAAAACCAAAAAACAAAAATAAAAAAAAAAGAAGGAAGCATGACAGATTTTAGGCCTGTATACTCCACTGACATCCATGCAATAGCAGAAGAACATGAGGAAGGCCCCCAGAGTTTGGGTGGCTCCCATTTATATGGACAAATATTGCACAAGATGGGCAGGCACAAATAGGCTGCAATCTGTACCACTGGAGGGAATACCCAAATTGATGAGATCACAGTTTCACTGGAGTATTGGAGGAAAGCCAAAGTACAAGAATGCAATGAAGAATAATATGCCTCCTATCTTTCACTGAATTAAAATTGACTTGAATTTTGCTCCAACATATTGTAATTATAATAACAATAGTTCACATTTAGGTAGCCTTTATGGTTCACAAAGCACTTTTTTTACACAGTCTTATGATATAGGCCTAGCCATTATGAAGATCCCTATTCTAGACATGAGGAAACAAACTCACCAAGGTTAAGTATGTCACCCATGATCACAGACCTATTAACCGTCAGGGCCAGGACTCAGATCAAGGTCTGAGGATTCCCGTAAGTACAATGCTCTTTCCATGTTGCCTCTGACAGATACTGTGCTAAACACTACCCTGACCTTAAGGAGTTGACAATCTAATAAGGGAGAAGAGAAATATATAACAAAATAATGATGGCCTACACTTATGAGTTTTAAAAAGCATTTTTAATAAGTCATCTATATAGTACTTAAAGGTGTGCTCTTTCCTCAGAATAACTGTGTGAGGGTTGGTCTAGCAAATATTACTATCTATATTTTACAGATGTGGAAATGAAGGTTCAGAAAAGTTGCCCCACAGTCAGAGCCATTAAGTGTTCAAGCTGGGACTTACATCCTTACCTTCTGACCCCAAATCAATGTGTTTTTCACTAAACCATAGCTGTATTATAATAAGAGGTAAAATAAAAAGACAAAGAAGAAGTGTGAATAAAATTCTATAAGAGATATGAGGAAGGAGTAATTGCTTTTGACTAGAAGAGATCAAAGAAGGCTTCATGGAAGAGGAAGAGATATCTAAGTTAAGCCTTGGAAGACCAGGAAGATTTCAACAGAGATGGAGGAAGTGTATTCCAGGCATACTGGAAAAGCAGATTTTGCTCTGTCATTTATTCATCCATTCAGACAACAGAAAACATGATAATAGGGACTGTGACATTGATCTCTGCATCTCCTAGCACAATATCTTGCCTACAGTAGGTATCTGATAAATGTTCATCGAATGAATGAAAAATTTGTTCAGCCAATTCTCTGAGTATAAAATTAAAAATAAACAATAACAACTTACAGTCCTTTAGTAGCACATTGCCACCAAAATAGATACTATATCCAAGTGGAATAAAGTGAATTGTTTGCCTTTTCAATTGTATTATAATTGGGTAAGATTTCATGGGATTACATATCCAGTAAATTTTTCTGATGATTGTAGGAAGAAAGGATTGGGAAATGTGCCATTGGTTTAGAATTAAGAAAAGAGAGCTGGTTCATTTTTATTTGCCGCCAAAGCCCTATTTTTCAGTAAAGCAGACGGATTCCTTATGCAGCATCATGGAAAGCTTGCTATTTCTGGCTGCTTCAAGGATGGAAGCTCTGAAGAAAATGAAAGTGATTGAATTCATCAGATAAAACCCTACCAGCAAATTCAAAAGGGGCAGGTACTCAGAACCCTTTTAAAACAGAAGTTAAGAGATCTTTCTATGAGGGATTTATGGTCTTCAGCCTCCCCTCTGGCTGCTGGTTGGCTCTCTCTCTCTCTCTGCCTCCCCCCAAGCTGATTGATGTTTCTCCACCTCTTTACTACCTGATGTTAACAGCTGACGTTCCAGAAGCACTAGATTGCCTTTTATTTCTTTTCTTTTCAAAGTTGCCTTCTGCTTTTTTGAGTCCAGGACTCATACAACCAGGCTTAACAGCCCAAACATGGCTTCCTTTTTTTGAAGCCTCACCTCAAAGCTGCAAACTTTGGCAGCGAAACCAAAGAATGCCCTTGAAGTACTCGAAGTACCGACCATTCTCCATCTTGGGAAGAGTTGGTGGACAACCCTAAGGCCCCATCTGCCTTATGAAGGATGGAGGTTTCTTTTACCCTGACTCCAGAATATCCTAGTATGACAAATTCTCTTGCCATTAACAAGGGTAGAAGCTCTGTGGTATTGTTAGAAAGAGCTTCTAGCCTGGGGGAATACTGGGTTTAGCCAAAGAAAAGCATGACAAAGCATTGTTCAAATGTGCTGGCTGGTAGGGCATGGGTAAAACCTTCTATGAAGAACTGATCCACTACCAGAGGTGGAGGTAGGTGGCTTAGGGGATAATGCCCTGCTCTTGGAGTCTAGGAGACCACAGTTAAAATCCTGCCTCACATACTTACTAGCTGTGTGATCCTGGATAAGTCACTTAACATTCCCTTCCCTCACCACACCCAACCCCCAGCCTCAATTTCCTTATCCCTAAAATGGAAACAATAATAGCACAAACCTGACAGGGTTGTTATGAGAATAAAATGAGATCGTTTATTAAAATTCTTCTCGAACTTCAAAACTCTATTACTAGCCATGTGACCCTGTACTGAACCTCTCTGTGCATCTAACCTGGAAAATGAAGAAGTCAAGACTCAACTACCTCTAGAGTCCCTTTTAGCATTAAATCTATGATTCTATGGCCACCAACCTTTTCTTCAGGATCCTAAATTCAAGCACAAATAATCCATGATCACCTCCTAGTATTGAACAGAGACAATAATGCTTCCCTGACATTTAGCATTTACTGCCTTTTTCTATCCCTCCCTGAGGACTGCCCTAGGTGTAAAAGAGCACAGTAACTGGTCAGGTATAACACTATAATTTCCACCCATTTTGTTTCTGGTTACATGGTAAGTAGCATATTGATTGCCACTTCAAAAGCTTTCCAAGTAGGCACCAAACTGTACTCTGTAATGAGAAGACAGGGCAGGATGGTGGAACTGGCATTGAAGTTGGAGGATCTACGTTCAAAACTGGGGTCGGTTACTTGATACCTCTGCAACCTTGGACAAATTGCTTAACCTCACTGGGTCTAAGATTCCACATCTATAAAAGTTGGGGGCAGGGAGACAGAAGAGCTAAATGATTTCCAAGGATCCTTCCATTCAAAGATCCATGATCCTGTGAAAATGCAAGCTAACTCTGAAGTTTAGCGAATGGAAAAGAGCTCTCATCCAAAGATTACGATGTAGTAAGATGCAAACATTGTTAAAGTTTCATGAGGCAGTGGACATTATCTTTTCTTCCCACATTTTTATTAGGCCATAAATCCAATTCAATTTATATCTTTCCTGGATTACTCTGTTCTAATCAAGTCCAGTGTCATTTAACCCAAAGGTCTCCTTGTACTATGTACCACCCAAGACTGTTTAGATAGAATTACTGTTATGTATTCTGGTTGTTAAAAAATTATCAGATTTAGTAAACTAGCACCTCTAACTTAATGATCCCTCCCCTCCATCCAATCTATTCACTATGACACTGCAAATTGTCTTCTTGCATAAGAGCTACCTGCAGTACTTGGGGAGAGAGAAGAGGAAGCAGAGGAGCAGAATTTATACTTTTACTATATCTGCTGAATGATCCCATGTTGATAAGGAGTTCAAAAAGCCAAGCCCAATCAATCCACATCTAAATAAAATTAATACTAATTATCACCTGACTAAAAGAATTATTCCTTAAAGCTACTTATGAGTACTTGCCTACTTTTCGCGACTCTCCCCATGTTTTCCATTTCTAAGAATTCAAGATGACTGGATTTCTTAAAACCCGAGGCCAAGTTCTCCTTATACTCTTACCAATGCCATTTCACAATCATACTTTAGAAACTACTTCCCCACCTTTTACAAAAGATCACTATCTCCAGTTCACTAGGACTCATGCTCATGTCCCAAGTTCTACTGTTCAGACAAGATAAACAAAATTCTTAATGACACACTTGTCTCCATCATTCATGTCTCTTCTCTAACCTTCGGTCCTTAAAGGGCAATTTCTAATAATCCCTCACAGTTTCTGTTTGTTGCTTCTTGAAGATTATATATTGTTACTCCAGAGGGGACCATAAACCTCAGGAGAAACTCTCCAGTGATACTTATAAATTAGAAAAAAAATTTTAAATTATGTAAGACAATCCATAATATTAATATGCCACCTTAAATATCCTACTCATACTGTTCATGGCCAAAAAGACTCTGGTAGAGAAAAATTCAGGGTTTTTCATAACCTCCAAGAATATTTACTAATTACCTACTTGAGGTTAAAGCCTGCCTAATTTTTGTGTCTCAATCAATCAAGAGTTTATTAAGTGTCTGCTACGGTCCAGGCCAAGAAGATAATATGTAAGTCTTTGTTCTCAAAGAGCCTATGTTCTAAAGCCAAGGAAGGCAAAACAGATACAAGGTAACCTTGGAAGGGCATTAACAGCTTGGGCAATAAGGAAAGGCCTCATTCCGAAGGGGAGCTGAGTCTTGAAGGATGCCAGGCAAGGTAAAGAAGGGGAGCATTGCAGCCAGTACAAAGGAAGAGAGATGGGAGATGGAGTGCTATGTTTGAAGAACAAGTAAGCCAGTATGGCAAGAGTGTATGGTAGGGAACAGCACGTGAGAAGGCTGGAAAGGTAGGATGGTGCCCATTAGGAGGCCACTGCCACAGACCAGGGGAGAAATGATTTGGATCTGACCTAGGTTGGTGGTACAGAAGGAAAAACATGTGAGATATTTTGTGCAGATTAGACAACTAACTAGTTAAGTGGTGTGGTGAGAGAGGAATTGAGGATGATGTTAAAAGTTGCAAATCATGATGATGCCCTTGGGAATAATAGAAAAGTTGGAAAGAACTCTGTTTTAGACACAGTACATGTGAGATGCCTACAAGACATCCAGTTCAAAATATCCAATAGTCGGAACTAACAAAGTGCTTTGTACAACAAGTTTACTAAATGTTTTTTTGAATTGAACTGGTAGCAATGCAAACTTGTCAAGTTACATAAACTAGAGTTAAAAAAAAAAACACAATCTACTTCCCAGGTGAGAACCAGTGCTACTATGCTTTAGTTAATACTCAATGCCTGTATTGGGTTAAGAATTTTATTATTCTTACTTCAAGCTGGAGGCAATTTTGCTTTGTCACATAAGTGGCACCAACAGTTTGTGTGCCCTAGACAGAGGACAAGACCATCCTATCCACTGTAGAACAGACAGTTTCCATATAAGTAAAAACATAGCTATGTATACAGGTGTATTTGTTAATTAATTTGTTCAATAAACATTTATCAGTTAATATGTGCAGTATAGCATATACTAGGAGAGATATGAAGGTAAATAAAACACAGCCTTTAGCCTCCAGGGGGTTGGGGGTGGGGACTGTCAGCTAATATTGCTGAGGAAGATAAAATAAATACATAGACAGCTATAATAAAAATTGAAATATGATTTATACACGATGTTACTATAAAATGATAAGATATAAGGAAGGATGGGGGAGGAGGGAAGATCAGAGGTTTCATTTAGGAGCAGGGCCTCAAAGGCTGGATGTACTGTCAATACTCAGGGCTAGAGGAAGAAGATGGACCTTTCATTCACAGGGACCAATTTTGGCAAAAGAAACAGAAGCAGGAAAGGGGATGGGGGAGGGGCAGTTTTAGAGGCAACAAATAGTAGTTTGGACAGGGTTTATGGAATATCTGAGTGGGAGTTGTATACAGTAAGGCTCAAACAGCAGACTGAAGTCAAATTAGATTTTTAAAATAAAGATAAATATTTTTCTTCAGGTCAACTAAAAACACCAAGATAAATCATTGCCTTAAAACATAAAATCTCTTCTAAAAATGAAAACTATGTCTTTGGGTTATAATAGCTATTAAGGTTATATCAAAATTGACATGTGTTTTTGTGGGAAATATAATTTAATAGAGTCCACCTGACGAGGGATTTAAATAGTTTTTATTTTAACCAAATTACCCCTGACAGGATATAAAAAAATTTCTCTTTTTGATCTTGTGGGTCATAATAAATAAACTGATGGCACCTACTTGTTTGGTCTTCCCACTACTAAAACAACTCTCCACCAGTCTTGTTGTCGCTAATTACTAGAGAAAAATAGTACTGAAGTAGAAAAAGGGCACAGTTATTACTCTTGGATCCTTCAAAATGAGAAGAAAAAATACCTAATAGGAAGAAGAATATTTTCTTACTTCAGCCCTCACCAGATGGTAGATAGACTTCATCATCGATTTTGGCCTAAAAAAGATTGAAGGTACTCCTCCCCACCCCATGTCTGCTGTGAGACTGACAGCATACTACCCTAGGGCTCCAACCAATATAATTTGGCACCAGGAATTGAATAGAGGCCCTATCCTTATGTTGACTGATCCTACTTCAATCTGCTTGTCGGTCTTGACATGCTTTCAAAGCATTGTGACCTCAAAGCATTGAAATATGTCTTAGCAGCCCATCTGGAAGCTCTCTTCTCAAAACTATACAAAATAACTGAAATCTGATGCCATTCAGAGCCAAATAAGGGAGGGAACATGTAATATAAAGGGCCCCCTGGGCGCTGGTCACAATTCTGTCACTAACAAAGCTGTATGACCTCAGCTGGGTCACCGCAAGACCTCAGTTGCCTCATCTGTAAAATGAGTGGGGCTGGATTAGATGACCAGTGAGGTTCCCTTCCCTGATCTAACGGTATACAAAAGACTATGCTGGGAGAAATTCAGCTAAGAGTAAAGAATGAAATAAGCCAATTACCTTACTGTGAAAAGAAGGTGGAGACAAATTCCTACATTACACAAGCTTATTATTAAATAAAAATTAAATTATTTTGAACATGTAAAAAATGAGTTTACTTAAAGAAGCCACAGGGACCTAAAAATGTTCAAAGAAAGTAACAGAAATGCTGTGATGAGCAGCTTCAGAATCCAAAGTATGGGGGTTTTATTCAAATTCAATTCTGTCCATGAAGCCACTTTTGGTTAGACAACACAGAGTTTAAGCTTAAAGTGCACTGACTGCCCTTCTAGAGTCTAGAAACAAACCATCCTTTGTTTTCAGAAGTAACCCCATTAACCACATTACTTTTTCCAAATACAAAGTTCTCACAATGAAAGTCTTCTAAAATTCAGATATGCACGGATAGGATCTCAATTCTAACAAAGCTTTTATTTAAAAAAAAAAGTATTCTTTAAGAATTAACTTGGAAAAAAAAATTAACTTGGAAGACACCAGGCTCTTAACACTCATGTTTAGCCATTATGAACTTGGCAAACAATGCACAACAAAGTAAGCACCCAACTTTACATAAACATTTCCTCCTAGAGCAGGAGTATCTATATCTGTATGTATATATGTACGTCTGTCTCAAACAAACACACACACACACACACACACACTCACACACACACACACACACACACACACACAAGCTGTGAGATTCTTCACCTTTTCTATCATGAACTGCCCATGGTTTCTTTCTCAGAATAATGTTATTCAATGTATAAAATAAAACCCACTGGATTACAAAGAAAATCAATTATTTTGAAATAGTTGTCAAAATATTTTTTTATAAGTTCACGGATTTAGAACCCCTTTCCTAGAGGGTGTCATGAGAGAGATGGTTTAGAGTTCTGACAGAAGACTACATAGAAACTTCTATCGTTTGCTGCTAATCTCTCCTCCAAGTTTTAGATATTTAACAAAACCACTTCCTCCGAGAGTTTCTGAACCCAACAATCTTCACCTAAGTACTGGGGATACACAGGGCAGGATCTAGGGGTGAAAGGGTTAGAACATAAAGAGTAGAAAATACACAAGTAGTGAGAGGAAGGATGTGGGAGTAAAAAAAAGGCTAGACAGAGGCAGGAAAAGGACAAGGTTTCCAGAAGCATTTCCAGAGGCACACATCTTGTTGCCTTCACAATGGCTCTGATTACTTAAATACAAAGCTACACCAACATCCACTGAAAAAATATTTAAAAAAAAGATTCCATAACAAAACACTCTGCTTATACTTGATTGGAAAGAAATGAAGTCTTTCTGGAGCCTCAATTCTCTCTCACTCAGTTCCCTCCCCTATCACTAAGAAAATGGATCAACCCATTAATTTCATTCTCTGATTCATAAGTAAACTACTCCTGCTTCACACACCAACATAGCCCTAACTCCAGGCCCCTGGCACCCTCCCACCAAAACGGAGTCAGGAAAGAAGCCATCTAATACGGAAAGACAACTTCTCTAAGCTGCTGAAACCTTTACACACACACACACACACACACACACACACACACACACACACACACACACACACACACACACACACACACACACCAACCACAACCATGAGAAATGGTCCAGTTCCAAATCACCTACAGTTCCTGGGACATTGTTAAATGCTGGCACCCACAAATTGGCATTTGGTGCCGTTTATCTTTCCCCCAAATGTGGCAGGAAAGGGGATGTGAGGAAAGATCTACTGCTTCATCTGGAAAGAGAAAGGGAAGCCCCAGGGAACAGAAACAAGCAGGAAACCCCACCATCCTTGGGTACTTTGTGTGTCTCTTCTCTAGGAACTGAAAGGACCCTTTGTGTGTAACACACACACACACACACACACACACACACACACACACACACACACACAGCCTGTGAGATTTATTTGAGGGAAAGAAAAAGGAGGATACTTTTATTATGCCCCCCGCCTTCCCCTCTTCCTTTTTGCAGTTAGTCACAGCAAATGAACGCCCTGTGAGAAGTCTTAGTTGGCTCTTTCTGGCTCACTACCCTCAGCCTGTGGGCTTAAAGATAAGAGAAAGGAGGAGACAAAAAAACAGCAAATGATCTGGGGAAGTAGAGAGGAAACGCAGGGGGGTTAGGGGGAAGGTGGAGAAGGGTATGAGGGTGAGGCAGAGGAGGGAGGAGAAAAAAGCCTGAGGGGAGCAGAAAGAGAGAGATGGAATATGGGGGAAAGCAAAAGGAAAGGGAAATTGGGGGAAGGGAAAGAAGTGTGGAGAGGAAGATGGGAGAAGTAGCTTAGGGAGGTGATGGAAACCCGCAGGAGGATGGGAATGGGAAATCGTCAGCTATAGGGACTGCGAGAGGATGGAGAGGTGGAGTAGGCTAAGGGGGGCAGCATGGGGCCAAGCCCCAGCTTACTGGGAATCATCAATTATTAAATGATTACATCATCCCTGTCATTATAGCAACACACACCGCCAGGATCCCCCGGGGTGGGGGTGGGGGGCTCCACAAGGAAGGCAGGGGCGGAACCCACTTCTCCCTCCGGGGCCCATCCCCAGCTTCAGTCCAGTCCTTCCCGGGGTGGGGAAGGAAGCAAAGGAAAGGAGCTGGGGGGAGGGGGGAGGGCGGGGGTACCCTGCCGGCTCCGTTTTCCCCAAAGACTTGTTTGCCGCGCTAAGGCGGCTGCAGGAAAACCCATGCCGCGCGGTTGTTTGCGCTTATTAATAAGAGTCAGGATAAGGATAATGCTCGCGAGCTGCCGCGAGCGCGCTAGTGGATCAGCAGCCGCAGACTGCGGGAGCAGCAGCGCAGCGCCCGACCCCGACAGGAGGAGATGTGCAAAGGGTCCAGCAGAGGAAGATGAAGAGAAGGAGGGATAACCTAACCTCGGGTGCCAACAGCTGCAGCAGCAGCAGCATCCTCTCCTCCACCCACCCACCCCCACCCCTCTCCAGCTGCCTCCCCCGCCCCGCTTACCTGAGGCTCGGAGCCCCATTCACATGGTCTTCTCTCCGCCCTCCCTGTGCGGTGGTGGCGGTGGCAGCTTCGGCTCCCGCTCCTCCTCTGCGGGCTCCCGGGGAGGCAGGCAGGGGACCCTTCCGAGGGGGCGGGCGCAGGAGGAGGAGGAGAAGCAGGAGGAGGACAGCGCCAGGGTCTCCCCCCCAGCCCGGGGCGGCCAGCTCCCTCCGGGTACCAGCGGCAGCTCAGGGAGGCGGCGGCTTTTGTGCGGGAGCTCGGCAAACCACCCCCACCACCCTGGGGTGGGTGTCGGGAGCTAATCGCAGCGCCGCCCCGGCTGGCAAGGGAAGGAGGGGGCTCTAAGGGGCCGTGGCTTCCCCTCTCCTCGCGCGGCGGGCGAATCTCGGGCTGCTCCTCTGCACAGCAATCCTTCCTCCTCCTTCTTTTCCTCCTCCTTCTTCTCTTCCTCCTTCTCCCTCTCCTCCTCCTCTTCCTCCTCCTTATCCACCCTCTCCTTCTCCTTCTCCCTCTCCTCCTCCCCTTCCTCCCCCTCCTCCCCCTCCTCCCTCTCCTCCCAGTCCGGCTCCTGACAGATGGCGCAACTGCAACTACGCCGCGGCTGCTCTCCCGGCTTGGCTACTCCCCCTGATGCTCCGGCCCCTCCAGCTTGGGGAAGGGAGAGAAAGAAAAAAGGGAGGGGAAGGGCGGAGAAAGAGGGAGGGCCGCATCTTGAGAGCGGCAGGCCCTATAAACCTATCACCAGAGGCCTAGCCTCCAAGAGCGGCGATCATTGGACCCCGCAGCGGGGGCGGAGACAGGAGTGGGTGGGCCCGGGAGCTGGTGGTGCTTCACCGTATCCGTGGGCATCCGATGGGGAGAAGAAGGATTTGAGTTCCCTGAGTGACGTGTGTGAAGTGAGTCTTCTGGAGAATTTTTTTTCCCGAAAAAAATTGAGGAGCGGTTAGAGTGTGCTGTGGTTTGTTGAATTTTCGAGGGTAAAAGTATTACTGTTTTAGTTCTCCAACACTCCTTTCAGTTTTTTTTTCAGTTTCAGCATTTCCCCATCCCCTTCCACTCTTAAAACCATGGAAACCTGTTTGACAAAAGTAGCGTCTTGTCCTTCTGGTGTTTCAGTGTTTTGAGGGGTGGGAGGACAACGTGATAAAGTATTAGGGTGCTGAGTGCAGCGTTCTTTCTGAGAGCGTTGTGCTCTCCACACAGTATGAAGAAGGTGAGTGTGTGTGTGTGTGGGGGGGGGGTTACTGTCCCCAAGATAGAAATTGTGACCCTATGGGGGAAACTATGTAAAAGAGGAAGATTCAAAGGCAGCATTCTTTTTTCTAGAAATGATTCCTCCCACCCCCAAAGTGGTCAAGCCTGGTAGTGATTAGATTTAGAGCTTCGTGGAAAGAAGAGATATTCAAGTGTGTGCATCCCATAATCATAGAGTAGAAGCTTATGTTTGCACATTTTTTCAAAATCACGTGTAATAGTAGCCGGGGGTTGTCTCTCCAAATGTTGTCTTCGGTTTCGGATGACATTCAAGCTTCCCACTCCTTTGCCCTCCAGTGCATGTTCTGTAGTTCAGACTTTTTTTGGGGGGGGGAGGTGGATGAAATGATAAACCAGTGTTGTGTACATCTGGGGGGTACATCAGTCTTTATTTCCTGTCATCCAACTTTTGTATGAGGAAATGTATCTACATGAAAAGGAAAACTTTGCCTTCTTGATTTTCTTTATAGTTGATTACTGTGTATCTGAAAGTTTTACTTTAAGGCCTATTTAATAATAACAAATTGTTCTTAATGCTTTGTGTAAGAAAACACTTCCCCCCTCCAAATAAGCTTTAATTCTAATGACATAACTTAGAGAGAAAGGAATGTATCTCAGTTATTACTGTCTTCTCTGGCACAGATTTGGCTGGCTTACAATAGAGTAAGGTGGATCTACAGTCCTACAACATAAAGAATTCATAGTTTTAGAGCTGGAAAGAACTTAAGGAACCCTTTTCTCCAATTTTCTCTTTTTGCAGATGAGAGAAGACTAAGAGAAAATTAATGATTAGTGATTTGTCCAAGGTCACCGAGTAAGTAAGTGGCAGAGGTCCTCTGACTCCAAAGCCACTGCACCACACTGACTCTACTATGGGGATGAACATAGTAACATCCTCATAGAACACTTTTTTATTTAGTCTCTTTAAAAATACCTACAAGAAGAAAAGAACACTCTCATACACTGTCTTAGAGAAGACATTCACATTTCATCCAATAGATAAGATAGAAAAGCAGGAATCATTTTGAAAATACTTAAAGTACCCCAAATTTCTCAGTTAGCTATTGTTAATTCTCCCAGTCTATGGGTTGTTTCCATTTGTCTACAAAAATCTATCTTTAAAAAATGTATGAAGATAAACTTCTTTCATCTGATGGGTAACCAAGAGATCACAGTGTCATAGATTCAGAGCTGACTTTAGGCATCATCCAATCAAATCTCTTCATTTTACAGATGAGGAAATGGAGGCTCAAAGATTTTAAGTCACTTTCCAAAGGTTACCTAGATAATAAGTGGCAGAATCAGATTCTGGTCCTTTGACTCTCAAGTTAACATTTTGTACTGTACCACACTGAATGTGCAATCCAAAGTACATATTGACAAGCTGCCATCAAGAGGGCATTCTGTCTTATTTCCTTTAACACCTTAAAAATCCTATTTACTGCCTCCCTGTAATGGTAATGGAATTTAAAGATCCCCTGTATTGGCTTGGTTTTCGGGTTGAGTGTTAAAACCCAGAGCTTG
>CM053584.1:272261523-272292414 GCA_028627135.1 Pseudochirops cupreus
GAGAGGGCTGAACTGGGAGGAGCTGTAGATTTAGAGAAAAAGCCCAAGCAGAGGGAAGGTCCAAGCAGAGGAGGCCAGAAGGACTTTTCGGAACTGCCACCTGGAGCTGCTAAGAACTGACGAGGCATCGCTGTGATGCTGGTATTTTGTCTGTCTGTTTTGATGTTTTGCCAGATTCACCTGCTGGTGAAGGACAGTGCTGCTGCTGTAGAGATCCTGGAACCTTGTTTTTGGTTCAGAAGCCCTGAAGGAGGATTTTCTTGTTGTATGTTTGCAGAAATCCCGGAAGAGGGCCTTGCTGATGTTTTCAGGGGTTCTGGGACTGTTCTGCAGGCAGAGAGTGACTTGATGAGGACACTAGCAATGGCTTTGTTGAGCCTTGTCTCCCCAGGAACTGAGATTGCTGAGAGTTTGCCTCTTGTCAAGATGGAGGAAGGGCCTTTCCTTGGGTTCTCAATGCTGTGATGGTATCTTAACCTTGTTGTAGCTTAAGGGTAGATGGCCTTTTGTGCTCTCCTGCCCCTTTTGGGAAAGTGCTCGGATGGTATTGTAATTCTGTTGTGATCCGTGGGTGGGAAACCTTTGACTTTTTTGTGCTCTGTGATTGACCAAATGAATGTACTTTGCTTATGACTGGAAACTAATCTTCATTTGAGAAGAGTTAGACTTTGACTGACTAAATGAACATACTGCCCAGAAGTGGGCTACTTTGACTAATGTTCTGGCCAGGGGTGGGATACTTGGACCTTGGTACTTTGCAATTGAATTAAGAACTTAACTTGCAAAATGAATGAGTTACACTGTATTTTGATTTTCTCTGTTCTGCGAATGTTTTGCCTTAATCTGTCACTGAATAAATGGGGTTTGCTATGCTGGTAATCCAAACCTTGGAAGTTGCCTTTGCTTGGCATTATACTCCCTCAAAAGTATTTGGATTCCTCATGAGGGTTTTAGGTGGTTCAGATAAGTGGATCAAATACTGAAGGAGCCCTGGATTATTTTATCAGTGGAAATGTTATTAAAGATGATGCATTACCATCTGCTTTACTGCTGTTTCTTATGAATAATGGTACCTTCCATTGACTTGCAGCTGAAACCTCTTATGTGTGTTGTTTTATCTCGGTAGAATGTTGAGTTCTTCGAGAGCAGGGATTGTCTTTTCTATTTGTATCACTGGTCCTTAGCACAATTCTTTGAGCACAGGTCTGACCATGTCATCATCCCATTCAATAAACTCAGTTGGCTCCCTCTTACCTCCAGGATCAAATCTAAAATTCTCTTGGCTTTGAAAGCTCTTCAGAACCTGATCCTTTCCTACCTTTCCAGACCCTACCTTACTCCCACATACTCTAACATCCAATGACACTGCCTTCCTTGCTAATTCTTTCACAAGCCTCCCTCTCATGTCTAGACTCCGCTCATTTTTAATGTCAGGAATTGCTTCCCTTCTTTTCTCAATCTCCTGGCTTCCTTCAGGTTTATACTAAATCCTACCTTATGCAAGAAATCTTTCCAGATCCCCTTTAATGCCAGTGCCTTCCTTCCCTTTGAGATTGTCTTCAATTTATCCTTTACATATCTTGTTTTGTACATGTTATTGTACAGTCCTGTCTAACCCTTCCTGACTCCATTTGGAGTTTTCTTGGCAGAGATACTGGAGTGGTTTGTCATTTCCTTCTTCGGTAAAACAGTTTTGTCAGACAATCAGAAGTTAAGTGACTTGTCCAGAGTCACACAGCTAGGAAGTGTCTGAGGCTGGATTTGAACTCAGGTCTTCCTGATGCCAGGTCCAGTGCTCTATGCACAGAGCTACCAGCTGCCTCTTTTTACGTGTTGTTGTTTTTTTTCTCGAATTAGATTATGATCTTGAGAGCAAGGACTGTTTTTTTCCTTTCTCTGTATCCCCATCCCTTAGCAGAATACCAGGTACATAATAGGTGCTTAATAAATGATTATTGAACTGCGAATGACTGTTTCCAGCAATACAATGATCCAAGACAATCCCAGAAGACTCGTGATGAAAAATGGTATTTGCTTCCAGAGAAAGAACTTGATGGTGTCTGAATACAGGCTAAAACATACTATTTTTCTCTTTCCTTCTTTCTTTTATTCCTTCCTTCCTTTCTTTTCACAAAATGACTAATATGGAAATATGTTGTACATGATTGTACATGTATAAACTATATCAGATTGTTTACCATCTCAGGGAGAGAAGAAGGGAGGTAGGGAGGAACAGAATTTGGAACATCAAAACTTTTTTTTTAAACATTAAAAATTGTTTTTCATGTAAGTGGGGAACAATAAAATATTATTTAAAAAATAAGTAATTGTTGACCTACCTAGTAAATGCTTAATAAATTCATTTATTCACTTATGTGGTCTGCTGTAGAAAATCATTCATGAAAGACTGGGTCGTTAACCCTTGACAAAAATGTTGCTCATTCTCATAACTGTGTTATAAAGAAGATAAAGTAGGAATGTGAGTGGATAATTACTGATGCCCTCTTCATCACTTTTTTGAGGTGATAACTTTGTCCATTCTTTTAACATCTTTCCTTCCCTAATAAAACTTATTAAATGATCCTTCAAGACTCTTAAAATTGTTCAACCTCCAGCACAGATTTTGTTGACCTAGACTGATCCAGCTAACTTTCCCAACTTCATTTTCTTCAGTACCATTTCTACTTCCTAATTTAGCTATTAGAGACTGATTTTAAAGACTGTAAAGTACTATCTATGAATATAAGGTAATTTTATTAATTAACACCCTAGTAAGTTAGTGGCTAAAAATTCCTATCGTTCTTTTCCACGTTTGGTTTTGTTTCTTTTTTCCCACTGTTCACTCCGTTGGTTACAACCCTTCTGTACAACCAGACTAACGTCCAGTGTGAAAGTATCTGCAGATCCTGTGCCTGATTGCGTGATGCCATGGGGGGGAGGGGAGAGGGAGGAGAGAAAATTTGAAACTCGAGGGATTGTGGAACTGAATCTTGTAAACTAAAAGTAAATAAACAATTGAATGAAAAAACATTTCTGTTATGGCACATTTTTTCTCTCTATCAAATGCTTTGCCAGGATGGCGCCCAGTATGCTATAAATGTTGCAAGATAAGGCATCATTATCATCAGAGCCCTTTATTAGACATCTACTGATATGATGTATTATGCTAGATGTGGCATACAGACTGGATTAAGAAAATGTTTCTTTTCTCCAGCAATGCCACCGCGGAGTCTATACCCCAAAGACATCAAAAAAAGGTGGGAGGCAAAGGACCTATTTGTACAAAAATATGCATAGCAGCTCTTTTTGTGGTTGGAAATCAAAGAGATGCCCATCAATTGGGAAATGAATGGCTAAACAAGCTGTGGTATGTGATTGTAATGGAATATGAATGTGCTATAAGACATGACAAACAGGATTATTTCAGAAAAACCTATGAAGACTTACACTTACATGAACTGATGCATAGTAAAGTGAACAGAACCAGGAGAATGTTGTATACAGTAACAGCATTATTCAGTGAAGAACTAGGAAGGACTCAGCAATTCTCAGCAATACAATGATCCAAAAGAATCCCAAAGGACTTACGATGAAGCATACTATCTGCCTCCAGAGAAAGAACTGATATTGATTGAATACAGACTATTTTTCATTTTCTTTCATTTTTTCTTTTCAAGTCATTTTGTATGAAATGACTAATATGGAAATGTTTTACATAATTGCATATGAATAATCTATATCTGATTGCTTATCATCTCAGGGAGGGGGCAGGGGAAGGAGGGATAGAATTTGGAACTCAAAACTTTAAATAAAAATGTTTAAAAAATTGAAAAAATGCTTCCTTTCCTTTAAGAGCTCACAATTTAAGATCTACCAGATGTGTTAAAATGGAGCACTTGAAACTAAATACTCTGATAATTAAAAAGACTGCATTTACTTTTATTTCTTTTCAGCCACACTTACATTAGACATAATACACAGAAGGGAATTGGGAATTAGGATATTTATTGTATTATTTCCTGGGTGAGCTCAGGCAAGTCATCTCTTGAGCACTTCAGTTTGCAAGTTCCTTGAAGGCAAGGAAGGGTTGCATTTTGTTCTTTTTATCGCAAGCACCTAGCACATAGTAGGGGCTTAAGAACTGCCAAAATAACTATAAAATTACTTCCATTTTACAGAAGAGAAAATTGGATCAATCAATCAACAATTGCTTATGAGGCACCTACTATATACACATATGTATTCATATACTGTTAGTTCCCACCTACAAGGTTTAGTGGTTAAAACTGTACTTTTTTTCTCAAAAAATTGTTCACATTTACCATGTGCCAAGTAAGAATATATTTTCCAGTACTTTCACAGAGGCACCAAAAATGTCTTGAGATCCTTTGAGATTTTGCCCACCTTAAGAGTAATATGTTTTATGAGGATGTCCCCCAAATAAACGAAGCAGCAGAATTTCAAGCCATAGTTACTGTAGAATATTGTGTTGAAAGGCAGCTGTGGAAATGTCCTAGTAACCCACTGTGAATAACAGTTTATATGGAGAAGAAAAGATCGATTCATTCATTTTACTACCTCATGGGGTAGTGTTGTTTAAAAATTTCTTGAGCTGGTAAAATTTTAAAATGTATTTACAAGGTTGAACTCAGGTGCCTGAGGTTATGTTTTATACTTGGAAGGATATTCCATTGTGTGTGTATGTATTAAAGTCAGTGCCTACTATGTACAAGGCACTATGCTAGGCACAATGGCAATACAGAAATATACAACAAAAATTCTCTTCTCAAAGAATGTACAATTTAACGGGGGTGAAAATGGATATACAAATAACAAGAGTAAGAGAAGGTCAAATAGGAGTCCTACCCAAAGTGCTATAAAGAAATTCAGGAGGGAGATGTAACTTTCAGTGTGTAGGCAAGGTGTCATGGAGGAGTTGGCACCTGAGTTGGGCCATAAAGGTAGGGAAGAATTTCAAGTGGTAGAGATGGGTGGAAGGGGAATGATTTCTACCATGGGGACCAAGTGAATGAAGATGAGAGAGGCAGAGTGTAATGGAAATAATGCTGGACGTGCTATAAAAGAACCTAGGTTCTTGGACACTTGCTTGCTGTCTGGCTGTAGGGGGAGTCAATTAACTTCTTTCAGACTCAGTTTTCTATTCTATAAAATGAAGATAATAACACATGCACCAGCTTATAAAGTTTTTAATGAGGAAAGTACTTTAAACCTGTAAAAATAAACTATAATTATTTTTAACCCAGGACAAAAATAATTTATGTGAAGAAAAATGAAGAATTCAGGCACACAAAAGGTGGCACCTTCACAATAAAATGTCCTAACCAAGACACTGTTCTATGGCAAAAGGTTTAACAGTATGTAGGAGAACTCTACCATGAGAGAAAATTACTTAAGATATGGGTTATATATGCCTTACATAAAATCATCTCCCAAGAAATAGATTAAGAGTTATAAGCACATAATATAATAGCACTAAAATGTAGGACCCTATCCCCCAACCCCAAACAATAGTGTAACAATGGAATTTAATTGTCTTTTCCAACTATTTTTTTCTCAGGGAAGCAAATGACCTCCAGTAATAATAACTAAATATATAGAGTTCTTTAAAGTTTATAGAGCACTTTACGTATATTATCATTTAGAACAACCCTGTGACATACATTCTATTATTATTCCTATTTACAGATGAGGAAAAATGCTTTATTCAAAATCATGTAACTAGTTATCTGTGGCAGGATTCAAACCCAAGTCTTCTGACTCCCAATACAACACCATTAGGTTTCACAGATGTTTAGCAAACTGTCAAAAATGGATATCTTATCTATTTCTTCAATATTAGTGAATTCCTCTAGCTATCTGCTCTAAGATTTCCCACAAAAAGTAGGGTAGGAAGCTTAATAACTCTCTACATCAAACAAATCTGATCAATTATAGGGTCACTGCTTTGTCTTGGGAAGGGACCTTAGAGGTCGAGTCCAACCCCCCTTTTTTATAGGTTAGGCAACTGGGGGTCAGAAAAGTTGAATGACACTCAGGGTCACAATGACTGAGGTGGGATTAGAACCTTGCCTTAGTCTTACTCCAAGGTCTTCCTTACTCCAAGCCCCCTACTCTATCCAAATTTCCATACTATGTCCCTAATTGTTTATTTTTTTTAACTATCAGATCAGCTTGTTGTCTGGCTGTGTTCCATATACCCTCCCCCCCTCCCCCAAAAAGTCAGTAAATCCTGATTATATGAGCAATTTTGGTTTGTAACCAAACTATTAAAACTTCAATGCAATCTGAAGACTCTTGGAACTTTTACATATGGTCACCTATATCCATTAAATGAATCTACCATTACAACCTTTAAAGGAAAAGTCAATGAATCCAAACTGTTCCATACTAAAAGCCCTCACAGGGTAGTGGTGCCCACACAGAAGAGAAAGGGGAGGGGGTGTGTGTGAAATGCCTTTCTGTATACCAAGTATTAGGCAGTGTAGTAGAGTGGAGAAAAATATTACTTTCAGAGCAGAGGAGTAAGGTTCAAAGGTTACCTATGACACTATTTCTGAGACCTCGGGCAAATTAGTGAGCTTATTGGCTTCTTAGAATTTACCCCTCCTATCAAGAACTTATCCTTATTCTTAAGAACTTACATTACTATCAGGTCATGTGCCCTTCTTAGGCCTCCATCTCCTCTTCCAGCTCTAATTCTAGAATTCTGTTACAGCTTTAGAATAGTTCTGATTTCAGGCAAGATTTTTTGAGCTTTGCTTTCCTAATGCTTGATGGGAAGGCAGATTTTTAGAGCAGACAAAGCTGTGAGGTTCAGCCAAGCAATAGTTTTCAGGATTCCTGAGACCATAGAGTCTGGGGCCAAAGAAACTTCAAGATGTACAAATTAGTGAAACTATGTGTTTATGTAGAAGTAAATTTTAAAAAAAATTAAAAGACAGTAAAAGCGTTACTTGAGCAAATGGACAAACAACTACAATATAGAAATGGATATGGCCTTGTTAAGGATAAACATTTATTTCACTATCACTTTAATACAGGCACTTTCTTCCTTAAACTTCTTTCCCCCCCCCCACCCCACCCCACCCCCGGCCACCCCCAACTGTGCTAATTTACTCTTTAATAGGCATAAGAGTTCTGCTTATATCTAGTAAATCTTTAAAGACACAGGATTGGTCCAGGATTTTACACTTTTGAAATCTATTAGCAAAGCTTCCTGTCTGTTCACCCCATGGTGGGTGTTCTTTTGTTTCTTTGTGTTCCCATGGCCCCCCCTTTTTTCCTGGGTCTTTCAACTAGCATGACACAATGGAGGGGAGAGTGAAACTGGCCGAAGAACTTAGAAAATTGGAAACCTGGGCTCATGCCAAAAGTATGGTCATCCTGATTTCCCTGCCCTCCCCCCACCCACTACCCCACCCCCCTGCTCATTTCGTTGCCTAGGTCGCTGAGGACTAGGAGAGCCAAAGGCAGCCAAGAGATGTGAGGGGTTTTTTTCTCTTTGACGACAGACATGCTGAGTTACAGGGTTGCA
Organism: Pseudochirops cupreus; assembly: GCA_028627135.1. NCBI lineage: Eukaryota > Metazoa > Chordata > Mammalia > Diprotodontia > Pseudocheiridae > Pseudochirops > Pseudochirops cupreus. Next base: position 272,269,079 of record CM053584.1, read on the forward strand.
CATTTAAAACAATTTCTATTCAATGGGATTGAAGTGATGTGTCTTAAACCACAAATCAAAGTAAATTTACATATATAGAAGCATTTAGAAAGTAGCATATTTGAAGTGAAGTTTCTGTTGTTGATGGTTTTGTTTTTGTTTTTGCTATTTAGAGAGGAGTAAGCCACAAATATTAAATTAAAATATCATGTGTGTACAGTAGCATCCTTCTACATTTATTTCTTACCTTGTAATGCTCTCTTGTGTGTGTTTGAACTGGTTAGAGGAGAAGAGGAGAAAGACTTGTCCAACTTGGTCTGAATAATAGGATTTGAGTTTGGGATTTAACTGAAAACAGATCAAAGCTGATGGAAGAGTGAGATGCTGCCCCCAGAACAAAGAAAAATGATTCCAAAGGGACTCCAGACAAAACATTAGTCCAGGGATGGACAGACTTGTATATTAGCAAGGGTAGAACTTTCTCAAACTGTACTTTCCCCTTCTCTAGGGAAGAAGGTGGCCCAGAATGGCTACCTATTTTCACCTGCCTCCTCCCCAAACAACCTTCCTCCATTACACTCATCATTGTTGAGCTAGGAATACAGTGGCATTTCCCTTCCCTGGGGGAGGGAGGGAGAGAGAGACAGAGACAGAGAGAGAGAGAGACAGAGAGAGAGAGAGAGAGAGAGAGAGAGAGAGAGAGAGAGAGAGAGAGAGAGAGGGAGAGAGAGAGAGAGAGTGTGTGTGTGTGTGTGTGAAAGATTTAATTTCGTTTGATTAGCTATAATATTTCCTAACATAAAATAGAGGAAAGGATAAAAAAGAAAGAGATGGAAAAGAGAAAGAAGAAAGATTGATTTTATCTTTTAGATCAGGACAGAAAATATTAGAAAGCCTCCAACTTAGACAAGTCTTGCTTTTACTGTCACCAGTGGTTGGGTAGGAAGGTAAAAAGTATTGTTACATCATTTAAAAGCAGGTGTATTTACAGTAATTCTTTTTTTTTTAGCATTTTATTTTTTCTAATTACATACAAGACAATTTTTAGCATTCATTTTTCTAAGATTTTTATTTCCTCCTCCCCTCTTGCTAAAATGGTAAGCAATTTGATATAGGTTTTATATATATATATATGTATATATATATATATATACATATATATATGCAATTATGTAAAACATATTTCCATATTGGTCACAGTTGTAAAAGAAGAAACAGACTAAAAGGAAAAAAAATCCACAAAAAAATAAAGTAAGTGAAAATAATGTGCTTCGATCTGCATTTAGAGTCCACCAGTTCTTTATCTGGATGTGGACAGCATTTTCCATCATGAGTCTTTTGTGATTATCTTATATCATTTTATTACTGAGAAGGACTAAGTCAATGATCATCATACAACATTGCTGTTACTGTGTACAATGTTTTCCTGGTTCTGTTCATTTCACTTTGCATTAGTTCATACAAATCTTTCCAGGTTTTTCTGAAATCTTCCTGCTCATCATTTCTTACTGCACAATAGTATTCCATTATATTCATATACCACAACTTGTTCAGTCATTCCCCAGTTGATGGGTACAGTAAATCTTGATACAGTGCCATTGACCCACAAAGACAGGTGATCCTATTGCATTTTTTTTTCTTTTACTATCTCATTCCTTCCTTATTGACTTTGGACTTCGTGTGATATCCTTCTCAGAGCCACTGACAATTTTGTTCCTTTCCTCCACAGAACTCTCTTCCTATGAAAATTTTCCAGAAAAAAGCTTAAGAACTTCTAGAATTTTCATGTGCCAGTTTCATAGGGCTTCCTTTTCCTTAGTGTTTATGTCTTTAAACCGGAAAGCAAGAATTACTCTCATCATGTAGGAATGGGCAAAGGACAAGAATAAAAGTGATCAAATAGGCTGAAATAAAAATGATTAAATAGAATAAAAAGAATAAAAGAGAAAAGAAAGGACTTAGTATTTTGGAATTCTCTGATAATAGCCTTGAAGAAAGAAGGATATTCAAGCTAAGTTATAGAAGCAAGAAAGGAATTAAACAGATTGAATTAATGTTCATTTCAATGTTTATTTTTAAACTGTTCATTTTAAAATTTAGAATGGAAAATTTTATTGAGCTACATGTTCATATTTTCTCCCCAAAGTGTAAAAGAGCAGGTCCCTAGGTCCACCAGGTTGTGTGAGTCCAGTAAAGCCGATCTTGTAAAGCCAAATTTATGTACCAAGAGGGGCAACACTTGCATGCAGGACTTTTCTCCCTAGAGGAAGAAGACATGGAGACCTTAGACTTAGAAGATGAAGGTCAGATGTTAGATACTGTCTAGTTTCTGGTCCAACTTCTTCAATTTACAGTTGAAGACTAAGTGATTTGCCTAAAATCAGAGTAGTAGTGTCAGAGCTAAGATATAAACCTAGGTTTCCTGACTCCAAATACAGCACTATTTCTTTATATATCATTGTCTCATAGGCCTAATAAATAGTCTTATTTCTCTAATTGTATTCCATGTGATGGGGGTCCCATAAGGGAATTTTAGTGCTAACAATATTTTCCTCTATAAAATACTGTATGTGAAAATTATGGATCTATCAAAAATATCATATGCAGAAAATTTTATATGGACATTGGCTTAATTTTCTCTGTTTTGCCCCTGAAATTTTTTCAGCCTCCCTTTAACTCTGGAATAGTCCATACTACCAAAATACAGTTATGTGGTCTGTCAATATATATCAAGCTCCAAAGTATTCCATGGTGAAATTGATTTGGGGATTGTTTCTACAGAAGCCTTTGGACCTTGAACAAGGTCCTTAACCCCTTTGGATCTTAACTTTCTAACTCTCTTAACCCACAAATATACTTAAAGCACCCTTTTTAGGGTCAGGTGAAAGCTTTTACACCAGTCAATAATGATTGTCAGCTGCACTTCTAGCTTGGTGAAATAGGAAGATCCAGTGTCAAAATAATAGGTGGAGGGTGGAGTGAGGGCAAAGAAACTGAAACCTGGTGAAGCTGTCAAACTGGAAGTCATTTTGTAAAAAATTATATATTTTTTCCAATTACATGCAAAAACATTTTTTAACATTTTTTTTAAAATTTTAAGTTTCAAATTCCCTTCCTCCCTCCTTGAGAAGTCAAGCAATTTGGCATGGATTATACATGTGCAGTCATGTAAAACATATTTCCATATCAGGGAAGGCATTATTATTGATGATAACTTGATTGAAAGCAGTTTATATACATGAGGAGTTTGTGCTGTTTGTCTTGGAAAGATTGCCATAGAAGCATAGATTTAGAATGGAATGGATTCAGGATATTATCTAATCCAGGGGTGGGGAAACTGTGGCCTCAAGGATACACGTGGCCTTCTAGGGACTCAAGTTCGGCCCTTTGACTGAATCCAAACTTCAGAGAACAAATCCCATTAATAAAAAGGATTTTTTCTATGAAACTTGGACTCAGTCAAAGGGCCGAACTTGAGGACCTAGAAGGTCACATGTGGCCTCGAGGTTGCAGATTCCCCACCCCTTCGTTTAATCCAGCTGTCTCATTTCACAGATGAAAATCTGATGCCCAGAAAGATTAGGTCACACAGAGAGTAAGGACAAAATCCTCTCTCTCTGAATCCAGCGTTTTTGCCACTGTACTACATAAAGAATTGGTTTGTGAATACATTTATACAGTAAAGAATCATTTATTAAGCAAATAGTTCCTAATTTATCTGTTGTGTAATTCTGATTTTCAATGAAATCAGTTTCCTGTACATAGTAGACATTCAGCAAGTGCTTGTTAAAGGAATCTAGTGTGCTTAAAATAAGGTGCCCCAGTAACAGTGTTTTATTTAGAAAGTGATCAGAAATAGTTCTTGAAAGGCATTCAAAAGTTGTCAGCACAGATATGACCAATTAGAAAATAATTAGAAGTACTTCTGTTATTCTGCCAGAATTGAATTATTACTGATTTTTCATGACACAGCTCACTGTTACAATATTTGGCATTTGAATATCACCTGTGTAACTCCTCAATTTTTTAGCCAACTCTCATTTAAAAGAAGCAAGTAGTAAATAGTTTCTGGTCAGTGTTTAAATTATTTCTTATTAAAATGTATATACTCATGGTATTGAACTACATAAGGGGGAAGCTATTGATCAATTGGAAAATAGTCAGAGGTACTATATAAAGGTTATAGGGTATATACATTGAGGGAACAATTAAAATATTTTAATGTGCACGATACAGAAGAATGGTGGGAAAATAAGGGAATACCATATTAGAATAACTAAAGAGGTGTTAAAAAATAAAGGGAGGAATAATTTGGTATGATCAGAGAAAGTAAGACAAGTCAAGCAAATTGAAAAGTTATAGTTATACTAGACCATAAAAACCTTAGCTGTTTTTTTTGTTTTTTTGTTTTTGTTTTGCTATAACAGCATTTAAAATAAATACACAGGAACCTCTTTGAATAAGATGATTCACACATTTTTATATTCACATTTTGGAAAATGGGACTGAACAATTTTATTTAATTCCTTGTTCTTATTGATTTTGGCTTCTAATAGTAATAGCTGGCATGTGTAGAACATTTTTAAGTTTTCAAAAGCTTTAAATACATTATCTCTTTATATACATTATGTCTTTTGAGTCTCATAACAATCCCTTGAAGAAAATCTACAGTATTGTTATACTCACTTTACATTTGGGGAAACTGAGGCTCAGAACAGCCAAGTGATTTGTCCACAGTCCCATAGTTAGTGTCAGAGGCAGATTGGACTTCAGCTCTTGCCAGCTCCAAGGCCAACACTCTATCCAGTGTGCTAGGCTGAAGCCCTAACTGCCTTCAATTTAACATAGCCATCTATGAATAGAACATATTCTTTTATAAAAATTTATTTTTATTTTGTTGACAACATTCATTTTCAAAGCGTTTTGAAGGATGCCTCTCCTTTTTGTTTATATTCAGCCTTCATTTAAACTGTTTAAATTGATAGCTTTTGCTTTTATAATACATTCTTTTCTGAATATATCCTTTCCCATTCTTCTCATTCCTTACCTAACAACCATTCCTTGTTATAAAATTTTAAAAGAAAGGAGAAAAAAGCAATTCAGCAAAAACATCACATCAGCTGTACTTGACTGTACATGCAATATTTTATGCCCAAAGTTCATTGATCTATAGCTAGAAAGGACCTCAGACGCCATCTAGGCCAATACTCTAATAGAGACCATACTTGAATGCAAGTCTTCTGATGCAACAGCCACGATTATTTCCACTTCCCTCTTGGCTTCTTTATATTCCCCCTCAACACGAGCTGCCTTTTTCCTCTTGTTGGTGTCCTCCCTGCATCGACCCTTCCTCTTGAGAAGGTAAACTTGACAATAGGCAACAGTCTTGTTCTCTTGTTTTTGTATTCCCAGAGCTTAGCATAGTAGCTGGCAAATTGTTGTTATTCAGTTATGTCTGACTCTTTGTAATGGGAGGAGAGGGTGCAAAAACTAACAGGATTACTGGAGTGGTTGCCATTTCTTTTCCAGTGAATTAAGACAGAGATTAAATGACTTGGCCAGGATCACACAACTGCTAATTGTCTGAGGTTGAATTTGAGCTTAGGTCTTCCTGACTCTAAGCCCAGTCCTCTACCCACTGAGCCATCTAGCTGCCTTTGCCTGGCAAATAGTAGACAATGAATGCTCACTCTATCTATCCATCCATCCATCCATCCGTCCATCCATCCATCCATCCATCCATCCATCCGTCCGTCCGTCCATCCGTCCATCCGTCCATCCGTCCATCCGTCCGTCCGTCCGTCCATCCATCCATCCATCCATCTGTCCATCCATCCATTCATCAATCCATCCATCCGTCCATCTACCCGTCAATCCCACTGTCGTTATCCCATGCTGTCTTCTCTCTAATGAAGGGAAAAGAGGTTCGTTTTCTAAACTCTTTTCCAGGGCCATGCTCAGTAATTACAATTCTAGAGCATTCTTTCTATTTGCATTGTTGTTACTGTGTGTGTTGTTTTCCTAGTTGTGTATAGTGTTCTCCTAGTTCTGAAATGAAGACACCTTAGAAGATATCTAATCCAACCCTCTCATTTTACAGATGAGGAAACTGAGTCCCAAGCAGAAAAAAAAATACTTCCCCAAAGTCGTAGTGGTAGTCAGCATCAGAAGCAGCGTTTGAATCCAGATCTTTTTACTCCAGATCCAGTACTCTTCATTTGACCACTAATGACATTTTTTCTTTTCATTTCCATTCTTTTAATTATTTGTTTTCATGGTTCTGCTTACTTTGCACTGCTTCAGATACCTTCCCATGCTTTTCTGGATTCTTCATACTTATTTCTTATGACATGATAATATTCCATTACATTCATGTAACATAATCTATTTAGCCACTTTCTAGTCAGTAACAAATACTTTCTAGTTCTTTACTTTTACAAAAAGTGCTACTACATTTGGTGCATAGAGGACATTTCTTTTTGATATTGACCTCCCTGGGGCATGTGCCTGGCAGTGGGGTCTTTGGGTCAAAGGGTATGAATGTTTTATCAGTTGAACTTAAATTCCTAGTCCTTTTTTGTCTCAATTCAACTCCTCAAACTTTATTAAGCCCCTACTTACTATATGTAGAATTTGATCTGGAATTTTTATGTGACATATATGTGTCACATATTTAGTCTATATATATATATGTATAGTATACACGCACATACACACATATACATGGTCTCATGTGATGATTGTATCCTTTTTTTAAGTGTTGGAAAAATGAATCATTAAATAAAATCTTCTACGTCATTTTCTCCATTGGAGGGGAAATGCATATTACTCTGTAACCAACATCAGTGAAGAATATTGTATCACAGAACCTTAGAACTACAAAGGACTTGGGAGATCATCTAATTCAGCGGTTCTCAACCTGTGGGTTATGTTCAATTTAAATACATCCTGCATGTCAGATATTTATATTACGAGTCATAACAGTAGCAAAATTACAGTTATGAAGTAGCAATGAAAATAATTTTATGGTTGGGGGTCACCACAACATGAGGAACTGTATTAAAGGGTCACGGCATTAGGAAGGTTGAGAACCACTGATTCTAATTCGACCTCTTCATTTTACAGAGGCAGCTCAATGGCATAGTTGATACAGTGATGATCTTGGGAGTTAGGAAGACTGGAATTCAAATCCTGTTTCAGACAAGCTGCGTCTTTGGGCAAGTCGTTTCATTTCTATCATGTCAGTTTCTACATCTTCAAAATGGGAATAATGAGAACACCTACCACAGGATTGTGATGACTAAATGAAATGACAAAATGTTTAAAGGGCTTTGTAAACCTTCAAATTATATATAAATGATAGTTATTATAGATGAAGAAATGGAGGCCTGTGGAGGTAAATTGATTAGCCCCAGGTACTATGGGTTAGCTATGGCAAAGTTAGGTTTCTGGATTTCTAATATAGTGTTCCTCCAATTTGTTTTTACAATTTTATTAGACATTTGATTTTTTACAAAAAATTCTAATTTTTTAATGTTAAAATTTTTGAGGAAAAGCATGCATTTACTTTTTTCTGTATGAATTTACCAAGAACTGGGATAAAGGGAATGATCCAAGGGATTTGGACATCATTTCTGAAAAACGGTTGCTTAGGCCAAGCATGAATTACCCTAGCATTCCCTCGATATCAATAGGTCATTAATTCTGCTCCCAGGATTGTTGTTGAACCAGTAGTATCTCTCTGATAGGAGGAAATTGTACGTGAGGAATTGAAGGAAATCTCTTTGTAAACCTTAAAGTGTTATTAGAGGGGATTGGGCAAGGCTTCCTGTACAAGTTGGGATTTAAATTGGCTTCCTTCAAGTCCGAACTAAAATCCCACCCTTTACAAGAAGTCCTTTCTAATCCTTCTTAATACTAGTCCTCTCTCTCTTTCACAAGTTCCTATTTATTCAATATTTAGATGATTTGTACAGTTATTTGCATGAATTTTTCCCCTCTCCCTTCCCCCATTAAATTGTGAGGTCATCAAGGGCAGGGGCTGTCTTTTACCTTTCTTTGTAACCCCAGCACTTAGCAAAGCACCTAGTGCAAAGGAGGCAAATGTTCATTGACTGATTGGTTCTTGAAATGTAAAGGGGCTACTGTTATCATTTGGGCTACTTTTCTATTTACCTTTAGTACGTGGTCTTTCCTTTCCTGTTACCTTGGGAGAGAGTTTTAAGGCAAAGATTCCACACACACACTATGATCTTTCACTAGACTTCTTCATACAAGGGAAAAAACACTGATTCTGGAGTCAGAGGATCTGGGTTCAAATCTCACCTTTATTGATTTCTTCCTCAATGAGACCAATTGATGAGACCTCAGTTTCCTCATCTGTAAAATGAAGGACTGAACTAGGTGGCCTCTGAGGATACTTCCAGTTCTAGATCTATGATTTTCTGAAATTTAGTGAAGTTATTTACCTTCGTAGTAAAAAATTAGGAATTATGGTAGGAGAAGAAATAGTAAACTCAGAGTGAAAACATGGTTTTTGGTCTGGGTTTACCTTTGACTCACTATTGATTTAACTCCTTTGCATCTCTGTTTTCTCACATGTAAAATGGGTTCACTAATGTCTATTCTAACCTACTTTACAGGGTCTTTATGAAAATAATGTAATTAATAACCCATCAAAAATGTAAAAAGTATTAAATTAATAGATAGGGTTATGATTGTTACGTTGAGGGCTGTTGACTCTTATACTGCCCTAATAATTTCTGTCTGCAATTGACACATGGCCTAGAATTTTAGGGTCTAAACCAAGCACTTTAAAAAATTTTTGTGAAGATGTAAGGCTCTTTGCTTATGACAATATTAGTTTAACCTCCAGCTACTTCTACAGCACATACTCAGGCTGAAAAGAGTTAGTCTTTTGTCCCAGTAAAAATACCAGGCCTGCTTTGAAACTTTCAGAATATATTACAAATTTGCCCTCCCCATCTTATGCCTCACATCTAAAGCACATCTCCCCTCTCCTGTCCCTTTAACCTATGACAAGGATTGTTAGCACAACAGGGAGAATTTATTTACTATTGTCCAGCACCTGCTGTATGCTTGCCAATGTAGCTTGCCCAGGAGATCTGACTTTGACATAATTGTTTGTGCACCTGCAAAAGTTGCTATCGTTTGTGCAATGACCTACTCCAGGTTCTAGCTATTTTGTAGACCAGAATTCTTTCCAACCTATAGCTCTTGAGTTCTCTCCAAACTACATAGCTCATGAATTGTTCTACTTTTTAAAAAATGTATCAGACAGATGGCACACAGTTCATAACAGACATTTTGATTAAATCACATGACAAATAAAGTAGTAATATGACACATAACCTCTAACATGGATACTCACCCTCACAGGCACAAAACCTTGAGTTCATTAGTTCATTCTTGCACATGTCTGAATCTTGAACCTTCATAAGCATCATGTGTGGGGCATATACTCATGGAGAACATTTGTGGCCAGAGTAACTGTGTAAAGGGATGCACACAGAGGGAGCATGTATGATCAGGGTTCATTTATATGTGGAGGGGAAACTCATACCTGCAATACTGCAAAGTTGCCAGTGCTTTCTCCTGACATCATTGCCACTCTTTTCTGGACCTGTTCCCTGCCAGTCATCCTCCTAAGGCATCTCATCTTAACCTTTTGCCTCCAGAGCTGATTTCCACTTTTGCCATTAGGTGTTGTTTTTCATTTCTCTTTACCAGATTTTATTCTATACTGAGCTCCACCAGGTATCACTACCCATTCCAGGAGGGTTAACTTCAGTTATTTGAGTGGTCACTTTGTATCTCTAAGCAATATCCAGTGGGAATGCTGTGTTTACAGTTCATTTGCTGGAGATGATGGGGAGGGGTATGCTTTGGTCAATTGACCTCTTTCAGTCAGCTTTGTCAGCCTGCTTCTTCAATGCTTCAGCTAGAGACTTTAGCTGAGATGCTCTTTTTGGAACCATTGGCAACTCAATCCCACCATGTACCAGAGGTGCTATGATTAGTAAGCCTTTCCCTGCAGCTTTCTTAAGCCAACATTCTCAGTCAATAGCTGTGAAATTTGCTTTAATCTCTAATCAGGCTTCCTTTAGCCAATGGTTTTTAGTCAAGTTGCACCAGGAAATACAAGAGCCTGTGCTTTGTTCATAATGGCTGCCTTTTGACTTCCTCTTAGAATTCCTCTGTTACTTGCTTCTTTTCTTTAGAACTTTTCTTCACTTGAGTTTTAGTCTCCTTACTCCTTTTTTTTTTTGTCTTTTGTATCTCCAGCATTTTTGTCTTTGTATCTCCAGCACCTAGTACAGTTTCTGGGAAATAGTAAATACTTATTAGATGTGACCTTCAGCAAAGCAAATCATTTAACCTTTCTCTCAGTCTCAGTTTCAACATCTGTTAAGTGGGGATAATAATAGCACTTATCTCATAGGGTTGTAAGGGAAAAGCAAGATTTCGCATATCTATATATGTATGTATGTATATATATGTGCATATATAATGTACATATACATATATTTATTCAGCTGTGTCTAACATAACAATAATACTTTGCAAACCTTAAAACACTAAATTCTATTATTGTTAAATTGATTGGCTCTTCTCATCTCTGAGTCCCACTGAACTACAATGCCCTCCCTTTGTGTCTCTCAGTTCAACTGTCAGCAAATTTATTTTCAGAATTCCATTTTAGGATTTATCATTCCCCTTGGTTAAGGTAAATCTCTCCAGGGATCCGTTTCCTCAACATAAAAAGGATTAAGGAACATTGTGCTAAAGAAATTGTTTTAGCCTCATCCCAAAAGCCTCTCTGTTCTATGCAGAACAGTAAGTGCCAAGCTGTCTAGAGAATTCTAAAAGGCTGTTCTAAACAAACAGCAACTGTTGTGCTGGCTATAGAATTCTGAGAAACTCTATGACCTTTCTCCCACTTTCCCCCTGAACACATCTCTCCTGGGTCTCTCTTTCTCTGACCTCTTTAGGCTTAAGCCACCTGACATTTGAGAAGGTCAGTCTAATAGACATATTGGCTATCCATCTAAATTCTCTAAATTGCAGGAAGCAAAGTATATGATCAATCAGAAGGTATATATTATGTGTCTTCTTACTGGCTAGACACAGTTGGAGGTGCTTGGATACTATGACAAAGATGAAATGATCGCTGCCCTCGAGGAACATATATACTATCAAAAGAAACACCTATACCATGATCTCACTTTCTTTCAGTTTGCAAATTTCTTCACTGAGTTAAGCTTCAATATGATCCTCCTAATCTTATAAGAGGGATTGATGCGGGAATCAACTGTTTAAACAGTGTGTCTATGTCTTTCCCCAAACCATTGAATACATTGACCTTTCTTCATACAAAGACACACAAGATAAATCTTTCCTTGAGTTTATTTCAAAGGAAAACTTTTTTTTTTTGCTTTTTGGAGGGAGGAGGGTAGGGCAATTGGAGTTAAATGACTTGCCCAAGGTCACACGACTAGTAAGTGTTAAGTGTCTGAGGCTGGATTTGAACTCAGGTCCCCCTGACTCCAGGGCTGGTGCTGTGTTCACTGTGCCACCTAGCCACCCCTAAAGGAAAATTTTGCCTACAGGAAAGACTGCTTGTTTTCTTTTGTTTTTAGAAAATGAAAACTTTATAATCCAGTGGGTTTTTTTAATTTGCCTTAAATCCAGAACCAAATAAGGTACCCATTTATAGAAAGCTCTTCCTGGTAATATCTATACCCTTTTCTCCTTTAGGGTAGATGGTCTCCATTCTGTTCCTACTCCTAATTGTAATGTTTTGTGTTATACTTGTATACACTTCAGATCCTTTTAAAGGTAGTTAGTGTATCAATCCTGAATAAATGAATGCAGAAAACTAGTAGTGATGGAAATCATGCAATTTGACCAGAGTCCCCTGCAAGAATACTCCTAATCCCTAATTCCTATACAGCCCTTATATATAGAACGCACATTTTGCAAATGTGAATGGGCTAGTAGAAAAGTGCTTCTGATAGTTCAGATAGTTTATCCTTCTCTTTAAATCAGAATGTCCAGGGGTGAGGGAGGAGAAGAAAACAAGCATTTTGTAAGTACCTACTATGTGCCAGGCAAGGTGCTAAGAACTTCACAACTATTATCTTATTTGATCCTCATAACAAATTTAGAAGTTCAATGCTATTGTTATCCTCATCTTATAGTTAAGGAAACTAAGGCGGAGAGAGTTTAAGTGACTTACCCAGGGTCACATAACTAATGAGTATTTAAAGTCAGATTTTGAACTCAAGTCTTCCTGACTCCAGGCCCAGTGTTCTACCCACTGAGCTGCCTTGCTCCCTCTAGAGATAGATAGGGAAAACAAATGGTAACAGAGATTTTTGCTCATGCCTTCATTCTGCTCTGCTCCTGACTCTTTGGACTTCCTTCTCCACCACAATTCAGCAACCTTCTGACCCTAGAAGATCATTCTGCCCCATAACCCCTTGCTCTGATTGGTCAGTGACTCCTAGAACCTCTTTTTTACGGAGTGCTCCTAGGCCACCAATGTTCACTCCTTCATTCCCTTTTCCAGGTTCCTTTTATGTGGTGTCTTCTCCCATTAGAACATAAGCTCCTTGAGGGCAGGCACTATGTCTCTTTTTGCTTATGTTTGTATTCCCAGGGCTTAGCACAATGCCTGGCACATAGTAAGATAGTAAATGCTTACTGATTCATCAGTGTAAAAAGACACCCCAACTTATATTCTCCCATCCTCCTCTCGAATACTGGTTTTTAATATCAGTTATTACATAGTTATTACTAATCATTGCTGCTCTTATCACTAGGCAATTTTTCACATAGCATCTTTAGAAAGTGGAAAAGACACTTAAGTCAATTCCACAAATATTTACTAGATACCTACTATGTTTGAGGCATCATGCTAGGCCCTCAGGAGACAAAGATGAAAAATGACAGTTCCAGACTTTAAGGGGATTGCTGTCTAACAGTATTGACACTTGTAGTTTTCCTTTGTTTCAAAACTAGAAAGGTGGACCTGGGCCAGCAAAGACAGAATCTCAATCTAAGTGTGAGAGTGTTAGTTTTTGGACTGAATGTGTAACACATGGAAAAACTAAAGCAAGTAGAGAGCTAGAGATACCATAATCCTATTAGGAATAGGGAGTTACATTAAGAGTTTATAAATTGTGTACTCAGTAACAACTAATGTGACCTAAGCCCAAATGTAGGGTAAGATCAACAAAACCATTCTCTGGGAACAAAGGGAGACATGACAAACTGGTGCCCAATCAGGGCATTTATGAATTAGGTGTAAGTATGCATGACTAAACCCAAACAAATTTTAAACATATTTCCAATGATATATGGTTTCATATTTCTTCCCTATTAATTTAATTGAATTTTCATGGAGTAAAACAATTCTAATCCACTATTCTCCATGAGGCAATTTGTAGTGATAATGATGCAGAAAAGAAAGAAAGAAAAAAAGAATAGAAAAGAAAAAAACCAGCCATCAATAAAAGGCTAAACAAAACACAGAAGGGAGCAGAAAAGAAGGGGTCACAGATAAGCTAGGTAATTTCGCTACTATTGACTTAAATTTAACGTGCACTTTAAAAAACAGTCTTTTTTCTGTTCTTTGTTGCCTTATCGCAATGTTTATGTTTGTTGATATTCATGAAATTTGTAATAAAAAAATTATGTTAAAATGAAACATAGCACAGGTTACTTGTAGCCACCATGAATGAATGAATGAAAAAGCATTTATTCAGCACTTGTAATTTCTAAAGCACTGTACTAAATGCTGAAGATAAATATAGAAAAGCAAGACAGTCCCTATTCTCAATGAGCTCACATTCTAATGGGGGAGAAAAACGCACATAGGAGGTTTCAGCAGCAAGTCAGATGGAAAGATCCCATGGTCCTTGGAGTGCAGCAGCAAAGCAGATGGTGATGCATCTTCTTTAATGTCTTTTCCACTGATAAAGCCATATCCGTTTCTAATAGTGGACCATCAGAAGGTGCAAAGGACTTTGTGCAAACACTTTGACAGCTAGAATTTTCTTTTTTTGAGTCTCTAATAATTGTGGCTGCTGAGGCAGGAGCTACAGCATTTGCAGAGGAATTTGCCATTTGCTTCTCCCCAAGGGGTTCTTCCCTGGATGGTGGCTGTGGGTGTACATTCAGAGCAGGGCCAATGGTCTGGGGGACCCTACTTTTCCAAAGGCTCTTGGACTTGTCTGTATTTCAATGGCAGTTGGTGTTGGTGGTGTTAAGGATGGCAGCCCCTTTTCCACAGGGATTTTTCCATGGATGATAGTTGAAAGGGGCTAACTTAGAAACACTGCTAATGGCCTGGGAAGGGCTACTATTCTCAGAACTCTTGTGCTCAGGGCTCTGGAGCTGTTTCTATGAAGGAAGCAGTGATAGAAGTGATGATGGTGGTTTTCATTCATTCTTCATTCATGGTAGGCTCCAATATATTTTATTTTTTAATATACATTTTCTTTTTTTATTATAATTTTTTCATCCAATTTATTTTTTATATGTGCGTTTTTTGTTCAATCTCTTTCGAATAACAATCTCATGAAATTCTGGGACCTGATGCAATTAGCATAATTGTTGTTGTTGTTCAGTTGTTTTTCAGTCTCAGCTGACTCTCTCTGACCCTATTTGGGGTTTTCTTAACAAAGATATTGGAGTGGTTTGCAATTTCCTTTTCCAGCACCTTGTAGATGAGGAGCTGGGGCAAACAGGGTTAAGTGACTTGCTCAGCTAGTAAGTGTTTGAGGTCAGATTTGAACTCAGAAAGATGAGTCAGTCTTCCTGACTCCAGACCCAGCAATCTATCCACTGCACCACCTAGCTCCCCCCCATCTCCCCCTCGCCTCCCCCATTAGTGTACTATCATGTACAAGCAAGAGCTTCTGGAGGATGTCATCCTCAGTAGAGAATCCTTTTCTGCTTGGATCTTTTCTACACCTTCCATGACGATGGTAGATAACTTAGTTAAGCACACATTTTTTTTCCTTCTGTTTCATGCCACACTTGTGGTTAATAAGTATGGAGTTTTTGAATAGCAATTTCTGAAGTTGCCTCTATCAAAGAATCTTGTATGATCTTAACATGAATTTGGGAATTCTTGTTGGAAGATAAAACCTGTGATAATCCCAGGGCTTTGCCACCATAGTGGGATGATCCAGTGAGGAAGTACGGCAGCCAGTGTCGTTTCCCTCCTCTCCCCATTTCCTTTACTCTGAATAATGCTTCAAGGCTATATCTTTTCTTCCTAGTCAAATGCCTTTTTTATAATAAAAATAACAACAACAACACTGTGTAGTTCTTCATTCTCTATACCTTTCACCTTGAGGTAGAGATAGGAGGCAACTCATGCCAGGTTAGTCAGACCACCATCACTGCCACCAATTCCCCTGAGACCCATAAGGTGACAAACTAAGACCTTGATCCTAAGAGCCTTGGGAATAGGAGGACCCACATACTATAAGTCTTGTTTTCAGCCTGGGGCCAACAGCCACCAACTAGAGGAGAATCAGTGTAGAAAAGGGGTTTATCCTTCTTCATACCAACTGTTGACCAATTGCCATCAATTGAACAGGCAAAGTCAGGAACCCTAGGAGTGGCAGCGCCCCATCCCCAGATTGCCAGTGCTGTTTCCAGGTGAGCCCTCATAGGCATCATCCTGAGAAGCCACCCTCAAAGAGATGCTGCCTGGCAACTGCTTCTGTGGCTGTTAACAGCAATAGGTAAATAGAAGACCCAGAAAATAAAGTTCTCACTACCAAAATCTTTGGCACTATCAAATGGTTCAACATCAGAAACTGATGTGATTTTATTAATGGAAATATCATTAAAGATGATACATTACCATCTGCTTTACCACTATACCCTAAGGCAATGGTACCTTTCTATGTGACTTGTAGTTTTGTCTCCTCTATTAGACTATCAGTTCTTTAAGACAAAGGATAACCTTATTTTCCACAGTGAATGTTTAATAAATGCTTTTTTCCTTCACTTATTCATCCATGTGGTTTACAGTAAAAAATCATTTATGAAAGACTGTGTGTTCTCATCTCATAGTTTCATCTGGGATCTCTGAATAAATATGCTATCGAGAATATAAAGTATATGTGTCAATACTTACTGATATCCTTTCTTTTTGGGGTATTAATACTGTGTATTATTTTTTTCAATTCTTTTGCCATCTTCTTCTCCCTAATATAGCTTGTTAAATGATCCTTTAATGTTTTCAAGATATAGCTTCCGGTATGGATTTCCTTGGTGTGTACTTGAACTAATGCAGTTACTCTTTGAAACTTCATTTTCTTAAGTACCATTTCTACTTTCTAATTTACCCTCCGGGGTATGGAGGTGTCCCTAGCTAATGAACTGCTTTTTGACTTGAGGGCTGGGCCAACGGGTCCCTTCCATTTCCACTAAAGGGTCCATCTGTTCTTTTCCCACATGCATAGTTCAGATGAGGTTCAGTACTTGAGAAGCTTTGCCTTTAATATAAGATGTTAGTTTCATTGGAGTCACAGTTATATCTTTCCCTGCCCTCATGCTCTGTAGAAAAATTGTTTAAGGCTTAGGTTTTGGCTTATGTCAATGTGTTCCCAAAGGAGGTGGTAAAAAGGTATTAAATGTACAAAGAACTGTAAATGAGGTATAGAACAGATGTTTAATTCCTATCACACACATACACACACACACAATGCTAAAAGATACAAAAAACTCACCACACACATTGACAGAACAATTTAAAGCAGGATTCTGCTTTAAATATATCTTCGGGGATACTGATACTTGAACCTCATTTCAGCACGAAGAATTTTGTATTTCACCTTGGCTATATACTGTCTTCCTCAAAGTCTGTGTCTTTTGGCAAACCAGGCCAAGGAATTCTCTTGCTGCCCAAGGAAACACAAAGCAGAAAAACACAACAACCAAGGTCAAGGTGCAAACTTACCTGCCTGAATCCATGCTCTCACAGTTTAGAGACAGAGGACCCTCTGGAGAATTAAAGCAAGAGAACTCTCTTGAAGGAAGGCATCTCTCTCCCACGCTCTCTCTAAGGTTCACTGAGTCATTGGTTCTTCCTATACCTCATGGTTGCCTTCTTATTGATAAGCCAGTCAACCATTATATTTTCATGATTGGTGAGGAAGAGCATTGGTTTTAGAATCAGGAGATTATGTCTTGAGTTCTAGTTCTAACTCCGTGACCCCTGGGTTGTTTAGCCTATTAGAAACCTAGTTTCTTTATCTGTTAAATAGAAATGATAGTACTTGTAATACCTACTTCACAGCATTATTGTGAAGAAAGTCTTTTGGAACCCTTAAAACTCTACAGAAATTTAAGTTGGCATTATAGTTACTGTTATCTTTATTACTGTTGTTGTTCAAACCTTCACAACTAAATCGTAAATGATACATCACCAAGCCTATATAATAGGTTTGCATTCAGCAAGAATTGTAAGAGCTTATTTTCTGTGTGGGTACTTTTTAATATTGCATTTCTGTTTAGAAAGTCTTAGTTGCCATCTTTTGAAAAATTTACTCTAAAAATATCTAATTATGAAGAAATTTATAACACAGTAAGATTTTTAATTGATTCTAATTGCTTGTGAAAGAAGTCAGCAAATTTTAAAAATATCTGAATATGTCTTTAAAAATACTATAATAATTCTCTCTTATCTCACCCTATGGACCCTTTTCAAGTATTCCTCAAATGTGTGTTGTTGTTGTTTGTCCTTCCTTCTTGAAGAGGACCATGACATCAGGGAAGTGATGTCATGACATGCAAGAGAATTGGATTCAAGTGAGAGAGGGCTGTGCTGAGTCACCAGCCTCAATTCCTCCTCAGGAGCTATCTGGGTTCAGTGGGGAGATATAGATCAGGATGACTGGAGATGGCCCTGGTGTAGTGCCAACATGATATTCACAGCACCAACGGTGACTATGAA
Source organism: Pseudochirops cupreus (assembly GCA_028627135.1). Lineage (NCBI taxonomy): Eukaryota > Metazoa > Chordata > Mammalia > Diprotodontia > Pseudocheiridae > Pseudochirops > Pseudochirops cupreus. The sequence continues at coordinate 272,287,059 of CM053584.1, forward strand.
TATGCTGACATAGTTCTGAATTGCAAAATATAACAGACCATCCATATAGAAGACAGAAGCAAAACATTTATTCATATACCAGAAAGCCAAATCCCAACACCAGAAAATTGAATCCATCATAACAACAAAGAAATTAATACACCATCCCAAAGCCTTCCCACAAAAAAACACTCAAAAGCCTAGCTGTCTCCTTACCAGCATCCTCTCTCTCCCATGGTGCTAAATGCTCTGACTCTCAATTTCCTCTGGGCTCTACTCCACCCTTTCAGCAAACTCCTCCCACCATAGGCTCCATGTGATTACATTCAGTCTATTAAGGGACAAGAAAGATCTTCAAATTCCCTTAGGCCTATTAAGGGGTAGGGAAGATCCTCAAATTCTTATTACCACTACACCTGGATGCAGTGGGAGACCTTGGACTTTTTAAGCTAAGATCTTTATCAGGTCTCAGTTTGACAGAGGCAAAACCCATTCAGTGATTAAGGCTAGGTAAGAAATGAGGCAAAGAATGGCCTCTTTATCTAGTCAAACAAAGAAAAAAAATCAATTTAGGAGGGAGAGATCCTCAGGGATTCTGGCCAAACCAGAAATAACTGCTATTTACACTTACTCTGAGCCAATCAGGGCACAAACAATGACTGAGTGGGGCTTTGCCTGGGACCTGTTGTTGGCCAACCAATGAAAGCCAGAGAGATTTGGGTTTAAGGCCTGATCCTGAAGGAAAAAAAAGTTCCAGGGAACAAAATTTATATTCCTTTGAACAGAATGTAGGCAGGAAAGGGTAAGATACTACGAATGTGTCCATAACTGAATGGGAGAAGAGAGCCTGCCTCCTAGGCCTTCATTTTGCAAATCCTCCTGATAGTTGCATTTATATTGCAAGAAATAATTATGGCATTGTCAACTCTATTAAAGACAGATATAACTATTTCTTTAACTAGATACAAAAACTGTAAGATTATAAATTTAGAGTTGAAAGGGACCTTAAAGGTCATTTAGGCTATTTTCCTTATCTTACATTACAGGTGAGGAACCAAGGGCCAGGAGAGGGGGCATGATTTATCCAAGGTCACACAGGAGTAAGTTAAGTCACAGATGTAAGGCTAGAAGGAACCTCAAAGACCATATAGTTCAATCTCTTTATTTTATAGAAGAGGAACCTGGGATCCAGAGAGGGGTTGTGATTTGTCCAATGTCACAAAGGGAGTAAGTGGCAGAGACAGGATTCAACCTCAGATTTTTAATTCCAAATCTCTTTTCACAACACCCTTACTTTTCAAAGAAGAACTGCTATATTAGGCTAGCCCCAAGGTCCATCTAGGCTTGAGTCAAGTCAGCAAGCACTTGTCAAGCACTTATTATCTTCCAGACAGGCATTGTACTAGGCCCTGGAAATGCAAATACAAGCAAAAAAATTTTTTTAAAGGCTCTTTGTCTTCAAGGAACATATGTTCTAATAGGGGAAAACAACATATAAGTGAGAGCTGAAAAATAGGAATGAGGGGGTTAGGGAAGGTGGGAGAGATACTTACTATGGTCATGGTAGTGAAATTCAAAGAATGAATAATGGACTGTTCTGAGCCCTTCCTCCAAATAGAAGTTTGGGGAGGAGCTCACCAAGGGGAGAAAGGGCCACATGGGGGATAGGAGAAGGCAACTGAAGTCTAGTACATACTCTCTCTCTCTCTCATAGCCAAACAAAGGGATGTGTTGTGGGAGGGAGGAAGGCATGGCTCTTCTAGATGTCAGCCTTGGAAGGTGAGGGCTATACCAGGCACACTGGTTTATCCTGATTTCCTTTAATAACACCATATATATCTGTCATCTATTTGTTTATCTAAATCTCAGTTTGATTATATTTTTAACAAGAATGATTTAATAATCTAGAAATATGAAATCTTTTTCAAAAGAGGAAGTATTTCTAAATAGATTTCCTAAGCTAAGGTTCTTCTTCTTTTAATCTTCCTCACAGCCCCAGTCACAATCTCATGAAACAATATTAACTATATACAAGAGATTTCCTGACCAATGATTGAGTTAAAATTCTGAGACATCCAGGTCATTCTGAAAATTACCATTTTGTTTTATCCATTTAAGTGTATATTCTTATATGCCTCTGAAGAATTATATATAAAAAAAAAGTTTGGGTTTCCTGCCACAAATCATCCTATCATAGGAGGATTCCTATAAATACACACATACTCCATAATTACTTGTGCAACTTCTGTGTGTCCTATATGGAGAATAAAACCTTGCTAAAGTCATAACCACAAGGAAAAAAGTAACTATCCAATATTTCAGTATGATTTTTCATGAGAGTGACCTAAGCATTTTATTGTTGCTCAGTAGTTTCAATTGTGTTCAACTCTTCATGGCCATTTTTTTTTGGTTTTCTTGGCAAAGCTACTGCAGTGGTTTGTCATCTCCTTCTCTAGCTCATTTTACAGATGAGGAAATTGAGGCAAACAGGATTAAGTGACTTGCCCAGGGTCACAAAGCTAGTAAGCATCTAAGCCTTTGATAAATTATATGATAAAATGATAAAAACCATTTACTGTCCTTGGAAAAGCATTCAGGATAAAATTGAAAGGGAGAATGTCTAAAGAGGAAAAGCAGTTTTGTAGAACTGATGAGGTGCATAGGGTCTCTTTGGATAAAGTCCAGATAGCAAGCCAGTCTGTAAAGCATCTGGGCCACGAACTAACCTCTCACTCCTTAACCTCTGAGAGGAAAAGGACAATCTTGTCTATACCTATTCCAGCTACCAAAAAACATCTTTGAACTTTTCTAGGTTTGGCTGGGTTTTGTAAGCTGTGGATCCCAAATTTCGGCCTTATTGCTAGCCTCTCTATGTTTCCACTCAGGGCCCTGACTCACTCCCTTTGGAGTGGTGTCCTGATCAGATCAATGCTTTTGAGATTCTGAAAGCTAAATTGATCACCATGCCAGCATTAGCCCTACCTGATCTAGGAAAACCTTTCAGTCTGTATGTAGATGAAAGGAAAGGACAGGCTCTGGGAGTCCTAACTCAGTTCTTAGGACATGACCCCAGGCCAGTTGCCTATTTTTCAAAACAATTAGACTCTGTGGCTGCAGAACGGCCTGCATGTCTCAGGGCAGTAGCTGCTACAGCCATTCTAATTGAGGAAGCCTCTAAACTTATACTTGGTCAGCCCTTGGAAGTTCTAACTCCCCACCGAGTTCAGAGCATCCTGGAAGCAAAGGGACACCAGTGGCTGGCTAGTGGCAGGCTCACCAAATATCAAGCCTTGCTCTTAGATACCCCTGACCTAACCCTTCGGATGTGCCACACACTTAACCTGGCAACCCTTCTCCCAGACAGTGCCCACTCAGATGTCCTGGTTCGTGACTGTGAGGAGACCTTGGACTGTGTTTATGCCAGTCAAGCTGATTTGAAAGATTCTCCTCTCTCAAACTCCGAAGCAGTCTGGTACACAGATAGTTCAAGCTTTATTGAACAAGGGGTCAGGAAAAGTGGATATTCAGTAGTCAGCCTCTACCAAACCATAGAGACCAAATCCCCACCCCCTGAGACCTCTGCCCAGAAGGCGGAATTGATAGCACTCACCAGAGCCCTAGAGCTAGGGGAAAAGAAAGGAGTAAACATGTTTACAGATTCAAAATATGGTTTCCATGTTCTACGTGCCCATGGAGCAATTTGGAAAGAAAGGGGATATCTGACAGCAAAAAATTCCCCTATTAAACATGCTTGGGAGATTTCACATCTCCTCCAACTGTTCAAAAGCCCTCTGAGGTAGCTGTTATCTTTTGCAAAGGCCACCAGAAAGGGGAAACTGATCAGGGTGTGGGAAGTTGCCTGGCAGACACCGAAGCAAAGAATGCTATACTGGCTCCTTTACTACCACAGCTCCCCAGTTCCTTCACACCCTCATACAGCCCTTAGGAACAAGCCCTTGCTAAGGAAAGGGGATACCTTCTTTCCCCCTCTGGGTGGTTTCAAACACCCTCAGGACAACTTCTTATCCCAGAGGAAAGTCCGAGGAAGCTTCTTTTTGGCTTACATCAGGCCACACACCTAAGGAAGAATGCCCTCCAGTCTCTGATAAAGCCCATTTTCACTGGCAGTAAGCTAGGAGAAACTATCAGACAAGTCTGTCGGGCCTGCCCAACCTGTGCTCAGCTGAATCCCGAAGGGGCAGTCAAACCTCCTCCCCTTTTAAAAACTGTTCAGAGGAGGGGTACCTACCCAGGTGAAGACTGGCAGATAGACTTTACACGTATGCCCCCATGTAGGGGTTTCAAATTTCTTTTGGTTTTTGTTGACACTGTTACTAATTGGGTAGAAGCTTCCCCTTGCAGAACTGAAAAGGCTCAGGAGGTATCAAAGTTCCTATCAAAGGAAATTATAACTCGTTTTGGCTTGACTGTCTCCTTACAGAGTGACAATGGCCCAGCTTTTATTTCTCAGATAACTCAGGCAGTGGCAAAGACACTTAAAATCACTTACCATCTCAACTCAGCCTGGAATCCAAAATCCTCTGGTAGAGAAAATGAATCATACCCTTAAGTCCTTACTAAGCTATGCATAGAAACCTGAGAAGATTGGGTTAAGAATCTCCCCATTGGGCTACAGAGTCCAAATCATACCTCAGGAAAATATCAAGCTTAGTCCCTTTGAACTCATGTATGGGAGGCCCTTCCTAACCTCTGACATCCTGGTGGACCCAGAACAGCATTTAATTACCCAGTTTGTAACTCAGTTAGGAGCTGTCAGGAATGCTCTGACTGAATATGCCAGTAAGTATCTCCCAAAACCTCTTGGCAGTGAAAATGAATGTCCTGCTGCAGTACAACCGGAGACTAGGTCTACTTAAAGTCATGGAAAACCCAAAAGAGAGAACAGTTAGATGTCAAATGTGTATGGGATGAGTGAAAACTTCTCAATTTGGGGTGGTTAACTTTTTCTTCTTCCTCCTCCATCGCTTCTGTCAATCACTTTTATGTTCCTTTGTCTGTTTTCCTGCCTTGGTGGGACCCTCCCCTTATCTTTCCTTGCTGTCCCAGTTGGGGAAGTATTTGGTGAAGTATGCCTCTCCACCAATGAGAGGGGAAACAGTCGGGGAGGGGTCTTGACTAAGTTAGGTTATAAATTCCAGCACTGTCTTTTGTAACTGGCCTCTTCTCCATGATGAGTCATGGGGAAGACTGCCCTCTTCTCCCAGGGAAGAGAATAAAGTCCTGTTCTTATCCTAAGAGATCTCTGTGTTTATTTCTTTTCACTAAATTAAGGATGAGGAATATTTTTCATCCCAGATAAATGGAAATACTCACCACTCCAAGGGCAGTAAAACTTGAAGGTCTCCCCAGCTGGACT
>CM053584.1:272292914-272310623 GCA_028627135.1 Pseudochirops cupreus
CCACAGAATGGCTTAGCACAGTCTTGCTCTGTGTCAGACTTGTTCTGGCCTGCTTGCCCAATGCAAGCATCACAGATACCTAGGCTCCTTAAGAGTCTACCCCATATGGCAAACTTTCAAGAAATTTTACTTTTCTTTGGCTGAGAGAAGACTTGAGTCAAATTCTTTTGGCAGGACCCAGCATGTTGGTATTTTTGGGTCTCCAGAGCAACCCTAACCCTTTTTATGGGTAACCTCTTCAAACCATTTACTGTCCTTGGAAAAGCATTCAGGATAAAATTGAAAGGGAGAATGTCTAAAGAGGAAAAGCAGTTTTGTGGAACTATATAGAAACACAAATGGGTCTCCAAATTCCAAACAGTAATTATTCCTTCACTAACACCTTCATCCACAACCTTGGGACAAGTTACGTTGGTTTTGTATGTATTGGTCCCTCCACATCTCCACAGGACATCTCCAACCCTTGTGACCCTGGGCTCTGATTTGTGGGCATCTGAGGCCTATGGCGGGCAGTTAGATGGCATAGTAGATAAAGTGCTAGGCCTGTAGTCAAGGAAGACTCTCTTCCTAGAGAGAGTTCAAAGTTTCAGGGTTAAAATCTGGCCTCAGACACCTACTTGCTGTGTGGCCCCAGGCAAGTGACTTAATTCTGTTTGTTTCAGTTCCTCATTTGTAAAATGAACTGGAGGACAAGAAGGTAAACTACTCTAGTATCTTTGCCAGAAAACCCCCAAATGGGTCATGAGGACTTAGACATGACTGAAACAACTCAACAACAACAACAATAAAATGGCCCAACAAAATGGGCAAATCACTTAATTTCTCTCTATTATAGTTTCTTCATCTATAAAGTGAAAGGGTGGACCAGACCAGAAACCTTTTTTGTATCATGGTCCCCTTTGGTAGTCTGGTGAGACTTAGAGACCCTTTTTCATAACTATGTTTTTAAATGGATAATATAGAATATGTAGGATTACAAATTAAATCAGTTATATTGAAATACATTAAATTTTTTTTGAGTTTACAAACCCAAGATTAAGAACCCATATACTACATGGTCTACTCTATAAGGTCCTTTCTGGCTCCAAAATTTATAATACTAATAAAATTTTATATGTACTGATTGCTTGTTGTAAAGATCCCTGTGTAACATCATTGAACAAGAACAGAAGTGTAGGTGATCATCATATTCTTACTTCAGGAAGGAAAAAAAAGGTTTCTTTTTTTTACTTTTTTGTTTTTAACAAGTTTTTATTGATATAATTTGCTTTTACATAACTTAAATTTCCCTCTGTATCTCTCCTAAGAGAGCCATCCCGTGTAAAGGTCTGATTTGTTTTCAATGAGCTTGGGACAGGGTTGAGAGTAACTGGCAGGCTTCAAACTCCTTGGTGAGTTAGGAAGATGCTTACTTCAAGTGTGTGAAGACTTCCCCCAGCAGAATGGACAAATGAGAAAAATTTGTTCCAATAGCAACAAAGGTAGCTGAAGGGGTGACTAGGTGATGTAGTAAATAGAGCACTGGCCCTGGAGTTAGAAAGACCTGAGTTTCAAATCTGGCCTCAGACACTTAACACTTACTAGTAGTGTGACCTTGGGCAAGTCACTTAACTCCAATTGCCCTGCCTTCCCCCTCCAAAAAAGAAAAAACAACAACAACAAAAACCAAAGGAAGCTGAAGCAGACGCTGTGGAGTGCTTAGAGCGTGGTCAGACATTGGAGATGCCAAAGCCATCCACAGCACTCAGTCATCCTAACTTTCTGTCCTGCCATTGGACTTTGATGACTCTGAAGAGAGAGTAAGGTTGATGACTTTACACAACTCTGCTTCACTTAAATCTGGTGAGATGAAAGAGTTCAGAGTCTGAATCTGAGGTCAGAAAAGGTCTTTATTCTTTTTTATGAGAAAGGACTCTGCCCCTGTCGCCCACAAGGCGGCAGGGAGAGAGCGACAGGTAGAAGCCAGCCCATGGTTATATAATCTTCTAATGCAGAAACCCAACCCCCCCAACGGGCCTTCACTCTTATTGGTAGGGAGGCTGGCCCACGACTAAATGAGGGAGACAAAGGACCCAGAAACATGTGGGTGTCCAATGAAAACACTCTTAACTTTATTTGGCATATCTTCTGCTGAGTTGGCTCTGGGGGAGGGTCTCCATTGCTCTAAGCCCCAGATTGCTGGAAGGTCAGGTGACTTCTAAACAGGCCTAGTGAATACTGAAGCCATTCTAGATTTGATTTTTCAGAATGGGGAAACTTCACTATAAATTATCCCTCACAAATCCAATTCATGACAATTCAACACATCACCCCATGATGTTATTAGTCTTCTTTGAAAGTGGGAATGAACAACAACAAGACAGAGGGAAGGAATGAGCATTTATAAAGCACCTACTACTAGCAAATAATTTGTAAATATTATATTTCTTTTAATCATAATATCATAGCATTCAAAACTAGAAGGAACTTAGAGATAAATTAGATCCTATATTTTATAGATTGAGAAGTAGAGACCAAAGTAAAATAACTCTCTCAAGTTAGTAAATATCAGATCTAGAGCCAGAAGAGATCTCAGAGATCATTTAGTCCATTTCCCTTATACATCACCAGAGTGACTTGCCCTAAGTCATGCTGTTGATAAGTGGTAGAACTTGGCTTGCACCTTAGAGTGCCATGATTCAGACCCAGGTCCTGTGATTCCAGATACTCTTCTTTCCACTCTACCAACATGATTTTTCCCATTGTAGGTTTAAGTTTTCAAAGAACAGACCTGGAAAAATGAGATTAGGTAAAAATAAAACCTAAATGGCTATGACTGAGAAACAACTATCCCTTGCTTCACCTTCTTTTGGCAAATAAAATCTGTCTTTGCATGCTTTACTCAGGAAAGCTATCTTTTAAAATAAAAATGTTTTTTAATCAGCAAAATTCTGACTTCTCTCCCTTCCCCTCCCCCAACTCCCATTCAGAAAGAAAAAAAGGGGCAGCTAGGTAGCACAGTGAATAGAGTACTGGCCTGGGAGTCAGGAGAACCTGAGGTCAAATTTGGCCTCAGACACTTAACACACTAGCCGTGTGACCTTGGGCAAGTCACCTAACCCCAATTGCCCTGCCTTTCCCCCTCCAAAAAAAATACATTAAGAAAGAAAAAAACAACAACCCGTTACAAACATATACAATCAAGGAAAGCAAATTCCCACATAGCTTATGTCGTTCATCTCCCCACCCCCTCCTCCTTCCCCCCAAACGTCCCATTTTTCACTCTGAAACTTTCTATCAGGAGGTACATAGCAAATCATGAGTCCTCCGGAATCATGGTTGGTTATTATGCTAATCAGAATTCCCAAGTCTTTCAAAGTTGTCTTTACAATATTGTGGTCATTATTGTTCTCCTGGTACTGTTCACTTTATTTTGCACTAGTTTATACAAGTCCACTCAGGTTTCTCTGGAACCATCTGTTTCATCATTTCTTTTTTTTTTTTAATTCAATTTTATTTTATTTTTAGCTCTGAATTATATTTCTCCCATCTCCCCTTTCCTGTCAATACAGCAAGACTGACAAAAGCTGTTATAAACATATGATAACAGATTATATATCATTATACATGATATGCATCATATAATGCATAACATGTAATCCAATAATATAAATATTCATCCAGGATAATATAAACATATAAATATATAATCAAACAAAAAAAATTCAAGTATTACCTATGACCAAATACACATTTGTATATATACATATGTATGTATATATACATATTGTGTTTTATGTATAGTGTGTGTGTGTGTGTGTGTGTGTGTGTGTGTGTGAATGTATGTGTGTGTCTGGGTTTCCTGTCCTAGTTTTTCTGCTGCCAGCTTCAGACTAGTCTGGGGGCTGTAAATAAGCCTTTGTTCCATACCCAATGTTTAAGCCACAATTTCTGCTTGCTTTTGAACTTGTTCCTTGTTTGGTGTTCAGTGTAGACCTTCATAACTACTCCTCATCTTAGAATACCACCCCTAGGCATTCGATCCTTCTTTAATCAGCCTTGGATCTGTCTAATGAGCAACAGTTACCAGTTTTCATCTATTCTACACCTGGTAAAAGTTTAGTCTCCCTGTGATGGATCTGGGACCTCTTTTTCCCTTGGTACACAGTCTCAACTTGCCTTGGAGAGCTTTGGGTGGCCTTTCCTGGACACACCCAAGCCGTACTGTCCACAGACTTCTCTGTCTTTCTTCTGCTGACCTGAGCTGGACAAATGACTCTAAGTGATTTTTCTTCCTAGCATTTCCCTATTAGGATTCAGTTTACTGCATTTTCTAGATCTGTTTGGAGGTGTTAGGGGTAGAGGAAGCTTGCTGTACTTCTTCCTGCTTCTCTACCATCTTGGCTCTGACTCCAAGAGAACTATTTCAAAGAAAGCTATTATCTCCTTGCTTCAAACCATTATTGTGAAATAGACACTAACAATTTTATGGTATTTGGTTACAATAAGACAAAAATAAAAGCAAATTATATCTGTTTAACTTTTATTTTAGATCGTCTGTTGGGATGCTGGTCATCCGCTAGAAGCATAATTATGCATCAGATAACAGTCTAAGTTAGAAAGATTATAGTTATATAATAATCTTTGGCAGAGACATGAAGGTTGAATTTGGTGTTGGTTAAACCAACAAAACCAACAGAGAACAGATGGATGTATAGGGTGTTCAGGGCATTAAACCTAGACAACCAGTAATATAGAATGCTAGGTCTAGAGGAAGATCAAAGTTTAAATCCAGTATCAGACATTTCCTAGCTGTGTGACTCTGGGTAAGTCACTTAATCTCTGTTTGCTTCTTTTTCCTCAACTATAAAATGGGGATAATACTAGTACGTACCTCACAAGGTTGTTAGAGAATCAAACGAACAGTGTCTGGCACATATTATATAAATACTTACTCTCTTCCCTTTCCTTTATATAGCTCAGCAAATAACTGTTCTGCTCCAGATTAGTATTACCCACTAAAACCGGAAACCTGCTGAAGGAACTTAGAATAAGAAGCCATTTTCCCTTCAAATAATTAGTTTGATTTATGGTTAGGCTATTTGAGGGCTTTGAACATTTACTTGCCTAATGGTTTTTAAGGCAACCTGTCTGTTAGAAAGTGAACAAGGAGGTCACCTTCACTTGGATTTGAGCGTATATTTCCCCTTATAGACTATGGACATATATACTGGAACCTCGTTAAGAGGATAACTGATAATCCTCGATTGATTTCTAGTCAATCTGCTGACTGGAGATAATCTGACCCTTGTACTGCATACTGAAAATCTTCAAGTAAAGGCTGGACTATGTTTATTGGAAATCTTATGAAGAGGATTCATGATTCAGATATGGGTTGAACAGATGTGCTCTGAGATCACTTCCAATTCTGATAGTCTATTTTTATGTGATTCTACTTCATCAACAAAGGGGAAAACCTCGCAATGATCTTGCTGTGATCAACAGCAGGGCTCCATAAGCTGCTATGTACCAGATGCTATATTTGTTAAATCATGGATCTATCTGTCGAACAAATGGTTGCATTTGTGTTCCAATTCCCATCCAAAGATTTTTTTTTTAATTTGAAGATTTATTGTGGTGGCTCAAGTAGATAAAGACACACTCCCAGGGTGTGCTGGAACCAGATCATACCAGCTCACAAAAGCTGATTGTTAAAATTTCGCTATGAGCATTTATAATTTGAGAATCAGCAAACACTAAAAATCAGGGTTTGATTTATTATTTCATTGATTATCTAGACTTAAGAAAATGGTGGGCAAAATGTTAATAGTGCAGATTAAAATTAAGTTATATATACATAACCTCTCCAGCATCTTTGCCAAGAAAACCCCAAAAGGGGTCACAGAGTTGGATACAATTTAAATGACACAATAACAACAACAACATTTATACACATTTTTCTCCAGAGAGCTCATTGTTTAACATTTACCAGCATTATCTCTGTATATTCCACATAAAGTTGGCCCAACCATTATGATCATTTTACAATGACCTTATTAATATATCATAATAAAACACATTGCAGACATAGAACTTCATTCTATCATTTTTTGGATACTTGCCAGAGTCATAACATTTGTAAAAGTTACAATATTTAGAATATAGTTCCTATAGAACTGCCTCTTCTCCCTTCCCATTGTTTCACCTAATATTCTATTTTATTAAAATCAATTAAAGATCTTAGTCAGGGGATGCTCATAATGAATAGATTGAAATATACCTGTGAAATCATGGGAGCTTCTCCATTTTAAAGAGGCCCAACTGTACTTTTAATATTTAGGATAACTATACATTTAGTTGTACGGGATACAGACATGCTCTTGCTCAGCACTGTCTCTTATTAATTTCAATTCAATCAAATATTTATTTAGCACCAACCATGTTCAAGGCATCATTCTGGGTACTGTAAAGAAAAAAATTAAACAGCTCTTCCCTTCAAGGAGCTCATATTCTACTGTGGCAATACAGCAAGTAAGTGAATACAAAGTCTATGTAGCACACTTTTCAGGCTCAGTCTGTCTCTCAGCTCATGTTGCCATTGGCACATTGGGTCCCCAGAGGGTTTGGCTGTTACTACTCTCATTATTATTCCTAGACCTCTCGGGGTAATTTTACAGGTGGCTATAATCCTAAATGCTAACCTTTGAGCCCCCATCTGTGTGTTTCCCTTTAATCAGCTAGTAGATTCAATGCTTTAGTAAAATTACTCAAATAGCATAGCAAGGAAAGCAGTTACAAAACATTTCCCCCAAATATCAGGAGAAGACCCTTCTCCAAACAAACCCAATGTCCAAGATAGGGAAAGAGTGGGCATTCACTTACCATACAATATATTTAGGGGACACATATAGTCGAGGCACATCTAGTCCAGTACTATTGGGCCTCAATGTTCTTTGTCTTTCCAGAGCGTTGTAACAAAGTTCACTATGAGTTGCTCCACTGTCCATCTGGGCTGGCTCTTTTCAGGGCTGGCTCCTTACATGGTGCAGTCTACCTGCTGGTCTCCTGCGCCTGATCTTCAATGAGCAGCTGATTTTTTTTCCCCGTTCTTTAACCACTGGTCAGGCAAGGTGGCACTGTATTATCTTAAAGCTGGTGTGTGTAACCATACCCTTTTCAGCCGGCATGCTATAAAGGTCTTTTAACAAGAGTAATGACTACTGGTTTAGGATCAGCAGAAACTTCTTCCTTTTGACTCCTTTCACTCCTCAGCTCTGAGGTTGTTTGTTATGCAGGAGATGAGAGAATGCTTGTCTCTCATTTCAATCAATTTTTTCCTTGCTCGAAAGGTCCTTCCTTCCTTAAGCCACTTCATGTTGCCTTACAGTAATTAATTTCAGTTCAGTCATTTGTACCTCCCATATTATGTGAATGAATGACTAGGAATAAAGGTATGCATGAAAGCTATGGCCTCTTCATATGCAGTCAAAGTATTCACAACTGGTACTCTGTCTAGGACAGGGATTGTCTATTTTTTATCTGAAGGCCAACCCGTTATCTTTCAATATTTTTGTCTTTGAACCTCTGTGGACCTGCAATTTATGCTGGTTTCACTGGGGCAACCCCTTTCCATTTGTATGTGAATACATATTTATATATATGTACGTATATGTGTGTGTATGTATATGTATATATATGTATATATACATAGTTCTTCCTTACCTCTTCCTTATAGACTCCCTAGCTTCCTCCAAAGCACAGCTCGGGTGTATATACATACACATACATACACACACACACACACACACACACACACACATACATGTATAAAGTAATACAAAGTAATGCCAAGAAAGCAAGAATGCTGATCACTGAGGGGATAGTGGGGATAGTGATTAGGAAAGGCCTTAGTATAGAAAGTAGCACCTGAGCTGTATTTTGAATGAAGCCAGGGATTCTACCAAGCAGAGATATGATAGAAGTACATTTCATTCTGCCACAAATCATTGTTATCCCCTAGCACTGGGCTTCAAATACTGAATGGATGGCAGGTGTAGCAGGGCTCAGTGGGGCACTTTATCTAGGTCTCCACTGCTCCTTACCTCCTCTTTGTCCTCCTCCTCCTCCCTCCCAATCTGCCTCATTCTGCACCAGCATTTCACTCACACTGTCACACAGCTATTTTTGTAGAAGCTTTGTAGAGCAGATGTCCCTGAGTGAGCACCCTACTTCTCTCTACTGTATCGTCTTTGACACAAACAGCCAATTACACTGCCGATGTCCTTTTGTATTAAGGGAGGTGGGAGTGGGGAGCAGGAGGTAAGCTAGAGACTGGGGGGAGCTGAATCCTATCAGAATCTTTGTGCTCAGCTTTTCAGGCAACAGCATTTTGGTCTTCATAAACGTGGCCACGCACCCTTACTTCCTACCCATGTGCCCCCTCCCTCCATCTCCCTCTTTGCTACTCCCAAACTTGTTGTGTCTGCCAGCTGGTGGCTAGACACTTGAGCAGACTTCACCAATTAGTGAAGTCACACTTATTGACAGCAAGGAAAGTTATTGTGCCTCAGTCTCCAGCAGAGCCCCGTATGGCCAACGGGCAAAGGATGGCACCCCCCGTGGAGAGTCAGTAACATCAGGTTCATTATTTCTCTGGTGGAAGAAAATTTTTTGAAAGTTTCTCTAGGCTGAAGATGCAAGAACATTTCACTCTGGCTTCTCTCTTTAACATAATGTTAGTCCCAAGTCACTATGCTTGATGTAGGGAAAATGCCAGTAAATTTTCCTTGTGAATATTAAAAGAAAATGTTGCCTGGGTTCTCTTGGCCTTACCAACCCTACCCCTTCCCCCTACATCTCCCCTTTGTTGGACTCTAAATTATCACCATTTTACATCAATGGATTCAACAAAGAGGAGAAAAAAGTGCTCTTTCTGACAAGGAAAGAGAATACATAGGAGGAAAAGGAAAAACCATTTCTTATCCAGACTTTTTATCTTACTGTTCCATCATATTTTAAAATGTACCTGCTCCTTTCTTGCTTTATTCTATCTTTTTTCAGCAATTCTCATATTCCCCACTGTGGTTCCTCATTCCTATGTCCTCCTCCACAACCAAAACAGTAAAGAAAAAATAAGCTACCCTTTAAAAACAAAACATTTTGTTTGATTTTGATGGTTGTGACTATTCAAAGGAATTTTTATTCCAAAGGCTTCTTGCTTCAATTTTTTTGTGGGAGTTACTGAGAAATTTTGTTTAGGTAAATTTGACATAATCAGATCCCTGGATGGAAGGTAAATAACACTATCAAAAAAGTAACAAAGGATTTTTGTAATTAAATCATCTTGATTATAGGGAAATACGTATTTGTTCTTTCCTTATACTCTACCCCAAGGCCTGTATTTAGCATCAGTAATGAATGATTTCATCATAAACTGTATTACCCAGGTCAAAGTCAGGCATAGACCTCATTAAGGATGAGTCAGTTTTGGAACTGATTTCATCTTCAATAAGGAATAATATATTTGTAAAATGAGCAAAACAGAGGATGAGTTTCAAAATTCATTCATTGTTTTTGCTAACAGAATTTCAGACTAAGAACATTTCTAAATAGCAAACACCCAGACCATGTGTCAGTGATTGCTAATTTAAGGAGGAGGTAGAAGATTGTCAGAATTGCTTTGAGGGAGGGCTCCTTAGCTTACAAATGTATTCTGTATATGATTGTATGATTTTTTTTTTTTTTGGTTTGGCACCTATGATTACCTGAGTTTTTCAACTTTTTTGTGTCATGGAATCCTTTGACAGTGTAGTGAGGCCTATGAACTCCTTCTCACAATATTATTTTTCAATGCATAAAATAATTTAATATTTTATTTTCCCCCACATTACATATAAAAACAATTTTAACATTATTTTCACATTTTAAGTTCCAAATTCCCTTCCTCCTTTCCTCTCTTCTCCCCCACTCCCATCGAGAAGGTGAGCAGTTTGGCATAGGTTGTACATGTGGAGTCATGTAAAACACAACAATGCATAAAATAAAATAAAGGACAATTGTGGTATAGATATCAGTTTTCAACCTATTAAAAAAAAAACCCAACCCAAGGATGACATCTTAAGAAGAAATTCCCTCTACCAAAACTCTGACAATTGTTCTGAAACCTCTAGTATTGAGAGTTGATCAAAGCACCAAAAGGTTAAATAGAGTGCAAGTCAAACATAGAGGAGGGATCATCCTGATTCAGAGGCTGTTCCTTCACCTACTATATTATGGTTTATTTGTGGGTGTGTGTATGTGTTCATGCGCATGGAAATAAAATAGAAGCAATGTAGTAGACATTTTGTCCAGATGGTCTGAGTATCAATAAAGTATTGTCCTTTATGCTGGCTGGACGTATCATCTCAGACGTATTAATGCTGTCTCTTAACTTTTAAGAAAACAAGATTAGTTTCTCATGATTTGTTCTTGAGGAAGCCCTGTTGGCTCTTCATAATGCCTACTTTTCAGATGTTTCACAAGCATCTCTTTAATAATTTCTTCTAGAATTCCCAAAGGTTACAAGTCAAGCTCACAGCAGATAGTTTCCATACTCTGACCTCTTATCTTTTTGGAAAATTGTAGAAACCTTTGCCCTTTTCCAATTGTTGGTACTTCTCCTCTTTTTCGTGATCTTTCAAATATCACCAACAGTAGCTTAGTCATCACATCTGTCCATTTTCTCAGGACCTGACGGTGTGCTTCTCCTGGGCCAGATGACTTGAATTCATCAAGCTATGTCTTCTCTTAGCGTCTTCTTACTTATCTCGGGTATTGACTTCCTGTTATTCTGTTTTGTTACGTCATTTCCAGTTAAGTTTTGCAGTAAAAATAGGAGTGACTTAATCAGCTCTGACTTTTTGCTCTTGTCAATTATTATCCCATTCACCCTAACCTTTTTTTGATTCTCCTTTTTTCCCCCAATATAGCCAACAAACAAATAACTCTTTTTTGGGTTGTTGTCTTTAGTTTGCTTTGGCAAGGAAGCACTGTTTTTTGAACTTTTTCTTCTTATTTTGAGTTTTAGCATCCATAAGATTTGGCCTAATGGTTAAGAGTATGCCTCAGCTTTTAATAGACCAGTTTTCTGAGGTGAGATAAATGAGAGAAGCCTCTTTTATTGAATCACCTAGGTGGTGCAGTAGATAGAGTGCTGGGCCTATAGTCCAGCCTCAGGTATTTCCTAGCGGTGTGACCCTGGGCAAGTCACTTAACCTCTTTCTGCTTTGGTTTCCTCTTCTGTAAAGTGAGAATAATAATAGCAGTACCTCCCAGGCTTGTTATAAGGTTAAAATAAGATAATATTTGCAAACTTTAATGGACTAAATTAATGCTAGCTATTATTATTCCCATTTTGTAGATGAGGAGACTCAATCTCAGAAAGGTTGTGTGCCTTCCCCTTTTCCTTACCTCCCCATCTCTCTGAACTGTAGGTCACTCAGACCCCATCTGATGTTCTGGTAGAAAGAGCAGTATAGCTGCTCATGCCACTTGGATGATCTTGGAGTCAACAATTTCTGTCCTTTTAGGGAGACAGAGGACCACTGGGTTACATCACTGACCTGCCTCTATGCCTGCCATTGAGGGAATTAAAAAAAAAATCTTTCTTTACCCTAGGAGCAGTTCCCTTTATTGAGTTTGGCTCTAATTGGAATCTTCAGCTTCAGAACTAAAATCTACCCTCACCTGGGGGGACTATCTCAGCTGAACTCAGTGATAAACTGACTGATATTTTATAAGTTGGTTCAATGGGTATGACTGATTGTCTTGCCTATCAATTTCTGTTTTGATTTAAAGAGATTCACACTCTGTAAAGAGATCACAGGGTATAAGCACATTGAATGTATCACCAAGGCAATACTCATAGCGCTGATGGAGACTATGAATATGCCAGCATAGTTTTAAATGGCAAAATATAACAGACTCTCCATATCGAAGACAGAAGCAAAACACTTATTCAGATACCAGAAAGGTAAATCTCAACAACAGAAAACTGAATCCACCATAGCAACAAAGAAGTTAATATGCTTTATTACTGTAGGAAGCAACATCATCCCAAAGCCTTCCCCCTGCTTGGGCCTTCCCACAAACAAATACTCATAATCCTACCTGTCTCCTTGCTTGAGTCCTCTCTCTCCCTCCATACTAACTGCTCTGACTAATTTTCTGCTCCATTCCTCCCTGCTCCACCAGTTCAGCAAACTCCCCCCACTACAGGCATATCATTACATTTGGCCTATTAAGGGGCAGGGAAGATCTTCAAATTCCCTTAGGTCTGTTAAGGAGCAGGGAAGATCTTCAAATTCCAATTACCAAGCAGTCTTATTTATACATCAAAAACTGAATTAGAATGTGGGTCATGTTAGTGGAGAGAAGGTAACTTGTGTGAAAGATACTGTAGAGGTTGAATCAACAAGCTTGGCAACTCATTGGATATAGGGGATGAGGGAAAAGAAAGAATGAGGATAAATCTGTCAATCAGCACATAGTTATTAAGTTCCTACTATGCCAGCTAGTATTTTAGATGTTAAGGATAGAAATACAAGAGTGATAGGCTCTGCTTTCCAAGAGCCTAGTTCTGCTGAAGGATGACTGTGAGATTGTGAACCTGGATGATTGGAAAAAACAGAAAAGGGAGACTGAGAAAAAGACAGGATTTGGGATGAAAGATAATGAATTCTGCTTTAGACATATTGAGTTTGAAGTGCCTATAAAATATCAGTCTAGGGATATCCAATAGGCAGTTGGTGATTCAGGCCTGGGGTTTTGGAGAGACACTAGGGTAGCATGTCTAGATCTTCGAGTCATCTGCATAGAGATCACAGCTGTGAACCCCTGGGAGCTGATGAGATCACCAAGAGGGAGGTTATAGTGGAAGAAAAGAAGGAGACCCAGCACAGAGCCTAGAGGCACACCCATATATATAGGCATTGGGACATGAATGATAATTCAAAAAAAAAAATGACTGAGGGGTGACCAGATAAGTAGGTGGAGAATCAGGAGAGAGGGTAGTATCACAAAGACAAGTGTGTGTAGGAGGAGTGGTTGTCAAATGCTGAGGATGAGGGCTTAGAAAAGGCTATCACACTTGACAAATAGATAACTGGTAATCTTGAAGAGAGCAGTTTTGTTTGAATGATGAGGTCAGGAGCCATATGGAAAAGGGTTGAGAAAGGAATGAGAAGTGAAAAAGTAGAGGAAACAAGTATAAACAGCTTTTCTAGGAGTTTGGTTGCACAAAGTGGTGAAATATAAGACAATCTTTTGTAAGGAATGTTAGAATCACATAGTAGTGAAATTTTTTGTTGTTGTTTTTTTTTGTTGTTGTTTGTTTTTCCTTAGAGATGGAGGAGATCTGGACAGGTTTGTAAACAGTAGTGAAGGGGTCAGTGAATAAGATGAGACTGAAAATTAGGCAATGAGAAACTATAATCAAATAGGCATCCTTTCTGATAAGAAGGGGAGGAAAGACTAACAGGCACAAGTGGAGGGGTTAACATTGTCAAGAAGAAGTGCTACTTCTTTCTCTAAGACTAGAGCAGAGGAGGAGAGAGTATAGGGTAATGTTGAGGGAATTTAGTGTATAAAAGTGGGGAGAAGAGGGAACTTGATGACCTCAATTTTTTCAGTGTAATATGAGGCAAGGTCATTGGCTGAGAGAAATTGGAATGGCATTGGTGTACCTGCACCATCACATCATCACATGAGAGATTAGAAAGGGCTTTTGGAGAGAAATTTTGGAAGATATACTTGGGGGAGTGTGGAATAGAGATTTGATCAGGGAAAAACAAAAACACTGGCGTCGAACAGTGGGAGCTCATTTGTAGTCAAGTAAAATAAATTTAGAGTGGACAGTTAGCATGGTTGTGTGACTTTGTAGGATCAGAGAAGAAGGATAACAGGAATAATGCAGATCTGAACAGCTATAGGGCAAGGGGAAAGGGACTCACAGATAGAAGAAAGAATAAAGTCCAATGGGTTGACTATAAGGGCAAGATTTCAAAAGGAGGAAAATGTAACACCTCTACTGCAAAGGTGAGAAGGGGCCTGAAATGGATTCCTGCAGCTTGTCATTTTTCTTCATCTCCTCCCAAAAGGAAATGTCAGATGAGTTGGGGGGTGGGATGGGACTTCATTGACACAATAATCCTATGAGGTAGGTATATCTGGGCCCACATGTATAGCTGAGGGAGGAGGAGCTGTGGTTAGTACCATGACACCATAAAACAGTGGCTCTTGGGTGGAGTATATTCATGGGAGACAAACTCATTTGCCAACACCTGATGCAGTTTTCTGGTTTCCTCTATAGTGCAACTGAACAACTCTGTACTAATGTTCCCATACAACAGCTTCCACTGATGTCCCTATCTCCATTCCATAACTCCTGCCTAACCCTCTGGATTTACTGATTCCCATGTACCCTTGCCTTGGAATACTGGTTAACCTTTTCAATGACAGCTTGGGCCATGCTGTTTTCCCCTCAGGCATAAACTCCTTTAAATCCTGCATACCTGACCTTTTCATACTTTTCTAGTCTTCTTACTCATAATCTTCCTTCATTCACTCTACAACCCACCTGTATTGGCCTATTTACTGTTTCCTAAATATCCTGTTCCATCTCCCGTCTCAGCAACTTTACCCTCCATGTCTGGAAGTCTACTTCTACCTCTTAGACTCCCTGGTTTCAGCTGCTAGTGATTTCCCCTTCTAAAGTTAATATGTGTCTACCCTATACGTATCTCATATATGCCTTTATTTTCATGTTGTTTCCTCCATTAGAAGGTAAGCTCTTTGAGAGAAAAGACTTTTTGTTTTTTTCTATGTATCTTCTCTGATTAGCATAGTGCTTGGAAATGGGAAGAACTCAACATATTTGTTGATGGGTAGATTGGTTAGACTCATCCCTGTAGGAGCTGGAGACCTGACAAAAGAGCAGTATTTGCCATGGAAAAATTCTGGTGTCTGAGGAGGTGGGTTTGAATCTTACTTCTGCTATTTATGTCCTGTGAGGCAAGTCACTTAACAGCTCTGTCTAGGTTGTTAAGGTAAGTACAAACCGAGTCAGTAACCAATGCCAAGAGATGGAGATGGGATGTCAAAACCAAGGAAGCAGATGTGAAGAGAGAATGAAATACTAGCTGGGTGGAGATCTATGTAGGTCAGCCAAATGTAGAGAGAAAGATAACAGAGAATTTGAAAGGAAGCCAGTACTCAGAGAATCAATAGTCATTAGGAGTTCATAAAGCTTGGGACAGTCATATAGAAGAGGATAAGCTGCCATGTGACAGTACCACACACACCCTTGTGTCTTAAAGAAAATGACTGATTGAGATCTAGGAATTGGTTAAGAGTATGAGATGAGTCATTCTATGGTTCTGGTATTCACTTTCTTCATGTGTAAAACAAGGGGTTAAGGTCATGGATCTAGAGTTGGGAGGGACCTTAGAGGTTATCTCGTGCTACCTTCTTATTTTACAGATGAGAAAACTGGAGCCCAGAGAGTTTAAATGAATTGCCCAAAGTGATACAACTCACATGTGTCAGAGAAAAGATTGAACCCTGGTCTTCTGATCCCAAAACCAATATATTTACCATTGTACAAGACCTGGCTACACTCGGAATTTCTCCATTATGTCTCTAGGAACCTCATCATTTTGCAACCTACTCATCACATCAGTCTTGGAACTCACATTTCATTTCAGTACTCTCTGCCCCTCTGTTTGGAGGGAGGAATGAAGAATTCCTCCTAAAACTCCATTTGAGAGAGCTCTTGGACCTGCTATCTCTTCATTTCCTATCCAGCTATATTCCTTTAGACAACCCATCTTGATACCTCTCCCCTCTCCTCCAAACCTCCTCCTTTGAGATTCCTTCTGTGTGTCGTCTGCACTAACTAGAATTAAATAGTAAACCCCTTTATGGCAGAGACTGTCTTTTTTATATTTGTATCCTCAATACTAACACAGTTCCTGGAACATATTAGATGTTTAATAAACGTTTGGGGCAGCTAAGTGGCACAGTAGATAGAGTACCTGGGACTGGAGTCAGGAAGAGTTCAAATCTGGCTCAGACACTTACTAGTTGTGTGACCCTGTTTGCCTCAATTCCTTATCTGTAAAATGAGCTGAAGAAGGCCATGGGAAACCACTCCAGTATCTTTGCCAAAAAAACCCCAAATGGGGTCATGAAGAGTTGGAAGTGACTAAAATGACTGAACAACAACAAATATTTATTGACTGACTTAGACTGCCTGATCTCTCAGCCTTAAATCTATGGTCCATAATGGTGATCTATTATCATCTGTATTTAACCAAAGAGGAAATGGAAGCTCAAAGAAGGAAGTGAAAATCATGGTTAAGTAACTTGCTGGAGTTAACACATTAATAAGTGAAAGACCCAGCAACATCAGCCTCCAATGCTGAGGTTCTTTTCATTACATGTAACACAAATAATCCCTACTCTTAATTCCTTGCGTCTTTTTGGAGGTCAGTCAGTTTCTGTGTTGGAAACCACCTTCCTGTCTCAAACCAATTTCTTAAAGTAATAACAAAGAAAGCCTTACCTTAAAACTTTTGAGTATATTCTAATAATCAGAATCTGGAACCATTTCACATCACAAGCTGGTTTCCTTCATGAACAATTAGAAGGTCAGGTCATTCCTCCACTGGTTTTCACAAATGAAACAAAATACATCCCCGACACTGGGATCATTGTCTATGTCTTTCCCTTGTGTCCCCTCCCCACCAACAGATGAGGGAAGTCTTCAGGACTTCAGGAGACTTCTGTCCTATGGAAAGAAAGCAAAGGGAATTATAATTATTATATTATATGATATTATATATAATATGATATTTCAGTTAATATTAATGTCACATGTTATATTATTTGCAAATAGGAGTAGAAAATAATGTATTTCCCCAGATCATCAACAGTATAGAAATTTGCTTGGATCCCTGGTGTTGGCTCTATATCCTTACCTACAAATCCACTGCCACATCCCAATATAATTACTGCTGCCACTAAGTGGGCTGGAACAAATATCACTAGCATCCAGTGTGTTTCTCGCTGCCTTAAATAGCCCTGTTCCTAATGAGTAACCCTGGAGAGTTAGCAATTAGCAGTGGCAGCTTTTGTTGGCTGTCCAGCAGCTGCACTGAACTTGTTTCTCTATGTCCTGTCCAGCAGAGGGGTGGGCTGTCCACGTTAGGCAACCCTGATCATTCTGCTTTAGAGGAGTCCTAGTTGATTCATCCAAGATTTGAGCCCTGGAGGCTGAAGTGAAGTGCAGTAGATTAATTCTGGGGGCCCTCTAGTATCAAATGTGCTGTGTTTCTTTTGTATGTCAGATTCTCCCATGTCTTTTCCTATATTCTTCAAGACTCTTCCATAATAGGTCTTTGTATTTATTCCTCTAATGATTAGAGCAGACTGTTTTCTCACACTTGAGTGCAACGGGAGGACAGAGCCATCCTTCCATTGCTCAAGTTATTGCCTCAGGAGTAAAGAAGTATCAGTGTAGCTTCCAAAAGTGCCTGATGTCCCCAAGGGTGTACCCTCGGCTCCTGGATGATCTGACTGTGTTTCTATTTACATGTTTCACCATTTCACATGATTTTATTAGTAGGAGTACTCCCTCCACCAGTGCAGATCTCAATCCCCAATGAGAGGATTCGGGTCTTCTTATCTTTTCCT
>CM053584.1:272311123-272326878 GCA_028627135.1 Pseudochirops cupreus
GTTGTAAAATACTGGGAATGTAAAGAATTCAGAGAAGCATTGGAAGACTGAGATGAAATGATTCAGAGTGAAATCAGCAGAACCAGGAAAACAATATACGTAATGATTATGATATATTCAAAGGAAAGAGCAAAACAAAAGCAAAACAAAAACCAAAATTGAATGCTGTTGAACAAGAAGATTGACCTTAGAGAACAAATGAGAAAATATATCTCCCTCCCTTCTTAGAAGAGGTGGGAGACTATGGATATGAAATGTCTATGTGTTGATACATTTTATTGAGCTTCCCTTTCCCCATTTTTATTCTTTGTTTATGAAAAAGTTCTTTTTTGTGTTCACTAAATTCAGAATAAAAAATAAAATGTATTTTTAGAGTGTAATATTTTCTCACACTTACTATTCTTCCTTTTTATCAGGTTAAATGGTTTTCTCACAAATAGAATCCTCTTGATACCTCCTTTCTCTACCTCTCTTATCTAATTCCATAAAATCCATTGAAGTCTCCTTTATCATGGCTATCTCAGGCTACTAAAAAGAATACTGGACTGAAATATAGGTGGCCCTGGTTCAAGTTCAGGTTCGCTTAATGACTATGTGGCCTTGGGGAAATAACTTATCCATCTTCTTACTCAGTTTTCTTTTTTAAGTCTTCAAGGTGGATGTAGTAATACCTGCCCCCTATTTCCCTGATAAGAAGGTTTTAGGAATGACTAAGGTAATTCTTCTGAATAAATTTATCAATAAGCATTTATTAAGGTATTTCCAATTCATCCTGTATATAATTAGTTTATACATGGCTGCTTTCACATCATCTCCCTCAATAGACAATTAATTCCTTCAGGGCAGAGAACATATTTTGTATTCCTTTTTCTCCCTGGTGCTTGGCACAGTGCCTGGCACATAACTGGCATTTAATAAATATTTGTTAACTGATTGACTTATTATCGAGCACTCTGCTAGGTGCTGGAAACACAAAGACAAAAATGAAAACCTCCCTACCTCAAAAAGCTTACATTTTGAGGGAAATTATGTGTACATTGATGCATATATACAGATTAAATAAGAAATAAATACAAGGGCGCAGCGAATAAAGCACCTGCCCTGGAATCAGGAGGACCTGAATTCAGATGTGACTTCAGACACTTATTGCTTACTAGCTGTGTGACCTTGGGTAAGTCACTTAACCCCAGTTGCCCTGCCTTACCTCCTTAACTTCCCCCCAAAAAGACAAAATAAATGCAAGGTGATTTTGAAGGGGAAACACTAGAAAGTAGCTGAGAGTAGGGGTATCAAGAAAGTCTTAATGTAGAATGTAGTGCTTGAGCTGTCCTGAAGGAAACTAGGAATTCTCGGAGGTCCTTGGAATCAGGAGAAAAATAATAGTTGACTTTATGGCACTTTTAAATTTGTTTCACCATGACCTCACAGCAACCCCTATGAGGCATGTACCAGGGATATTATTATCCACATTTTATAGATGATGAAACTGTCCCATAGTTAGTGTCAGAACCAGGACTCCTCCTTAACCAAGGAGGAGTATTAGGCTGTATTATTATCACTACAAATTTAAAAAAATCACAATAATCAGGCCCTTTGAGTTTGAAAGCAAAATGACAGAGCTAGTGATATTATATGAAGGAAGACAAAATGAATAGATATGTAGGATTTCCCTATCCCAGAAGATCTCATTCTTTTTTCGGTATTTTAATGCACTATCTTAGTTGGCTTTTTTAAATCTTTAGTTCTCTGAAGAACAACCTCCTTTTCTTCAACATTTGGTAAAGCATCTGATATATTCCTAGCAGCTAGGTGGTGCATTGGGTGGAGTGCTGGCCCTAGAGTTGGGAAGTTCTTGAGATCAAATCTGGCCTCAGACACTTATTAGTTGTGTGACCCTGGGGCAAGTCACTTCATTTCCATCTGCTTGTTTGTTCCATCATGTCTGACTTGGGGTTTTCTTGGTAGAGATACTGGAGTGGTTTGCCATTTCCTTCTCCAGCTCATCTTACAGAGGAGGAGCTGAGACAAACAGGATTAAATGACAGAGTCACACAGCTAGTAAATGTCTGAGGCCATTTTTGAACTCAGAAAGATGAGTTTTCCTGATTCTAAGGCCAATGCTCTATCCACTGCTATACCTAACTGCCCCCAAACCAGGGATCGCTAGGAGTATGTAAAGTTCTGGACAATCATACAGAAGATTAGTTGCCAAATGACTTCATGTAGCTGTTTATGGCTTTGTTCTAATGATGAGCTGAACCATTCCATCCATAAGACACAGTTTTGTGTCTTGAAAGAAATGGCTGACTGGGATCAGGGAATCAGATACCATTTCCCTTCTGGGATGTAACAAAGGTTTTGATTGGACAAGACATTAATAATGGAATGTTGATGTTCTCTATCAGTTTTCCAGATTTGGTTTTCTGGGTCATAGCCTACTTAGAAGACTAGGCACTAGAAATACCACTATCAGTATTGGGAGCTCAAGGTAGCCCTTCTCTTGACTTTGAACACTTTTTTTCCCTCTAAAGATCAGAACTTGAGTTCCTCAAGGAACCAGGGTATAGGGTTTAGATTCTAGCTATCCTGGCAGAACAAGGACTGATGAATGACAGGTAGATGAAGAGCAAGAGGGAAAGTAAAAGATTGGATGGTGCAAGATTTGCTACTTGGGTTATTTGGAATGGCCTACTCTGGTGATCCTTTAGTTCCCACAAGAACAATCAAAGTAAGTAGATCAGATAGAAAACTATACTTGAGAGCTTATCTATAGGTGACCAGTACTGGTTAACTTCTCATTTGTATATTCTATGGCCTTAATTTCTTATAGTATGGCATTGAGGGCCCTAATGGTTGGATTAATAGCTAGGGATAATAATGCCAGGAAATGAAGCCAAGTTGTCATATTGGAAGTAGCAAATAGGAATGGCAACCAAAACATAACCTAGAACAAGACAAGATGAACAAACAGTTTTAAAAATTAGCTAGAGTGACCAAAAAATGAGCAGTGGGAAAGCAACTGTCAGACACCCAAGAGTCAGTGAGGACTACATGAAGCTCAGAGCAGTAAGGCAGAAGATATTTTGCTATGCAAAGGCCCAGGCCTTTCAGCAGCTTCCTTTGATGGATGGGTTGGAATATATTAGCCACAAACACCTTCTCCTCTCCAGTCCTGTGTCTTCATAATAATTTACAATTATAGCACTTTAGGATTTCCAAAGTGCTTTCCTCATAATAATCTGACTAGATAAGTAGTACAGACATTATTATCACCATTTTATAGATAAGGAAACTGAGACTCTGATTTGCCCCTGATCCACACCTATAAGGTGACTATGTTGGATTCTAATTCAGATTTCTTGGATCTAGTTCTCTTTATGTAATATTATATTGCCTTGTAATGGGACAAGCATTTGAAGATAATTAAATGGATCTATTTATTCCATCAGTGAAGGCACTCCCTCCACTTATGTACAATGGAGATTGTATGCCTCCTCCTCCAGCACTATATCTATATATGTATGTGTGTATATAAGATATATAATATACACGCATATACTATATATGTAAATGCATATATGTATGTCTATGTACACACATATGTATGTATACATATATGTGTGTATTTTTTAATCTTAAATCTTCCATATAGGAACTACCCAATGTGTTAGAGATCTTCCTTTGGCTCTTTTAATATCTTGGGGAAAATGAATTCAATAGTTTAGAGAGAAGTAGATATTACACATAATCAAAAATACTTTATGACTGACTGACAAAAAATTGTATATGTACCATTCTTTCCCCTGATACTGATATCACACTATTATAGACCCTTATCATTTCACCCTTGAATTGTTGCACTAGCCTCTGCTGGTAGGTCTCCTGGTCTCAAGTCTCTCACCACTCCAGTCCATTCATACTCAGCTATCAAAGTGATGATCCGAATGCATGTCTAACCATGTTACCCCTTTACTCAATAAACTCCAATGACTCTTGACTACCTCCAGTATCTAATATACATCCTGTTTGTCATTCGAAGCTCTTTCTTAATCCATTCCTACCTTTCCAGTATTATTCCATTTTACTTCTCATCATATACTCTTCAATCCAGTAACCTTGACCTCCTTGCTATTACTTTACACTTCATCTCCTAACTGGAGACATTTTCACTGCTGTTCTTCATGCCTGGAATTCTCTACTTCCTCATCTCCAATTCCTGAACTCACTGGCCTCCTTCAAGTTTTCACTAAAGTCCTCTCTCCTGCAAGAAGTCTCTTTTTTTTTTGGAGGGGGCAAGGCAGGGCATTTGGGGTTAAGTAACTTGCCCAAGGTCACATGGTTAATACGTGTTAAGTATCTGAAGTCAAATTTGAACTCAGGTCCTCCTGATTTGAGGGCCAGTGTTCTGTTCACTGCTCCACCTAGCCACCCCAAGAAGTCTTTCCTGATCTTTTATAATGCTGGTATCTTCCCTCTATTGATTATCTATAATATATACTGTTTGCATATTATTGTTTCCATGTTGCTTCTCCCATTAGATTGTAAACTTCTCGAGAGTAGGGATTATTCTTTGCCTCTCTTTGTATTTCCAGTGCTTAGCACAATGCCTGGCACATAGTAGGTGTTTAAAGAAATTCTTGGTGATTGGCTGAAATAATGTTGCTTCAAGGAACATTTGTTTTTCATCAATAATGTCAAAGAATCGTAATCAAACCTATCACTAATGTAATTTAGCCTAACTGTTCATATAATTCCCTCCCTTTTCTAGTACCCCTTTATGCACTGTCTTCTCCCCTAGCAGCAGCAAGCCCCCTAGCATATCCAGTATGGCTGCTAGCACAGGTTCTTTGATCTGCTTTTCTAAAGGAAAGCAACTCAAAAGGGGTTAACAATCTTAGTTTAATCAAACATATATCATTTACCTAATTTAGGGGGAAGTTAGCACCCTGAACTTCAGAGAAAATACAAACAAATTACAAGGCCACAAAAAATACAGACAGAGAAAATAACATAATTCAACAGACCCACAGAAAGGCTTCTAGCTAACTGACTATCATATACCTGCATAGTTAGTTACCAGAGAGGGAAGCACTAACATCTGGGTTTTCAAAGCCAGGGGCTCGATGTTTACCCATCTGGCCAAATCACACAACTCTTCCCATATGTGAGTCCCAAAGCAAAACCTCAGCTCAGGGTAGATATATATATATATATATATATATAACCTTCTCCAAGGTCAGAGGACTCCACAACCTTTGTGACCCACTGCCTAAATACAAAGTAACAAAAGGTGTGCCTTCCTGAAAGTGAGGCCCGTTAAAGGAGGGAACATCTTCAAATTCCCTAGGCCTATTAAGGGTCAGGGATGACCTTCAAATTCCCTTACCATTACACCCCTTAGCATATAAGCTCCTTGCCATGTAAGCTCAAAGTCCAGTAGGCTTTTATTTGAATTTCTAGTACACTGCCTGCCATTTGGTAAGTGCTAAATAGATGTTCTATCCATCCATCTGTCTCTACATATCTATCTATCTATCTATCTATCTATCTATCTATCTATCTATCTATCCATTCATTGCTGACACAATCTTGACACAAGGCCTCTGCTTCCAGATACACCCAGGATATTTTTAAAACATGGGGAGACATATGTGATAGTTAATTTTTTTTTCCTCTCCCTGGATCTACCTATTGAGAAATCCAGGGGTGAGAGGGAAGCTGTGGGTGGAGGTTTAAGGAGAGGGAGGAGTTGCTGTCACTATCTTGATGATTATATAGTTTTATATAGTTTCTGTAAAGACCAGCTAAGCTTTTATAGTCAGGGCTTAGACTATACAAATACATATATCCCATTTATAGCATTGTTCCTATGGAACTAATTGTCACTTGTAATATACTTTCACCTAACTTTTGTGTAACAATTTAAGAGCTTTACACCTAGAGATATGTCTTACTTGCATATGTGCGTGTGCATATATACAACTAATATTTAAATCTTATCATCATACTCAAATGTGTATGAGTATAGATATGTATATATACATTTCAAGGATCTGTAATTCCATTGTTGTTGGGCATAGACCCACTGTGCCTTAGGAAATATTTTAAAAAATTATTATGGCTAAAAAAAAGTTGATTCTAGATGACCTCTGTCATAGTTTAACAATTTAAATAAAATCAACAAATATTTATTAAGTATCTACCATATACAAAGTGCTGTACTCAGCTCCAAGGGCAGTTCAAAGATAGATAACTCATGGTACTTGACCTCAAGGATCTAATAGCAATGAGAAATGCACATTAATAACCATAATTCAAAAGAGAATCACGGAATCTCAGAGCTGAAAATGAATGCTAAGATCATCTAGGCCAGCTAAAACTAGAGCAAGAATCCTTTATCCAACTTGTTGTTCTTTCCTTGCGTCATGTCCTGTGTCTCTCACCCGTGCCTGGAATGCTCTCCCTCTTTGCCTATTCTCTTTGGAACCCTTGGTTCAAGATGCAGCTCAAGCATCACATTCTTTGTGAATCCTTTTCTACTTTGCCTTTCCCCACCTCAACTCCACTAGCTGCTGGTGTTATGTATGTATGTATGTATGTATGTATATTTATTGTCTCTGCCATTAGACTATAATCTCTTTAAAGATAGTTACTAGTTGTGTGACCTTGGGTAAGTCACTTAACCCCAATTGCCCTGCCTTCACCCCTCCAAAAAGACAAAATAAAAGGTAGGTACTATTTTATTCTGCCTTTACATCTTCAGTGCCTAGCACAGTGTCTGGTATATAGTAGGTGCTTAATAAATGCTTATTCATGCTTGATTACAATATACACCATAAATGGTCATCAACTTTGCTTGAAGGTCTTCATTAAGGAAGAATCTACCACCTCCCAGGCAGTTCATTCAACTTGTGGATAGCTCTAATTGTTAGGAAGTTTTCCCTGACATCAAGCTCAAATTGGTTTCTTTAGGCATAAGGAAATTATGAATGAAGTGGTAGTATCTAGTGATTATGTTGTGCTTTAAGGTTTGCAAAGCAAATTATATTTATGTTATCTCATTTGATCCTCACAACAACCCTGGGAACTAGGTGCCGTTATTATCCCTATTTGATGGATAAGGAAAGTGAGGATAAACAGGTAAAGTGTCTTAAATGTCTGAGGCTGGATTTAAATTCAGCCCTTCCTGATTCCAGGCCCAGTGCTGTATTCACTGTGCCACCAACCAGCCCTTTAAATCCTCTGATTCTGAGAAATATGTTTTAATTTTCAATTTAAAAATTTTTAAATTCCCAAGGGTTCATCTGTGCTCATTCACAACCTTCTGGTTAACTATCAATATTTAGACCAATGATTTCCAGTACTGGATTCTGTGGCATCTTTTTTCTGGAGTTATTTATTTGATTCTTCTATTCTCATGCCCTGAAAAAAATTGCATAAAGCAAATAAAAAAATGAGTAAACCTAAATTCATCTTATTCAAGAAATTTTATGGAAACCCTTGACAACTTTGTTCATGCCCTGACATATCACTGAGTCAGGGTTGTTAATCATTGGTTTAGTTCTGCAACCTACACTTAGATGCATGGTCATTTCAAGTTGATAAAACAACATTAAGAACTCTAATATAAGTATTGCTCATGGTGCCTACTATCACCCCCACACAGCTGTCTTCCATTCAAGAGATGATAGTGGTATGGTGGAAACTGTCTACAGCTGTAACTCATTTGAAAGAACAAGGCAAGGACAGTGGGATTAGACCAGTGGTTCTCAACCTATGGATTGCGACCCCTTTGGGAGTTGGATGACCCTTTCACAGGGGTCACCTAAGACCATTGGAAAACACATATTTCTGATGGTCTTAGGAACCAAGACATCGCTCCTCTATCCATTTCCAGACAGGTCTGCCCACATGCAGATACGCCCACATACCAGTATTAAAGGGTCATGGCATTAGGAAGGTTGAGAACCACTGGATTAGACCCAGAAGTCCAAGATTTAAAATGTGCTTACTAAACAAAACAAACTATGAACATTTCTTGGTAGACCTAGAACCCTGGACCTTGTGTTTGTTATTTGCTGATTCTTGTTTCTCCTGCTGATGATCTTCTGCTAGCTATATTAGCCCAGTTTGTGGACATTTCTCTTGTTTCTGCCCCTCCTCCTCTTTGGGGACATTCTATATGTGTTCATGTGTTAACTGACCTCTTTTGTTATAAGCATCATCTATAAATTTATAAAGTTCTTGTGGAAAAGATGTGGAGTACAATTCCTGACATACAGTAAGAGCTTAATAAATGTTTACTGACTAGATGAATTCAGAGCTACTAGCATGGCTGGACTCAGATAGTAATTGTAGATGTTCGATGTCAACAAGGCAGGAGTTGCCAGTGGAGTATTCCAGGGACTTGTACTTGACCTTGTACTTTTTAACATTTTTATCATTGATTTGGATAAAGGCATAGATAGTATGTTCATTGAATTTGCAGATAACATAAAGATAGGAGGGATGACTGGCACAGTGGATGCCAGAGTCGGTTTCCAAAAGGAACTTCACAGGCTAGAGTATGGGGCTGGATCTAAGAAGATGAAATTCAATGGGAATAAACAGAAAGGTTTACATTTGGGTGCAAGAATCAATCTTTTAAATATAAAGTGGGTAGGGCTGATTAGACAGCGATTTGTTTGAAAAAGAATGGGGGAGATTGGGGATGTAGACTGTAAATTCAATATGATTCAGCAGTATGATGTGAGAGCCAAAAAAAATTGTAATCTTGTGGGCTGTGTTAGGAAAAGATGTTAACTTTCATCCTATTCTTCATGAACTCATGGATCATTCTGTCCATGGTGTTTTCTTAGCAAAGATACTGGAGTGATTTGCCATTTCCTTCTTCAGTGGATTAAAGCAAACAGAGGTTAAGTGATTGGTCTGGGGTCACACAGCTAGTAAATATCTGAGGCCAAATTTAAGTTCAGGTCTTCCTGACTCCAGGCTCAGCATTCCATCTACTGAGTCAGCAAGCTCCCTCTTAGGTAAACAGAGGTTAAGTGAAAGCCACGGAGCTAGTGTCTGAAGCCAGATTTGAGCTCAGATCTTCCTGACTCTAGGCCCAGCGATCTATCCACTGAGCCATCTAGCTGTCTCATTAGGAAGAATAGAACTTACCAGATGAGTTGGTGACAGTTCCACTATACTTTACTTCTATCAGAACTCATCTGGAATATTATGATGAGTTCTAGGAATCACAGATTAAGAAGAATATTGATAAGCTGGAGAATGTACAGAGGAAGACAACCAGGATGGTGACATCCCTTGAGTACCTGTCATGTGAAGATTAGTTCTTTTGAAGAGTCTGAACAAAACAGCAGAATCTGAATGCTATGAAATTTGACAAGGCTTGGCCCCTGAGAAGAGATGCAAGAAATCATCTTCTTTGCAGAGATGGGGTACTATTGGCATAGAACACAGAAACACTGTCAGATTTTTTCAATGTGTCGCTTCTACTGAACTCTTTTTTTCCTCTATTTTTTATTCTTTGTCACAAGAAGTGGCTCTCTGGGAAGGACAGAGAGAGAATATACATTGGGAAAAAATTTATAAAAGGCATTTTATGTAACACATACTCTGAGGGTACCAGATCAACTGCTGATCAAACTTACAAGTGGGATCCCCTTAGAGTTCTACGGGATGGTCTGGAAGAGGGAGGTATTTCTAGTAGTATTGCCTACAAGCCCTCACCAGTGTACTTCCCTCAATGATTATCTGTTGACAAACTTTATTAATTTTTAGTTAGGGGTACTGACTAAGTGGCGTAGTTGATAGAGTACTGGGCCTGGAGTCAGGAAGACTCATCTTCCTGAGTTCAAATCTGACCCCACACACTTGCTAGCTGTGTGACCCTGGGAAAATCACTTAACCCTATTGGCCTCAGTTTCTTCACCTGTAAAATGAGCTGGGGAAGGAAATAGTAAACTGCTCTAGTATCTGCCAAGAAAACCCCGAATGGGGACATGAAAATCAGACATGACTGAAAAGTAACTAAACAACAACAACAACGTTCCCAGAATCTGGTAGCGTGTCTGATCCATAACCTTTACTGTAAAATGCTTGTGGATTACTCGATTGATAATAAACACCTATTAATTCATCCTTTCATTTTATAGATGACAATCCCCAAAGATCAGAATGGTCAAGTGACAGTAACTGGTTCAAGGTCACAGAGGCAGCAAGTGACTGGGCCAGAATCTGAACCTCAGACCCCGCAACTCCAGATTCAGCGTTTACTCTTTATATTGTATCAAGCCACAACAATGAGAAACCTCCAGGTGGGTAGAGTCCTAGGCCTGCAGTCAAGAAGGCCTGAGTTCAAATCTAGCCTCAGATACTAACTATGTGACCCTGAGTAAGTCATTTAACGCTGTTTGCCCCAGTTTCTTCAACTATAAAGTGAGCTGGAGAAGGAAATGGCAAACCACTCTAATATCTTTGCCAAGAAAACCCCAAATGGGGTCTTGAAGAATCAAACATGACTAAGAATTAATGAATGTAGAGACAGGAGAAGACTAATATCTTCTGTTAGGTTTTTATCATAAATCAGAGATGCTGGCAGGGGCCTTGGGAATCACCTAGTGCTCTTGGCATTGTCCCAGACATGCTCTCCCTTAGTCCAACATTCATATCCAATCAATGATCAAATCTTGCTGTTTCTAGCTTCGTGACATCTTTTCCACCCAACCCCTTCTCTTTTTTCACACTGGTTCTCCTTGGTTCCACCTGTGATCACCTGCCCTAATTGGTCTTCCTGCCCAGGTCTCTTACCACTCTATCCATCCTACACACTGCTGCCAAAATAATTTTCTTAAGGTGCAGAAGGTCCTATTCAAACAACTCCATTGGCTTTCTATTGCTCTAAGGACAAACTATAAACTCTTCTGTTTAGCTTTGAGAGCCCTATACAATCTATCTTTCTAGCCCCATTGACCATTACTTTCTTTTCCTCAGTCTTCCATCTAATCAAACTGGCTTCCTCCCTGTTTCTTATTCACAACACTCCATCCCTGGTCACTTGGCATCTTCTGTGACTGGAATGAACTCTCTCTCTAATACCCCCCCTACTCCCTCCACCCTCTCTTTCTGTATGAAGCCTTTCCTGCTGCTAGGGTAGTGCCCTACTCCCAAACAAGCTTATATTTAATAACTCTATACTTTTATTTTTTTTCTAATTTTAAAAAATATTTTTATTCTAAGTTTTGAGTTCCAAGTTCTATTTTTCCTTACCTTCCTTTCCTATCCACTCCCCCAAGATGGTCAGCAATCAGATATAACTTCTACATGTGCAGTTATGTAAAACAGGTCCATATTAGTCATTTTGTACAAGAAGACTAGAATAAAAGAAAAAAAGATGAAAGAGAGAAAGTGAAAAATTGTGTGCTTCAGTCTGTATTCAATCAATATCAGTTCTTTCTTTGGAGGCAGAGAGTGTGTTTCATCATTAGTCCTTTGGGATTGTCTTGGACCATGGTATTGCTGAGAATAGCTAAGTTTTCCACAGTTCTTCATTGGCCATTATTGCTGTTACTGTGTACATTTTCCTGGTTCTGATCACTTCACTCTGCATTAGTTCATGTTAAGTCTTTCCAGATTTTCTGAAATCATCCTGCTTGTCATTTCTTATAGCACAATAATATTCCATTATAATCATATACCATGGCTTGTTTAGCCATTCCTCAACTGATGGCCATCCCTTTAATTTCCAGTTCTTAGAACTCTATACTTTTGCTGTATGTATTTTCTATGAATTTGTAGCCTCCTCATTAGAATGTAAACTCATTGAGGGCAAATTATTTCATTCTTTGTGCTGGTATCCCCAGTGTCTCATGGTGCCTGATGCATAGGAGATTGATACATACTTTCTTGGTTAATTTTGTACAACCACTAACTGTACAAAAAAAGGAACTTCAGACGCATAGAGATTAAATGACATGTCCAACGTCACACAGTTATTTGCAATGCTGGGCATAAGTGCTGGGCAGCTGGATGGTACAGTAGATAGAGTGCCAGGCCTCGAGTTAGGAAGATTCCTCTTTGTGAGTTTAAATCCAGCCTCAGACACTAGCTACGTGACCCTAGGTAAGTCACTTAACCCTGTTTGTCTCAGTTTCTTCATCTGTACAATAAGCTGGAGAAAGAAATGGTAAACCACTTCAGTGTCTATGCCAAGAAAAACCCAAATGGGTTCATGAAGATTCAGACATGATTGAACAATGAATCCTGTATATTTAAAAAAAACAACAACAAAAACTATTTTATTGAGTAGTAAAAACTTCAAATGCTTAAAGAGCACTGTTTAGAAATTGTTGCAATATATAGTTTTCGATTTTGTAATAGGTGTATAAAATAGCCTATATTTGTATGATGCTTTAGAGTTTACAAAATATTTTCATTTATACAAGTTTTAACTCACAACACTGAGGACGTTTTACACATAATTTGTTTATTAATACAAGTAGCTTGTATTTTCCTTTTAGATTTGTGGTGTACACACTCTCTAGGAGCCCTAAAAAGAAACTCTTCCACAGGTATCTTAAAAAAAAATAACAAAATAGAACGCTTCCATAGCCTGGACATGGCTGGATGCCTGTGTATGGGGCTTAAGGCAATGCAACTTCCCCCCTCTCCTTGCAAGCCTCTGGCTAGCTGCCTGCAGTAGAGCCCAAGCCCAAGCCCAGGCTGCCAGCTTGGCTCCTTGCCAGAGGAAAGGGAGGGAGCAGAAAGGAAAGCCTCAGGTACAGGGTGTTGGCTCAATTCAGAGAAGTGCAGAGAGGGGCGGATGAAGGGCAACAGATCCAAAAGAAGGGCTCCCAAACCTTACTTTCTATGTGCATGAGTGTTTATGTGCCCCCCCCCCGCCCCCGCCATTCCCAGCACTTTCTAGATGTGTGACAATGGGCACATTTTAGCCTCAGTTTTCTCATCTGTAAAATGGGAATTGTGTAAGCCCCTACCTCACAGGGTTATCTTGAAGCTCAAATGCAATCATAAATGCAAAATACTTTCCAAACCTTAAAGAGATCTGTAAATGTCAGCTGTTATTAAGAAGTTGGGAGGAGAGTAGGCATGGGGGAGGACAGTACTAAACTAAAAAGGCAAGGTAAAGAATATGACCGGTCTTCGTTTACTTGAAAAGAAGAGACTGATCAGAGATCAAAAGAAGCTCTTTGGAAGGAAATAACAGAGGTCAGGGGAGGAAGGAAGAGGTACCACTGAGATGTCTGCATGTAGGCTGGCTATGAAAAGGTCCCAGACAGAAATTTTCTCTCTGATACTATCTTGTATAGTGAAAGAAATAGTTTGTTTTCTGGTGTCGCAAGGATGAATAGGGTGGTACTTAGGGAGGGAACCTATGATTTCTTTAGTATAGGGAACTCCCAGGTAAGGAAGCTCCCGCCCTCTAAAGCAGTGAATAGAGCACTCACTGGATCTGGAGTCAGGAAGACATGAGTTCAAATATGACTTCAGACAGGTACTAGCTGTGTGATCCTGGGCAAGTCACTTAACCTCAGTTGACCTCAGTCTCCTCATCTATGAAATGGGGATAATAATAGCACATACTTCCCAGTGTTGTGAGGGTCAAATGAAATGGTGTTTAGTTCAGGGATTGGGAACCTGTGACCTCAAGGCCATGTGTGGATTGGTGCAGGCCCCCTTGGACTCACTTGAGGACCTAGAGGGCTACATGTGGCCTTGAGGCCATAGATTCCCAACCCCTGGTTTAGTTCTCTTGTTTCCTACAAATTCAGGTTGGCATTTTCTCTGCAACTTATAGTCATGAAGAGTTGTCAAGAACACTGAGAGGGATTACCCAGGGTCACATAGCCAGTATGTGTCAAAGTTAATATGTGAATCCAGCTCTTAGTTTTGAGGCCAACTTTCTACATACTATACCACACTACCTCTAGAACAGGGTGGTATGTGGGAAAACAGCTAGCTTGAATGTAAAATCATCTGTATCTCTAGACTCTAGGCTTACATTAGATTTTAGACTTGGATCCC
Organism: Pseudochirops cupreus; assembly: GCA_028627135.1. NCBI lineage: Eukaryota > Metazoa > Chordata > Mammalia > Diprotodontia > Pseudocheiridae > Pseudochirops > Pseudochirops cupreus. The sequence goes on from CM053584.1 coordinate 272,325,176, forward strand.
CTCTGCTAGGCCACTCAAATTTGGATCCCCTTAAGTGAGACAGGAACCAGGAAAAATCTTTCACCTTGGTTACAATCGTGGTGGGATTTGGGGGGTGGGAGAAGAAGGGTGAAAATAAGATACTTTCATAAGCAAGAGATAAGCTTACCAAGTAAGGGAGGGGTAAAGGTTACCCCAGAGACCACGAAAGAGGACTGTGTGTGTGTGTGTGTGTGTGTGTGTGTGTGTGTGTGTGTGTGTGTGCGTGTGTGTGTGTGTGTGTGTGTGTGTGTAGAGGGGGTGGGCATCTACAAGAAGGAAATTTTGGGAAGTTGCTAAGAAAACATCATTAGCCAACAGGCTGCTTTCCACCCATCATCCTGCCAGCCAAGCCTCTCTTATAATTAGGTACATTTGGATAGGAACCAGCCAATTGATTCCATTTGTCTATCCCTCTGCTCTTAGATTCCACTCCCCACCCCCCTCATCCTCATTCTTTTCCAGCTAGTTTCTTTTGTGTGTAGGAGGCCTAGTTAAAGGGTTTTTGACATAAAATAGGAGATAAATAATAAATTGGAAGAATTTCTTACTGTTAAGACATGGTGCCAATCCGGAGTAAGCAGCAGATCTATTGTTGAAGTACTGGTGTTCAGATCTGGGCTTAGCTCTTGGCTGCCTTTGTGACTTTGGATTTCCCTTCTCTCTGGGTCTCCAGCTCCCTTCATCTCTAAAATGAAGGGGTAGCCTAGAAGACTTCCAAAGTCCCTTCCGGTTCAAACTCTGTGAATCTAAGTTCCTGTGAAATCAGCTTTGGTATCCATTCACGGGAACCTCTTCTCTTCCCTACCCTTCCACTAAGAGAGACAGTCCATGAAATGCTTTCCTGTTTTTCATATCTTCTCCAAAACCATCGAGACGGTGAACTTCCTCTTAGGATAAAGGGCATGTTGTCTAGTAAAATGGTGGAATAAAAGCTCTGGGCTCTTTTTTTTTTCTGGCCATTGCCTTTTAGTTCATTTCTGAGTTAGAAAGTCTCTCTGGATACATGTTCCTTGCTCTTTAAAACAGGGACCACCATCCCAGTCCTCTCCTTTACAGTGGTTAGAAATCTCTGAATTACTAGTAGGCCCCTGGCCCAGAGGCATGATATAAATAAACAAAGCTCCCCAGGGTTTGCTGTGGCACTCCAGAATGCCAGAGTAAGATGCATCAGCCCTCTACTTCACTGTCTTTAGCCTCTCTCTGCTACTTCTCAAGGTACAATACGCTTTTATTAGCAGTTGACTTGGGTTGGAGTTTGCCTTTGATCTCTCAGCAGCTCTTGGGCTTGCTCAGATCACAGACTTTTCTTAACCATTTAAAAAGACTTATGTGTGTGTGTTCTGACACCTGACTTGCCTTCCTCCTCTTTCTCTGAGTGCTTTTAGATGGTCTCACTGGAGATATGTCTTTCTGACCCTTGAGGTGAATGCTTTTATGTGCTTCAGGGCGCTGTCAAGGAAAACTTCTTTGCTTCTACATCTCTAGCCCATTTAACTGAAAACAATGTGCTTATGGATAGTATATTGTGTGCTCTCCCTCTCTCTCCCATCTCCTTCTTTCTTTCTTTTCCTTCCTTCCTTTCTTCCTTCCTTCCTTCTTTCCTTCCTTCCTTCTTCTCCTCCTCCTCATCTTCTCCTTCCTTCCTTCCTTCCTTCCTTCCTTTCTTTCTTTCTCTCTCTCTT
>CM053584.1:272327378-272342830 GCA_028627135.1 Pseudochirops cupreus
CTCTCTCTCTTTCTCTCTCTTTCTTTCTTTCTTTTTCAGTGTAGGTGGCGCCCCATAGGAAGCTTCTTCTTCCAAGGGTGATCATCAGCTATCCAGATTAAGTAGTTTGCTTACCATCAGTATGTGCCAGAGGTGGTAATTGAATCCAAGTTGGATTTTTTTATTCTAAAGCAAACCCTTTATCCACTGTAAAGCATCTAGGAAATGTAGTAGACAGAGTGCCAGGCCTGGAATCAGGATGACATCAGATATTTACTAGCTGTGTAACCCTGGGCAAGTCACTTAACCCTAGTTGCTTCATTTTCCTCATCTGTAAAATAAGCTGGAGAAAGAAATGGCAAATTACTCCAATACCTTTGCCAAGAAAATGGGGTCATGAAGAGTCAAACATGAGTGAAAAACAGCTGAACCACAAGATGCACACTATAATGCAACCAAATTAGCATTATAGTGTTTCTTCTACTAGGAACTCCATCTCTGGTCTCCTTGCCTTTCACTGGGTCTTCCTGGTGCCTGGGAAGTACTTTGTCCTCACCTTTACCTCTTAGAATCCCTAGTTTCCTTCAAGCCTCAGCTTAAATGCTAATTTGTTCCTGAAACTTTTCCTGCTTCCCCTAGATGCTAATGTCCAAAATGATCATTGTAGGGGTGGAGTCAAAACCACCCACTCACTCCATTTTAGTCTTTATATTTTAACTAGGTAAGAGCATGTTTTGGTCAATAACTGAATGACCTTAAATTTGTTAAAAGGCCTTCAAACCGGAGCGATGCAAGAATACACAAATTAGAGTAATTACACAAGAATAATGTTTGGATAGGTTGAAGAAATTTGGCTATACCTCAGGGACCATCTTTAAATTATCAAGTGAACTAAGAAAAGGTGAGTTTCCAGAAATTGGGGCAAGTGTGGACTTAGCCATAAAACATGTGTGTATATGTATGCATGTATGTATATATGCACACATTCATACATACATATGTATATGCATGTATATACACATATATACTCACAAATTATCTGAGGTAACCATCATAATTTTCAGTTCTCAAGACTTCAACAAAGTCAATTTGATGCGACTCTCACAGTGTGCTCACTGTGGGGAGGTTCTGCATAGTTTCACATGTTCAACCTGTATTTGATTGCTTGTCCTTCCAGTGGGGATGGGTGGTGGGGGAGGAGGAGAAAGAATCTGGAGTTCCATAATCAAATGTTATGAATGTGTATCTATCTATCTATCTTTGTACGTATATATATATATATATATATATATATATATATATATATATATGTGTGTGTGTGTGTGTGTGTGTGTGTGTGTGTGTGTGTGTGTGTGTGTGTGTGTATGTGTGTATATATATATATATATATGCAATTATTATTATTATTAGTGATTACATCCAACTGGAACTTGAGATACACAGGCACTGCAGTTGGGAGATCCATCCTGCCCTACCAAAAAGTGACATAGGAGAGAATAGAATGGGGGAGGGGGGAAATACTGGGATGGCTGTTTTGGGGTGGTGGGCGGGGGAAAGATGAGGAGAAAAGATGTAACTCAAAAAAATTTAATAAAGAATCTCATATCAAAAAAAAAATCAATTTGATGCTCTTGAAACTGTTTCTATACACTCACATTTCTCTAGTTTTTCTTAAGTAAAATATCTTTTTTCTTCTTCTTTATAGAATGAAACTATTTCCACACAAGTAAGGCCTCATTCTACCTTGTTGACAAAGGGATTCAAGTCCTAACGTCTACGCCACAGATCATTTTCTTTCCAAAATTGTCCAGATCCCACCTGAAAATTGTTCCATCATACTCAATATTAGCAGTGTATATTAAAAATAAAGTTCTTTTTCTAATCATATGAGGCATCATCATTTCATTCACAAGAACAGCAATAGCTCATATCATTTGACAATCAATATTGGCATACTCCTGAGGAGGAGCCACTTAGGAAGAAAGGAGAAGTCTTGGTCAGTTCTCTTTACCCCTTCTCTCTTTGACCAGAGGAAAGCATCTTCAAATGATCTGAACACTTTAGATTTCCCATCTTCTCATTGGTGGCCTAGTAGCATCTCCAAGTCATTTCATTGCAGTGTCTACATTGGGAGTCAGGGATGGACGAACACAAATTCACCATTCTTAGGGGGAACTTCTGAAGGCCCTCACAAATGAGAGAAAAGCATACTTTGTGCCATGCATGTGTTTTTTAAGTTTGAGCCCACTTTCCCCTAGACTTTGTATGAACTGGGGGCATCTTTTGAATTAATTATTTTTATTGTTCCACCTTAGTAAGTATATCTTTCTAAAAACTACTTAAAATTGGCTGACTGACAGATTGTAATCTTGGGGAAAACATACCAGTTTGAGCCAATGTTATTAAATAATCACCCTTGACTTCTTAGGGATACCCCTAGAAATCTGAAGGGGATATGTATAAGCTCTGGAGAACCAACTTGTGAATGGGAGTGGCAGTTGATCTAAGGATCCTTAGAGAGTATTTGGACTATATCTTGTATCAATTTCATTGGTATTTTTATATAAAGTATGACCTTCCTTTAAGATAAACTGAACAGTTAAGTGATGAAAGATACAGAAAAAGCATTTTTGTGTAAATGAATGTATTTATAATGGTTGTCAAATGATATAAGCTATTGTAGCCATTGTAGATGAAATGGTGACGCTTCATATGATAAGAAAAAGAATTTTGTTTTTAATATATACTGCTAATATTGGGTATGAAGAAATACAACTTTCAGGTGGAATTTGGACAGTTTCAGAGAGAAAATGATCTATGCTATAGATGTGAAGATCTGACTGTGTCAACAAGGTGAAGTGAAGTCTTGTGTGGGAAGTTTCATGTTATAAAGAAGCAGAAAAAAGCTATTTTATTTATGAAAGACTAGAGAAATGTGAGTGTAAAGAAACACACCTAACAGACTATGTGAAGACTCGAGAGTTGAAAATCATGGCAATTGAAAATCAGACAATTTGCACAGACATGTTTTATGAATGAGAGGGTAAAACTAAAAAATGAATTGTATTTAAGAAGACTGAATTGTATTTAAGAAAGACTGTCAATCCAATAGGGCGAATTTGGGGAATTGTAGCCTGAGATACTAATTAGTTGTATGGCTCTGGGTAAGTCATTTCACCTCTGTCTGCCCAAGTTTCCTCAACTGTGAAAAGGGGATCATAATATTTACCATCTCCTTCCCAGAGTTTTTGTGAAGACCAAATGACACATTTGTAGAGAGCTTAGCAAAATAACTGGCACATTGTAGTGTCAAGATATTATTAGGAGATACCTTGTTTTCCAGACCTAAGGCCCCACAGGCAAGCTGTGCTCTGAACTTGTCATAACAACAATCCTTTGCTCTTGCCCTCTGTATGATCTCAGTCACAGCAAAAGCCCAGAATTGTTTCATGCAATTATTGTGTTGCTTTGACCAGCACCAGGTGTTCTCTGAGACTGGACAAGCACCTGCAGTATCCATGTATCCCACTTAGAGATAAGTGTGGTATTACTGACGTGCCTAGGTAAGAGGTGTGAAGTCTCTACTTAGTGTAGGCTTGTACTATCTTCAAATTTTCTTTAGACTTCATTTATAGACCATTTGTTGCTGTTTAGTTCTTTTTAGTCTTGTCTGATAACTTCAAGACCCCTTTGGGGGTTTTCTTGGCAAAGATACTGGATTAATTTGTCATTTCCTTCTCCAGCTCATTTTACAGATGAGGAAACGGAGGCAAACAGGGTTAGGTGACTTGCTCAGGGTTGCACAGCTAATAAATGTCTGAAGTTGAATTTGAACCCAGGTCTTCCTGACTCCAGCCTGAGCACTGTACACTGCATCATCTACCTGCCCCTATAGCACATATGAAGCATTATTATTCAGGGGTATTTGATAAAGCACAGAGAACACAATGTTTGTGTTACATTTAAATATGTATGTCTTATCTTCATATCTAGATTGTAGGCTCCTCAAGGGCAAGAGCAATTTTACTTTTGCACTAGCATAATGTCTGCTTAATACATAGGAAGAAAGAAGGAAAATAAATAAACATTTATTAAGCTCCTACTATATACCAGGCACTTTTTGTTGTTATTTAGTTGTTTCAATCCTGTCCAACTCTTCATGACCCCATTTGGGGTTTTCTTGGCAAAGATACTGGAGGGTTTGCCATTTCCTTCTCCAGCTCATTTTACAGATGAGGAAACTGAGGCAAACAAGATTAAGTGACTTGCCCAGGGTCATACAGCTAGAAAGTATCTGAGGCCAAATTTGAACTCAGGAAGATGAGTCTTCTTGACTTCAGTCCTGGCATTCTTATCCACTGTGCCACTTAACACTTTACTAAACACTCTATAAACATGATCTCATTTGATCTTCGCAGGAACTGTGGGAGATAGGTGCTATTTTTATTCTATCTGAGTCAGATAGAGGTTAAATGACTTGCCCAAGGCCACACAACTAGGAAGTATCAGCGGCAGGATCTGAACTCAAGATTTTCTTGCTCCAGGCTCAGTGTTCCATCCACTGCCTTACGTAACTGTTTTGACGTGCTTGTTAATTGAATTTGTTTCCCTCTTTTGAAAATTATCTGTTCACATACTTGGCCATTTACCCACTGTGTCTTGACTTCCCCAATTTATAGATTAGGACTCTGAAGGTCGGTCAAATATAATGATTTGCCCTGGGTCACAAAACTTGTAAGTGTTAGATCTGGGACTCTAAGCTGACTGTTAGTGTCAGCTCTTCTAATCTTGCCTGTTTCATGATGCTTTTTCTATCAGTCACAGTCTGTAAAGAAAATATACAGGATATCTCTATGAGTTTAGGGAGATATTGGGACGGAGTGAGGAGGAAATAGCATAACTTTTTCTTTCATTTAATGTGCTTTCAAAAAAAAACAAGCTTAGAAAGGAAAGAAAATCATCTAAATAAAATTGCAGATGCAAGCTAAGTCAGAAGGTGATGCAAACACCAGGGAGGAGAGAGAAATAACACACATGGACCTCAATAAAAAATGTAGATAGGAAGTAACAGAGATTTACTTTGGAAAAAAACCAAATACTACATCTGGGGGAAAATAATTTGGAACACACAGTCGTCTAAGGATGGGAGAAACCTGGAAAGCGGCAATGCTGAAAAAGACAGTGAAGACTAACAGAAAATGGAACAGGGAAATTCTGTACTTGAGGCAGCCTACAAAATGGCAGCCACTTGTTAGGCTAAAGGGGATTGCCTCCTGTTTAAGAGATGGAAAGAATGGGGAGGGAGAGTGGAATCTGAAGTCTCTTTTGGGTAATGCAGGTCAAGAAGATGCCGATATATTAGAGGGGGAAAGCAACCACAATCACGTAAGATATTGTTCATTCAATTACATCTGGCTCTTCAGGACCCTGTTTGGGGTTTTCTTGTCAAAAATACTAGGGTGATTTGCCATTTCCTTCTGCAGCATGTTTTACAGATGAGGGAACTGTAGCAAATAGAATTAAGTGACTTGCCCAGGGTCACATGGTTAGTAAGTGTCTGAGACCAGATTCAAACTCAGATCCATCTGATTCCAGGCCTGGAGTTCTACCCATTGTTACCTAGCTGCCCCTAAATAACTAATACAAAATAATAAATGAGAGTATCAGAGACATACAAGTGTTTTGTAAAGTCCAATGGTACTAGTGGAGGAGATGGAGTGGAGGCCACTATTGACAGGTAATATCAAGAAAGGCTTCCTAGAAAAGCATTTGAGTTCGAATTTAAAAGTGAATTCAAGAGTTCTGCAGTTGCAATGGTATAAATAAGGGCAGAGTTGGGGAACCTGTGGCCTCAAGGTCACATGTGGCCCCCTAGGTCCTCAAGTGTGGACCTTTGACTGAATCCAAACTTCTCAGAACAAATATCCTTAATAAAAACATTTGTTCTGTAAAACTTGGACTCAGTAAAAAGGCCACACTTGAGGACTAGAAAGTCACATGTGGCCTCAAGGCCAAAGATTTCCCACCCCTGGGTAAGGGCATTTCAGGGATAAGGAGCAGTGTGAGCAAAGATACAGAGGCAGAAAATACTGCTTGTAGGAGATGGAGGGTAGAGTATGTTGAGAGAATCAGTGTAAAAAAAGACTAGAAAATAAGGTTCTGCCAGACTGTACAGGACCTTGAATGGCAGTTTTAAAGACTTTGATCTTTATTCAACAGATAGTAGGGGAGCTACTGAAGGGTTCAGAATGCATAATGTTCTAGATACATATAATGACAGACCAAATAGATGGATAAGAACTAGCTTGGAAAGGAAGGTGATAAACTTAGAAAATCTGTAAGGGAGATATTGGCATAGTGCAAGTTAGGCTAGAGTAGCGTCAATGGGAATAGAGATTATAGGACTACAGATCTAGAGTTAGAAGTGACACTCTTGAAAGAAATAACAAAGTCAGTGTTGTGTTTTTAGGAAAAGATAGTGACCGTGGTTTTGAACAGATTGAGGTTGAATGTCTAGGTGGAGATGTCTTGTAGGAGATTGGAGGTGTGGTCTACTGTGGAGGAGGAGTGGTAATAGTCGTAGGTATTGCTTAAGAGTCATCTGCAGACAGGGTATAGATGAAGCTCTAGGAATGAGCGAGATTATTAAGGGAGAGAAGGGAGAGAAAAGAAAAGATGGGATAAAATCATGAAAACCACTTACCATAAAGGGTCTGGAAGAGGACAAAGAGCCAGAAAATTAAGGATTAGAGAGATAGGAGAGCTGGGAACATATGGTTTCTTTGAAGACAAGGAAGGAGAAAATTTCTAGAAAGGAAGTGATCTACAATGCTAAATTCTACAGAATGGTCAAGGAGGATGAAGACCGGAAAAAGACTATTGAAATTTGGTGATTGAGAGGTAACACTAGAGAAAATAGTTTTAGCTGTGCAATAGGGACAGAAACCAGATTACAAAGGGTTAAAGAGAATGGGTAATGAAGTAGAAGTAATGAATACAGATAATTTCTTTGTCACATACAAATGATAGTGAAGTATGATTTATAAATGTTGATCCAAGCTGGGATGGATGGTGATGGGGGAAGGGCATAAATTAAGAAAGGGAATTCTCAGTTAGGCATCACGAACCAACTTGGTCTTTTGATTGTTTTTGTAATAGCTTGCCAAAGTTGGTAAATTCAAACCAGATAAACCCAGAGAAGGTATGCTATAAGGAAAATAGCCTGTATTGGTATCATATGTATATATAATCTGACATGTGTTTTTAGCTTTAATTTGGAAGGCATCATTCAGCGCACAATTGTCAGGACTTTGGCAGAGTTTCCTTGTATCAATCAATTGACAAGTATTTACTAAGTGCTTACTATACGCTAGAAACCGTGCTAGGTGCTGGGGAAACAAAGACAAAAACGAATTAGCCCCTGCCCTGGAGAAGCTTGCATTTTATCACAGGGACTGACCCTTTTGAGTCTGTTGCCAATTGTAATGTCACTGGGATAATCCAGGAGGCACGACATGGAGAGCAGGCCCATGATTTATTTTAAAATTCTTATCTTATTTTCATTGATTTATATTAGTTTTCATCCCATTTATTTCAAAGTATATCCCTCTTTCATGACCTACTTCCTGAAAACCAGCTCTTGTAACAAAGAATAAGCGGGGGGAGCTGTCCAGCCAAACCAACCAATACGTCGGCGGCAGCGTCTGACAACGTGTGTGCTATTCCATACCTGCGGTGGCGTAGCTGGCTTTGGTATCAGGGAGACCTAAGTTTGAATTCTGCCTCAGACACTTAGTTGTGTGACCCTTGACAACTCCCTTAAACTCTCTCAACCTCAGTGTTCTCATCTATAAAATTTGGATGATAATAATTGTATTTATTCCACAGGATTGTTGTAAGATCAAAGCTGATAATATATGTAAATGATTGGAAAGTTTAAAGTACTATATGAATGCTACTGATGATGATGATGACGATGACAATGATGACGATGACAATGATGATGATGATATTCCCCCTTGTGTAATGAAGAGAGGGAGGTGCATTTTCTTAATTTTTCTCTTGGGTTAAATTTGGTCATTTAAGTTACATAGCCTTCAGGTTCCTTTTTTTTGTTTCTTTGCTTTCTTGTTTGTCTTTTGTTTACATTGCTAAAGTCATATACATTGTCTCTTTATGATGCTGCTGACTTTCTTTGCATCAATTCACATGCCTTCCCCTGAGCTTCTGAATTTTTCTGATTTGTCATTTCTTATGGCATCATAATATTCCAATACATTTTTTTGCCATAATTTGCTTAGCCATTCCTCAAATGATGCACCACATGATTTATTTAAGTATTAATGTCAGGAAGTCTGTCTGGATATGAAGATCTATCTTAATTAGTAATGATTAATTATTACTTAATTAAGTAGTCTCCCCAATCGATCAATAAAACTTTATTAAGTGCCTACTATGTACCAGGCACTCTGCTAAGCACTAGGGATCCAAAAAGAGGCAAAAGACAGGCCCCCACCCTCAAGGAGCTTACAATCTACTAGAGGAGGCAACATGCAAACAAATATATGCCAATAATTAACAGAGGAAAGGCACTAGGATTAAGAGGGGTTGGGGAAGGCTTCCTATGGAATAGCGGTTCTCAACCTGTGGGTTATATTCAATTTATAACAATGGAAATACATCCTGTACATCAGATATTTACATTATGATTCATAAAGTAGCAAAATTACAGTTATGAAGTAGCAATGAAAATAATTTTATGGTTGGGGGTCACCACAACATGAGGAACTGTATTAAGGGGTCGTGGCATTAGAAAGGTTGAGAACCACTGCTCTAGAAGATGGGATTTTAGTTTGAACTTAAAGGAAACCAAGGAGGTCAGCACTCAGAGTGGAGGAGCATGGGGGACAGCCAAAGAGAATCCCCAGAGTGGAGAGATGTAGAGTCTTGTTTGTGGAACCCTGACTTCCTGTCTAATGGGAAAGTAAAGTGTTTACTGTGGTGGGACATTGCTTCCTAGAAATCTATTCCACTTTGCATGGAACAGGCTTATAATAGATATCGTTAATAAGTTGATCTTCATGTGCCTGAGTTTCCTGCAGATATTTGCATTTTAAAGAAAACTTTCTGCTTTGCTTTTAGAGGATGTCTAAAGCCACCAGGAGATTAAGATTTTCTAGACATCCTCTGTCATTAAAAATGAAGATAAAGCATTCCTCTTTCCTATGAAATTGAAGCAATAGGCATTCTCTGCCTTTTTTGGATTTGATTTTGGTTAGAGGAATGAGCTCTGAGGGAGAAGGATTGAGTCCGTCGAACTTGTTCTGTATAATACCTAGCTTAGTATATTGTACCAGGTGGTGCCTAATCAGTATTGTTTGATGCTGAACCAGGAAGATAGGTCCTTTCCCTCCAGTTCTTTAGCCTTCGTCCAATCATCTGTCAGTTCAAAGTCTTCATCGTTTCCTAGACACCTTGTCTTGATTTCAGCTTTCAACGTGCCCATTTCCCATCCCAGGCTCACTGCCAAGAGCTCCTTTGTTTCTTCCCTGGCCTTCAGTCAAGTCTTCAATTCTCTGCAAGAACTTCTTTCCTTCTGTCCTCCCATCTTTCACTCTCTTCCTTCTGTTTTGTCAGCTTTCCTGCATTATCCTTTTGGCTTTACTCTTTGCTCTTCCTGCCAGCCAATCTTTATTATTTTTTCCCTCTTTTCCCATTTCCTACATCCCTCATTTTCTACATCACCATATTTTTTTGTATTAGTAGATTCTTAATAAAAGGGAAGATGGACATTAGCGTTACCAAAAAAATTAAAGTCTTGTTAATAGCTAAATCTGAGACAGTTTGATCTGGGTCACCAGGCTAATTTCTCTTCAAAGACTGACTCAAATCTCACCTTCTCAGTGATACCTTCTTTTCCCATCTGAAATCCTAAATGGTCTCATTGTTCTACATTTTTGTGACACTTTGGATATTTATGGTCACATTAGCACTTATTGCAGGTTTTTTTTTTTTTTGGTTTGGTTGGTTTTTTTTAGTCTTTTGGAAGGGGGAAGGCAAGGCAATTGGGGTTAAGTGACTTGCTGAAAGTAACACAGCTAGTCAGTGTTAAGTGTCTGAGGCTGGGTTTGAGCTCAGGTCCTCCTGACTCCAGGGCCTGTGCTCTACTCACTGTGCCACCTAGCTGCCCCCTGCAGAGTTTTTTGGGTTTTTTTGAGGGTGGTGGGGATGTGAACCTGTGATTTCATCTACTTAGGAAACTCCCTCTACCAATACACATTGGCAACTGTTCTGCATCTTCTTAGTCTCAGAGGGTTACCTGGGGCACTGAGGGTTTAAAAGATCTGCCCAGAGTCCACAATTATTAGACTGTGAGGTCTATTAGAGGGAGAGGAGGGATTTTTTTTTGAGGGGAAATGCTTTTTTGTATTCCCCTGAGTTCAGCTCAGTGTATGGCAAATCCACTTTTAGGTTCTTATCAAAATATAAAATCATCTGTTGCTTAAAGCCCTTCATAACCTCACACCTCCCTCTACCCTCCATTTTTCCAGTCTTATATTTTACACCTTCCCTCTGAATGTACTCTGCAATCCACTGACACTGACCTTTTTGCTTTTCCTTGAACAAGACACTGACTCTCTGCCATGCCTGTAATTCTGTGTCTCCTGGTTTCCTTAAGTCCCTTGTAACAAGCCTCCCTTCTACAGGAAACCTTTCCCAATCTCCCTTAATGCTAGTTTCTTCTCTCTGTTGATTATCTCTGTTTTATTCTGTCTATAGCTTTTTCACACATAGGTTTTTGCACGCTTTCTCTTCCATTAGACTGAGATCTGTCTTTTACCTTTCTTTGCATCCCCAGTGTTTAACACAGTGCCTTAGACATATTACACACTTCATGTATGTATGTTGACTGACATGACACAGCCAGTTTTTGTCAGAGGGAGGATTTGAGGTCAGGTCACTGAAGTTGGGAATCACACCTGTGTATATCTTTCTTTGTGTACTCAGCACAGGATAGTCAGGAAAACTTTATGATTGTGAGGGAAACACTGTAAATCATGAAGTGATATATCAATGCTACTTGCCACAATCATCTCTTGAAGCCCTTCCATGCTTTTTACAGAACCACCTGGGTGAAACCTGCTCCACATCTCCCCCAAAACCCCTCATCTAGAAACTTAGAGATAGGCCTCCTATTAATGAACTAAAACTTCATTAATGAAAGCAATGGCAAAGGCTGTTTAAGTGACTCAGAGCATGCACATTTACACAAATTGTTTAGAAAGAAGAAAACTAGCATTTAAGCACTTTTTGTGTGCCAGAAAAGGCACCATAAACAAATATTATCTCATTTGATCCTCATATCAATCTTGAGAGGTAGGTGCTAATATTATCCCCATTGGGGAAACTGAGGCAGCAGTTAAGTGACTTGCCCAGGGTCACATAGCTAGGAAGTAAGTATCTGAGGCTAGATTTGAACACAAATCTTCCCAACTCCAGGCCTACCACTCTATCCACTTTGCCATCTCAATGCCTCCAAATGACAAGGCCACAATGTTACAGTAAGGTAAAACCAGTGAATTCGGGAACTGGGGCCTTATTTTAGACATTCCAAAAGTCTCTGGGCTTTCTATAGAAATTTATGGTTTGGAATTGCTGACATTGTCATGAGGATTCATGCACTGGGTTGGGAGTTAGCCTGGAGTATTCCTCTGGTCCTTACAAATTCTATTAGAATATAAGCTCCTTGAAGACAGGGAATTAATAGTCCCCAGTATTCGACATAATATACATAACAAACTTTCATAAATGTGGGTCCATTGACTGTTAATTCAAGAGCCTGGGATTCTCTGCTTTTGGTGAGGACTGGACCATTGTTTAACTGTCAGGTTGGAAATCAATCATGCGGAACAACCCTTTAGCCCCAGTCTCCCTGGAAGGTACATGTTGCCTTGAAGGGCATAACACAAATGCCCAATTACTTTTCATGGTAGTTCCACGTTAGAGGTTTTTCTCCAGGGTCATATGGTATAATGTAATGGTTCTCAAAATTTTGGTCACAGGACACCTTTGCTTAAGTGTAAAATTGTTATATTATGTAGAATTATCAAAGACTCCGAAGGCCTTTTTTTGTTTGAGTTATACTATCCATATTTACCATATTAAAAATTAAAATAAAGTGGAAAAATTGTTAATTAATTAAAATAACAATAAAAAAGTAATTACATCCCAATATAAATAATTTTGGTGAAAAATGGTTTCCAAAACAAAGAAAACTGATGAGAAGTGGTATTATTTTGTATATTTTTTGCAAATCTTAATGTTTTGTTTAATAGAAGACAGCTGGATTCTCATATCTGCTTCTGCATTCAATCTGTTGCAATCTGTTGCTTTGGTTGAAGTCCATAAAGAAAATATAGCCTGACAGATATGTAGATGAAAAAGGGAAGAGTAATTTAATTGGCAAATACATCTTAGTTTTATTGTGAAAATAGTTTTGACCTCACGGACCCCTTGAAAGAAATTCTAGGATGCCCAAGGATCTTTAATTTGAGAACTGCTAGATTAGATAGCTTCTTTGTTCCCTCTCAATTCCACTAGAATATAAGATCCTTGAGGGCAGGGACATAATAGTTGATAATACTTAACTATGGAACATATAAGCACTTAATGAATGCTTGATTGACTGTTTGAAAAGCCTTCGATTCTACATTTTGGTGGGGAAAACTGGTTCACCTGAAGAAACCAGTCATGGTAGATTACCCAGGTGTCAGGCTAATTGTGGGGATAATCCTCCTCCTTCAGTCTCACTGGAAGGTACAAGTTATTTTATAGGTCATATGACAAATGCCAAATTAATTGCTTTTCATAGCTGAACCCCACCGTGCCTCAGTTTCCTTTTTTGTAAAACAAAGGGGTTGGATTCAATGGTCACTAGGCTCCCTTCTAGCTTTAAATCTATGATCCCATGATACTAATGTTAGTATTAATGTTAATAGTCAGCAAATTCCAGCTACTTTTGTTTCCCTAGGTACAAAGTTAGGACCAAAAGAAGAGGCCAGGACACAGACTACCAGTCGTTCCTTTTTAGTTTTATTTTCCCAGGTAAAGAATCCAGTTTGAATCTTAATCGGAAGCAGGCCAGATGGCTTTGTTTTGTAGTTGACTATAAGAGGCCAATTTTTTTTCCTCTAAAACTTGAGTTCAGAAATCTTGAGCATTGCTTTCGGGAAACTCTCAGCATTTGTTTCCCTAGTGGTGAATTCTCCCAACACAAATAGGAGAAGCTGCTTACAGCAAAGAAAGAACCTGGGGCCTGGAAGATGTGCCTTCCATCTGCTGAGTCGTTTTCTGCACATGGCTCAGATTTATTTTTTTTTTAACACTTGTCCAGTAACTGTGTGTAACAAGCCACTTGTGCCAAGAAACTGACAATCTGTAGACCCAAAGATAAAGAAAATGAATTTCCTAGCGAAAATTGTAAGACTCTAGGACAAAGATGAATTTTTTATTCCTCCTGTATCTACTATTCTTTATAGCAGGCAAGATAGAAAAATCCTGGATTTTCCAGCATTTCCAAATTAATTTCAGAAGTGGATCATAGTTCAATGGACTATGAGGTAAATGACTCAACCTCCTCAATGTAGTATTAGCTGCCAAAAAACAGTCAAGTTTTGGGGGAAAACCAATAATTACCAAATCATTAACATCTTCCTCCGCCTTTGACCCTCCGAAATCCCAGTCTCTCTCATAATCTTTAAAAGTCTGAATTTTTAAAAGTCTGTAACTTATAGGGTCCCAAGTTTAGAGTCAAAGAGAACTTTGGGGTCGTTCAGTCCACACCCTTCATTTAACAGCAATGAGAGGACTGAAGGCCAAGAGCAACTTAACCAAGATTATACAGGTAGCAAGGAACCAAGCTGAAATTTGATTTCAGATCCTATGACTCTGAGTTCAGAATTCTTTCTATTGCACTTAAAAAAAAATGTATAGGGCGGCTAGGTGATGTGGTGAATAGAGCACTGGCCCTGGAGTCAGGAGGACCTGAGTTCAAATCTGGCCTCAGACACTTGACACACTTGCTAGCCATGTGACCTTGGGTAAGTCACTTAACCCCAACTGCCCTGCCTTCCCCCATCCAAACAAACAAGCAAAAAAAATGTATAGTGTTGTTCTATCTCTTGTCCTCTTCCTCAGCAACTCTTGTTTCTGCTTTCTGGGGAACAAAAATAGTTGCATGGATTAGTGGGTGTTTGGTTCTCTTGAGGGCTGAGATCATAAAGTATTAGAGGGAGAAGGGGGTCTCAGAGGTTACAGAATTCCAGAGTGGGAAGGATACAGAAACAATCTTATTTAACTCATACCTAAAGCTAAGTGAATGAATGAATGGATGAGTAGAAAAGCAATTATTCAGCTCTTAGTATGTGCCAAGGACTATGTTAAGCACTGGGAACATACACAAAAAATCAAGCAAGCAGGATGGTTTCTGCCTTTATAATTCTACAGAAGAAGATAGCACATAAAGGGGAACAAGAGTTGAAAGGGATGGACTGTGAGGATACCTATCACATGGGAAGGGCTGATTTGGAAAAGGCCTGGTAGTGTCATTGAGGCCCGGTTTTGGGAAGGGCATCTAGATGGTGTAGTAGATATAATACTGGATCTGGACATCCAATTGAGACACTTCCTAGTTGTGTAGACCTGGGTAAGTCACTTAACCCTGTTTGCCTCAGTTTTCTCATCTGTAAAATGAGAAGGAAATGGCAAACTACACCAGCACCTTTGCCAAGAAACCCCCAAATGAGGTCACGAGAGATGGACACAATTGAAACAACTAAACAACAATGGTTCTATGAAAAATAGGGAAAAAATTCATCTGTCAGGGACCAGGGTCCTAAGGGTCTGAGTCAGAGTTCCAGTGGTGAGAGAAGGAGGAGGGCCAGAGTACAGGAGGCACAGTTCTTAGATGGATCTCCACTAGGATGCCCCTGACGAGTGACTGCATAGTTTTCACTCTAGAGACTCTAATGAGGAAAAGCACGTTCTACTTTCGATCTGTAGTTATTGTCAGGAAGTTTTTCCTCACCTAAGAACCAGAGGTTGATGAAACCTTAGAACTCATCTCGTCCAGTCCCTTCATTTTATAGAGGAAGTTGATGAAACCCAGAGAAGTGACTTGCCCAAGGTCACACTTAATAATGCCAGAGCCAATATTTGGACCTAGTCCCTTTGATTCCAGATCCAACCCAAACTTCACGCTTACTAAATTCCTAAAAAAAGTTCCTAAACCAATCTTTCTTCACATTGATCGGACTGTTAGCCCTAAAAGATTTTCACAGTTAGGAACCCCATTGTATTGCGTGTGAGCACGGACTGCTCCAGAGGACCATAGATTTAGAGGGGAAAAGATCTTACAGGTTATCTAGACCAACCTTCCCATTTTACAGATGAGGGCAAGTGGAAGCTCAGTAGTT
>CM053584.1:272343330-272376380 GCA_028627135.1 Pseudochirops cupreus
GAGATAACACATGTAAAGTACCTTGTTTGTTGTCGTTGCTGTTGTTCAGTCGTTTCAGTCATGTCTGACTCTCTGTGACCCCATTTGGGGTTTTCTTGGCAAAGGTACTGGAGGGTTTGCCATTTCCTTCTCCAGCTCATTTTACAGATGAGGAAACTGAGGCAAACAGGGGTAAGTGACTTGCCCAGGGTCACACAGCTAGCGAGTGTCAGATTTGAACTTAGGGAGATGAGTCTCCCTGACTCTAGGCCTAGCTCTCCATCCATTGTACCTTGTAAAGGGCCTTGCAAGCCTTAAAATGCTGTGTAAATGCTGGCTGTTGTTGCTATTGTCGAGTGATCTGCTAAGGTCATTTAAATAAGTAAATCCCGACACTGGCTCATAGGGAACTTTAGAACTCACACAGATAGAGAGCATCTAGTCCACTAATGTTCTTCAATAAATAGATTTTAATAAATAAACTGTATTATTTATAAAATAAATAAACTTTAATAAATAATAATTAATATTACATTAATAAATCAATTTAATAAATATTAAAATATTTAATGTGCAATATTATATTAAAATAAATATAAATATTAATAATTATAATAAATATTCCAGTCTTCCGAGGTCTTCAGCTTCAAATGCATATCATAAAAAGGATACATTCAGTTTCTCTTATTGGAATCAGATATTTCAACAATTGTAGAGTAATTTTTTTTCAGCTTTAAAGCCAGACACAATGCAGTGTTTGTGGTAGCAAATACCATGTTTAAAACTACCATGGTCTTCCATCATACCTTCCAGTTTTAACTCACACAAACTTCTAAATGTGATTTTAGGACTAAAAAAAAAACCCAGACTAACAGCAAGGCCACACGAGTGAAAATAGTTTACCTCTCATTGCCCGGCTAACGTAACCATACATCCCTCTGACCTATTCTAGCTAATTGATACTGGGACCAAATGACAATTCCTTAGGATGTACAAGAAAAGACACAGTATATCATAATAAATGCCAGCTATTATTATTGTTGCTATTATCAAGTGACTTGCCTAAGGTCATTAAGTAAGATATGGCATAAAGCATAAGACATCTAACGTAACAGACATATAATAATCTATTGACATGTGATAAGTTAAAAAAGAAATAAATCTGTGCAAATTACTTTCTCCCTTAAGTATAATTTTCCCATCCTTATCTTTTTACAGCATCTTAAAAGAACATAATTTTTTTTAATGCACAGTTTAACGAAGAGCAAGAAAATCAAATTTCCATATACAAAGTAGAACAGGAAAAGATCACGTGAGAAAACACATCTCAGTTATTTACAGGAGAAAACAGACAAAGCAGGAAAACTCTGAAAGGAACATGTAGAATTTATTATATGCTTTTTCTAAAAAAGCAAATTGTAAAGTTTCTCTTCTGTGCAATTAAAAAAAGAATGTTTCAATGACCCTCTTTTCTTCTTTTCTTTGGCAACCATACTGACAGCTCTTTTCTTCTTGCCAAATCCTAGGCCCAACAAAAAAGAGCAGAACGTGCTTTTTGGGGGTAACAAATAAGCACAATCGAACGAAACGAATGCAAACATTTGCAATAAACAGAAGAGGACGCAGTCCGATTCCGGGCCTCCGTGAACGCATCCCCCCTTCGTCAGAAGGCAGGCTGCCGTGCACGCTCACAGGCTCTCTGGAGCTGTGGTTAGTCACTACTTTGATAAGTTTTTCAAAGCTGTTTTTCTTGCCAATGTTGTTGTTTTATTATATGAAAAGTAATCTTGTCTTTCCTCTTCTCCCTCTTCTTCAGTTCACACAAGTCTTCCCAGATTTCTCTGAAACTGTTCCTTCCGTCATTTCTTAGGGCACAATAATACTGCACTATATTCATTTAGGAGCAGCTAGGTAGCTCAGGAGATAAACCACTGGCCCTAGAGTTAGGAAGACTTGAGTTCAAATCCTGCCTCAAACACTTACTAGCTGTGAGCCCAAGCAAAACACCAAAAAACCCCTCTGTTTGCCTCAGTTTCCCTATCTGTAAAATGCATTTTAATAATACAGTTATCTCTTCTACATTGTGGGGTTTAGGGACATGGTACCTCTGAAATCTGGAAAATTCATGTAAAATTTTTGGGCCCCGCCTTTACACCAGAGAAGTCTGAATTATTATGGTATTAAAAGGTAAAATATGCTGATATTACATAATAGTATACATATATTTTATGCATTTCTGAGTTTCTAAACTTTCTTTGTCATTTGCTGGCCTTCATGTGTCATCTGTTGCTTCCACAAAACTCCCCTCCCTCCCCATTCCCATTTAATTTCTCATGCTGACCTGCAATAGATTGAAATCCTGATGTGGAAAGTTGTGATGTGGAAGAGATAACTATAGTACCTATCTCCCAGGATTTTTATGAGGACCGAATAAAAGAATAATTGTAAAGCAATTAGAACAATGCCTAGCACATTCTAAGTACCTTAAAAAGGTTAGCTATTTTATTATTATTATTATTAATTAATTCACCACAATTTGTTCAGGACATTGTCCAGTTAATAGGCATCATCTTTATTTCCAGTTCCATGCTACAACTACATACACCAGAGCTGCTATACATTTTTTTAATTCATAGTTCTTTTTCTCTCTCTTTGGAATACAGGCTTAGTGATGGTATTTCTGTGTTAAAGACTTCACAGTTTAATGACTTTTTGCAAATGGTTTCAGATTGTTTTCCAGAATGATTGGGCCAATTCACAGGTCCACTTACAGTATGCCTCAGTGTGCCTGGCTTCCTAAACCTCTGCTACTAATTGTCATTTTTTCCTCTTTTGTCATCTTTGCCAATCTGATAGGTGTGAGATACAATCTCAGAGTTGTTTCAATTTGCATTTCTCTAATTATTAGTGACTGGGCTGTTGGTGGCTTGGATTTCTTCTTCTAAGAACTGCCTATCATTACCCATTGGCTATTTATATTGGAGAATGGCTATCATTTTTATATATCAGAACCAACTTTTTATACATCTTGAATATCAGACTTTTGTCAAAGAAGCTTGCTACAAAGATTTTTATGATTCTGCCAAACCTTGTGTGATCCTAACTGTGATTTCTCAGTATTTGAATTCTTTATTTCTGGCTACTTACTATATTTTTCCTTTGGCCTGAAAGCTCTAGATTTTGGCTGTACATTCCTGGAACTTTTCATTTCAGAGTTTTCTTTCAGGAGATGACTAGTGGATTCTCTTAATTTTTACTTTGTTTAATGGTTTTTGGAAGTCTGGGGAATTTTCATTCATGAGTTCTTGAAATATTCTGCTGAGGATTTTTGGTAGTCATGGCTTTCAGATAGACTTTTGATTTTTAGATTTTTTTTCCCCCTTAACCTGTTTCACAAGTCAGATTTATTTATATGTGAAAACTTTACACATTCTTCTATTCTTTTAATTACTTGATTTTAGTTTACTATTTCTCATTGTCTCATGAGTTTATTAACATCTATTTGGTTCATTCTGATTCTTAAGGACTGTTAAAGGTAAGGGTTTTGTACCTCTTACATAAAGTTACTGCTTCTACTTTTTAAACCTTTCCTCTAAAGCTCTAATTTCTTTTATAGTTATTTCTTCTAGAGTTTTCATTTAATTTATATTATCTTAAAAAAAAACCAACTCTTTATTTTTGCCAAGAATTTTAGTTGACCTTGTGGCTAAGTTCTATCTTTGTTTGAGGAGCTGCTTTTAAATACTGTGGAGTTATCCTCTTCTTCTGAGGTTGGATATTAGGTTTTATGTGTCTCTTTTTGCTAACTCATTTTTCCACCCTTACTTTCCGAATTGGGACTTTGTGTTAAGGCAACTCTGCAAACTTCTGGAGGAAATATTGAGGGCCTTGTTTGGTCTTGATTTGTATAATCTGATGCTCTGCTGTTAGCTTTTCCAGGCACTGAGCACTGTGTTCTTCAAGGTTCTCAGGGGCAGATTAGGCCAGTAAGCTTCATGCTTTCATCAAGCCAAGCAGTCTGACCCTAGTGTACAATCTGATCATTGACCTCCTGGTCTGATCTTTGTTAGCTTTTGGCCCTGGATTAGGATCTGGGTGATTCTGCTGTAGGCTTTCCCCTATCAAGAACTCCAGCAGATAGTAGCTGGCCCCAGCCTCTGTCAACCAGCTAGAAAGCTCTATAGACTCAGAGAAATAGAATTGCACAATTTCCCCTGGTCTGGCCTCCTTTCCCTGGTTATTCAGCTCCAGGTTCCAGCCCCTCTAACCGATCAGTCCACACTTTCTGTTAGGGTAAACATCCATAGACCTAAGATCTCTGTACTTGATCTGAGATCCAAGTTAGGGATCAGAATGATAGAGTTGTTAAGTTAACCCTATTCTTTGTTCCTTGCCTCAGCTCCATGGGTGTGCTAGAAGGACCTTCCTGTCAGGATCCCTTCCTTAGTTGTCAATATTCAATAAACATTTTTAAAAGCACTTACTATGTGCCAGGTCCTGCACTAAGTGCTGGGGATACAAATATGTGTGTATGTATGTATGTATGTATGTATGTATATACATGTACATATATACATATGTAAGATATATGTGTATACACACATAAATACAGAGAGGGAGAAAGAGAGAGAGAGAGAGAGAGAAAAAGAGAGAGAGAGAGAAAGAGAGAGAAAATTCCTGCCCTCAGGGAGCTTATAATTTAACTTGTGAAGATAAAACACCAAAGGAAACTATAAAATGGTTGGAGTGGGGGGTGAGTGAAGGGGCTAGGACAGTGGAAGCAGGGAGCAGAACGTACCAGGGCATGGTAGAGAAGTCAATCAGAGAAGTCCCAAAGTGATGCAGCCAGGTGAAAAATGAGTACCCAAAGGCTAGCTCTCTGTGCTAATTCGGGCTGGAAAAAACCTGGGCTGCTTCTAAGATTTTACGGTTCAGCTCGGTGCTCTTCTTCAGTCATTATTAGAATAGTATTGGGGGAATGGGACTGGTCTCTCTCTAATACACAAAACTTTTTTGAAAAGTTTCCAGAAAGTCTTTGTGATATCCCACCATACTTCATTAAAGCCATTCATTTTCCCTACTTCAAGTCTAAATCTGCCTTTTCTCAATTTCCAGCTTTGATTCTCTGGAACCAATAATAACAGCGAGAATTTATATAGCACTTATTATGTGCCAGGTACTATAGTAAGCACTTCACAAATATTATCTTATAATATTTGAACCTCATAACAACCCTGGATGTAGATGCTATTATTATCCCCATTTTACAGGTGAGGAAGTTGAGGTAAACAGTGGTTAAATGACAAATAACAGTGGTTAACCACTGTTAAATGACTTGGCCAAGGTCACACAGCTACTCAGTGTCTGAGACTGGATTTGAACTTAGATCCTCCTGACTCCAGGACCATGCTCTATCCACTGTACCACCTAGTGGACATCTCAGAAGTCTAGCTTCCACATTTCAAATATCAGAAGACAACTACTATGTCTCATCAAGTCTTCCAATTCTCCAAGCTAAATATGCCTAGCTTCTTGGGTTGCACACTCTCTATATGGCATAGTCTCTAGACCCTTCACTAGCTCATCCCCCTCCCACAGAGGTTTTCTAGATTGTCAATGTACTTCCTAAAATGTGGTTCCCTAAGTAGAACAAAACTCTCTAGCCCAACCATTTTTCTATAACTGAGGAAACAGGCCTGTCAAGATTCACTGATAACATAGTGGGAAGAGCATCAAATTCAAAGTCAGGGAGACTTGACTTCTAGTTTTGTGATAAACAGCCTATGTGAGATTAGTCAAATTCACTTTTCTGTGTTTTAGAATCTTTTCTGGAGATGGTTCCTTTGTAAATGAAGAGATTATGATTAAATGGACCTCATTTAAAGAGGTCCCTTATAACTTGGCTATTCTATGATTCTATGACTAAGATTCTAGAGTGATGTAGTGGCCAAGGCAGAAATGTAACCCAATGGCTCTTTGGCTGTCTGGTCACTGCTCTTGTCATCACACTATATTGCCTTGGGGCAGCTAGGTAGCACAGTGGATAGAGTGCTGGGCCTAGAGTCAGTTCATGAGTTCAAATCTGGTCTCAGACACTAGCTGTGTGACCCTGGGCAAGTCACTTGACCCTGATTGCCTCAGTTTCCTTACCTATAAAATGACCTGGAGAAGAAAATGGCAAACTACTCTAGTATCTTTGCCAAGAAAACCTCAAATGGGGTCACAGAGAATCAGATGCAGCTAATAAATAATTAAACAACAACATATTGCCTTTGGGTCTTCATCTTCTGTCAACTTCTGATCCCCTGCTCTATTCTAGTTTCCATGTGGCAGATTCCATATCATCAGAATAAAACCCCATAGCTCCAGCTTTATGAAACCGGCAACATGATGTTTTTATTTGAAAGTGCTGTTCTGTCCAAAACATTCCTATGTTGAATTGAAGGTTTTGAGGGTTGTGGTTGAAAGGGAACCACATTTACATGATAATTTAGCAGCAGCTCAGCCTGCTCTGGGGGAGGGGGAGTAGAGAGGGAAGGAGGGAGAGACAGAGAGAAAAAGGGAGGAAGGGGGAAAGAGATAAGAGACAGGGGAGGGAAACAGGAGGGGAGAGAGAAAGAGCAGGGAAGAGAGAGGAGAGAGAGAGAGAGAGAGAGAGGGAGAGGGAGAGAGAGAGCGTCGGGTGAGGCTGGACTCTGAGAGCTCATGTTGGAACAAGAATTCTGAGGCAGAGTTTTATGTAGCCATTTGTAGGTCTTAGGCACCTTATCTTTGGAAACAAAGGCTGACACTTCATAGAATCCCAAAGTCAGAAGTGGCCTCCAAGGCATTAAGTCCAAACGGTACCTGGGCAAGAATTCTCCCTCCCCACAACCTCCACTGTTATACAGGAAGGACAGTTAAAAGGATTGATGCCTTTGAAATGCCAAATGTTATTCTTCTTGATCTCAGCAAGGATGATTTTTCATGACTTTCCACTGGGCTTTGTGGAACATTTGTATAATATTGCAGGGGGGAAAAGCCTCTCTATAGTATGCAGATGTTCAGCATATTCATGGAGGTTGACTGCAGAACTCAAGGAGAGATGCCACTCAGTCTTTCTTTACATCTGCACTGGTTGTGAAGGAAATTGGAAATAGAAATAAATTAATATAAAAGCCATGCACATAAATACATTTCCTTTTTTTTTAAGGGCAGACATTAATTTGTTGTTGTTTTTTGTTTGTTTCACTAGTGTTCTATTCTCTGTGACCCCATTTGGGATTTTGTGGCAAAGATATGGAAGTGATTTGCCATTTCCTTCCCCAGCTCATTTTACAGATGAGGAAACTGAGGCAAACAGGGTTAAGTGACTTGACCAGGGTCACACAGCCAATAAGTGTCTGAGGCCAGATTTGAGCACAGGTCTTCCTGATTCCAAGCCTCAATTTACACAAGCTGAAATCTTTTTTTCTCAGATTTAATCCATTCCTTTTAGTAGGCAATGTCTTGTTTGTTGTTGTTTTCTAGGGAAAGAAAATATAGTAAAGTTTATTTCATTCTATAGAGAGCACTGCAACATAGTAGATAGAAGACTGGCATTGGATTCAAGGAGGTTTGGGTTCAAGTCCTGCCTCTGACACACAAGCTATATGAGCATGATTAAGTTATTCTCAAAGATCAGTTGCTTATCTTCATTGGGAGAAGGAGTCACCATTTCAGAAATTCCCCACAGATGTAGAAAATATAGGTCTGGTTCATATGATCTATCTATCTATCTTTCTATCTATCTATCTATCTATCTATCTATCTATCTATCTTTCTATTTATCATCTGTCTATCCATCCATCTATCTATCTGTCTATCTATCTCTCTGTCTATCTATCTGTTGCCAAGTATCACAATGGGCAGAGCATGGGACTTAGAATCAGGGAGACAAATTGATTCCTGCCTCAGAGCCTATCTGGGTGATCCCAGGCATGTCACTTAACCACATTTAACCACTGCCTCACTTTACTCATCTATGAAATAGGGACAACACTAGCACCTGTCTTCCAGGGTTGTTGAGAGAATCAAATGAAATAATATTTGTAAAACACTTTGCAAACTTTAAAGAGCCAGCAGTTGTTATACCATCTATCGTGTGTCTGTGTATATTTACATATACACACTTACACTCCTATGCCGTAAGAATCATTGTAGATGTAAAATTCTGTACTGAGAATCAGAATTCAGCTATATGTATGTAGAATATGAAAGATGAGTCAACAAGCAGTTCACGTGCCAAAGCCCTAGGGATCTGACTACAAGTAAGCCAATAATGTGACATAGTAGCCTCAAGAATTGAAATAATTTTAGGCTTTGTTATATCCCAAATAATGAGGGTCTAGTCCTACTGTGTTCTGCCTTAATCAGACTACCTTGTCTCCATTATTTGATATTTGATTTTAGAAAGGATTGATTGTCATGTCCAGAAGAATGTACTCATTTATGATGGGAGGCATACTTGAATTCATACCCTTTGAGGTAAAAAAAAAACAAAACCGGGGATATTTTCTTTTGGAGAAACATTGGTTATGGTTGTAGAACAAATATATATTATTTTTTTTGGAGGGGGCAAGTGAAGGCAATTGGAGTTAAATGACTTACCCAAGGTCACGCAATTAGTGAGTGTAAAGTGTCTGAGGTCAAATTTGAACTCTGGTCCTCCTGACTCCAGGCTGGTGCTCTATTCACTGTGCCACCCAGTTGCCCCTACAAATGTATATTATTGCTGACTATATGTGTGTTGTATGTTTGATCCAGACAAATATATATGTGTATATATATATATATATGTACATACGCACATATATATACAAATGTCACTACATATATATTAATAATAATGATAACTTACACATACACCTTCCTTCCCAATACCCTTGTGAGTTGTATTAGCGCAAATCTCATTATCTCCATTGTATAGTTCAGAAAATGGAGGCTCAGAATGCTTTAGGAATTTATTCATGGTCACACTACTAGTGGGCAGTAGAGTCCAGAAATGAACTTGGGGCTTTTGACCCTGTCTAATACTTCTTTTAGTTGAGCACACTTCTCTAACACACATGCGCGTGCGCATGCGCGCGCGCGCACACACACACACACACACACACACACACACCAGAGGCAGCTTGATATAGTGGCTAGAGAGATGGCCTTAGAACCAGGCAGAACTGGGTTGATTTCCTGACTGTGACACATATTAGCTGTATAATGCTGGCCAAATCACAGCCTCTCAGCGCTCTAGGCAAATCTAAGATTTGGTCTAGTACATATACACATACATATTCATGTACACAAATATAAATTCTTTTGCCTATACATATACAGAGATATATGTATCTTATGAAAAATATATGTAATATATTTCCTAATATTTGCATATTAAGACATATATAATTTTAAAAATTGAGAACCTTGCTTTTATGAATGTTTCTAAGACTATCATTTGCTCAGGGATAGTGAGATTAAGTTATCCCTTGGGAAACCCTAGAAATAAGGAATTAATGTCTTCTTCCTCCAATTCTTCCTCCGAGCCACTGTGTGTGTTTTCAAGGGGAAACATCTTCCCTGACAAATGGCAGAGTCTTTTGGTGGTTTTTTTTTTTTTGTCTTTTAAGAGACAAATAGGGGCAGGGTAGGGGTGAAGGGACAGAAAACAAGCCTGAGGTATATAATTATTCTTTCTTATTTCCAAGCATGAGTGTTCATTCCCAAATGCACTGTTGGGATGATGCATAAGCATGTGATTCCGGGGGAGGAAATGGGAACCATTGGGGTTAGCAGGAATCACTGTCCTGAAATGGAACCTCAGATATTTTCATGCTAGTTGGTGTGCAGGCGTTTTCAACTACTCACTTAGGTTTATGGTGTTTTCTCAAATAAAATGGCTTAAATGGCTTTTGGATCATTGTCCCTTTTCTTCCCAGTCTGCCAATTTTTATTGTTACTCAGTCGTGTCTGACTCTTGGTGACCACATTTGGGGTTTTCTTGGCAAAGACACTGGAGGGGTTTGCCATTTCCTTCTCCAGCTCATTTTACAGATGAGGAAACTGAGGTAAACAGGGTTAAATGACTTATACAACCAACTTATTGAAGTTAAATGGCTGATGTACCAGTTCAAGGCTAGATGACATCATTGTGTCTCCAAATATTGATGTACAATGCTGGGGACAAAACTTGGTCCAGGCTAGAAGTTGTGAATCATATGTAGTTTCACCATCTGTATAATGAAGGGATTGGACTAGATGACCTTGAAGGTACCTTTCACCTCTAAGTCTGTGATTCTATTATCATAAGTAGGCAGAGGCAGAGATTCAAAAGCCTTAAAGGGAGCTCAAAAGGTGGTTCAGTGCAAAGGACACACTGATTTTAGAAACAAAAGTTCTGGGCTCAAATTCAGACTCTGCCACTCACTATCTGTATGACTGTGTCCAAGTCACTTCACATCTGAGTTTTCTCATTTATAAAATGAGTGCTTTGAACAAGGGACCAAGGTCCCTTCAAGCTCTAGATTTATGGTTCTATGACCATAAACGGAGAAGAGCACAAACTCAAAAGCTTTAAAGGGAGCTCAGGAGGTGAACTTTCATGCCATCTATATACAAGTGAACCAAGAAAATCCTAGACAGATCATGGACTTTCCAGTTCTCAAGGGTTTCCTAGAGAGTTTTTTAAAAGAAAAAACAAAAATAAGATTTAAAGGCCCCACAAACAAGGCAAGACTTTTGTCCTATGGGAAAAATAAAGCCTGCTTGCTATAGCTCAGCAAGTTCTGTGATATTTCAACCCCCTACTCTGCCACGAAAGCCCAATTTCCATTCAAAATTCTATTTTTGAGATCTACATACATATATTTAAGACTACCTTCTTTGGCACCAACGAGCACAATTCCCCTACTCTATCGGGTTACAGTAACTATTTCATAGGCTCTTCATCAAATCCAGGTGCAAATTTTCAATCTCTTTATAATTTGACATCATCTTGTGCTGGTAGATGTCACTAAGCTTTGTGTCTGCCCTGTGTTTCCTTAGTAACTAATGCACTTCAAGGGATAACAAATATGTAGGAGCTTATGAGAGAAAAGAGAGGAAAAAATGAATAGAATAGATGGCACCAAGAAAAATAGGGGATTTGTTGGAAGGCACTGAAAATTTGTTGTTACAATTCTCTTTATTTTCCAAGACCAGTAAGAGTCTTCTTAAATACTACTTCTTTTTTATTTCGCAAGTTTCAGAAACTCAGGGCACCAGACCCTTCTGGGCTACTCCAAAACCTCACCTGAAATGATATGTATGCGTACGGGAGAAAGGGAGAAAAGAAGGGAGGAAGGAAGAAAACATTTTTTAAGTGCCTACTATGTGCCAGGTAATTTGCTAAACATTTGACAAATATTATCTCATTTAATCTTAACAACAACCCTGGATGTTATCATTATCATGTTGATTTTACAGTTAAGGAAACTGAGACATAAGCACATTCATCACATCATCTGAGGATCAGGTAAAAGGACTGAGGATGATTATCCTAGAGACGAAAAGACTGAGGAGGAACCACAATGGAGCCATCATCCATGGGCTGAAACATGAAGGAGGGATTTCCTTCTAAAAACAAATGTTTTTAGAAGGAAGTACTAAGAGAAATGGGTAGAAGAAAGGAAGATTTAGGCTTGATGTAAGAAAGGATTTCCATATGATTGAACATCAGAACGCACTTTCTCCAGAGGAGATGAGTTTCCATTTATTAGGGGTCTTCAAGAAAAGGTCAAATGATGGCTTGTCCAGCATGTTACAAAGTAAAATTCTTGTTCAGGTATGGGTTGGACCAAATTGCTTCTCAGTGCATTCACTCACAATTCTTTATGGTCATATTTGTGTTTTGTTTGAAGTTTTCAGAGGATTGTAGAAATCTCTGTTTTATAGATGCGCAGGCAGAAGGACATGGTGCTGAAGCACCTGACCATTTCTTTTGACTTGGCATGAATCATACTTTGTGGAAGACAATATCACACCAAGAATCTTAATCTTGAAGGGGACTTCCAATAATCATTTGGTTTATCCCATCTCCTTCAAATAAATGAATGAATAAACCATCCATTTTGATTTGGGAAAATAATATTGTAACCTTTGACCCCCTGGTAGGAGGAGACAGACCTTGAGTTGTTTTTCTAGTAGGAGATCCAGGCTTTGTGGTACTATGAAATGAGTGCTGGATTTGGAACCAAAGTATCTGATTTCACTTACTTGGTTGCATGACCTTGGGAAAGTCACTTGACCTCAATTGTCTTCATTTTCCTCATCTGTAAAATTAGGTGCTTGAATTACCCTCAAGATCCCTTCCTTCTTTAAATTTATGATTCTTTGATTTGTATTGAGATACATGCATAGGTTTATAGATTTAGAACTGGAAGAGATTTTAGCAATCTCGTTTTATAGATGAAGAACTGAGGCCCATGGAGGTTAAGTGCCAAAGTTACACTATGGCAGAGCTAGAATTCAAACTCAGATCCTTTTGCTCCAAATCCAGCATTCTTTCCATTGTACCATGCTGCTTCTCGCCAGAGTCTACATGTAACCAATATTACCTATTCCCAGTAGAGAAGAACAAAATTAATTGAACCTGTAACATTGGTCCCTTTGATACCATATTCTAACCAGTTGAACTAATTGGTTAGGTTGTGCAATGAATACAGAACTGGGCTTAAAATCAGGCAGATTCAACTCCATGAGTTCAAATCCTGCCTGTATGACTATGCAAAAATCACTTAACCCTGTTTGCTTCAGTTTATTCATCTGTGAAATGAACTGGAGAAGGAAATAGCAAGCCACTCCATCATTTTCACCAAGAAAACCCCCAAGTGGGGTTGGAGAGAATCAGACATGACTGAACAATAACAACACTTTATTAAAGTCTAGTGCTAGTGAGAATTCCATTAATTTACCCTGCAGGGGAAGGAAATACATTTTTTTTCCTATGCTCATTCTTTTCATTACAATATTTTGAATAATATGAATGTGAACAAAATCAGGAAGATCTACATTTTAAGAGCTATCACAGGGTGTAATGAAGGAAAAGGGGTTAACACTCTTTAAACACTTACATTGGAGATATATATCTTTCAAACAAATACTACCAAATTTGGGCTATTCATTTTGTCCTTTAGTTGCCAGAAGCTGAAAACAATTTTAAACTGAAGAGAATGGTTGCTCCGATGGAGTTGGTGTAGTAGATATCACGCTTGGAAGAAATGCAAAACCCCACCTCCATCCTAAAAGTTAGCAGACTGAGGGTAAATTCTGGTACCCATGCCACTTCCCATAAAATAACAGAAATGATTTTAAAGCTTCTCCAAAGAAAGATGATGAGTTCAACCAAAAGGGAAGGATGTCCTGCAACCAAAAGGGATGAGTGTATTTATAGTAGAACTGGGATGTTATAAACTCGTGACTGCATTCAAGGCCTTGCGAAGTGATTTTTGGAAAGAGGTTTAGGGAGTTAAAGAAGGAAAGAACTGGGCATTTTTCTCTTGAAAGGGGGTTTCTTTCATGGCCACATCAGGACAGTTAAAGATTGGTATCTGTAAGATTTGTTCTCTGACTTGGATAAAAGTCTCATATCTTAAATATAAAGAGAACTTTGTAAAATTTATTAAAAATATGAGACATTCTTCAATTGATAAATGGTCAAAGGATTTGAGCAGGAAGTTTTTCAACGAAGAAATCAAAACTATATATAGTTATATGAAAATATGCTCTAAATCATTATTGATTAGAGAAACGCAAATTAAATAGCTTTGAGAAATTATCTCACACCTATCAGATTAGCTAAAATGATAGAAGTGGAAAATGACAAATGTTGGAGGGGATGTGGAAAAATTGGGACACTGATACATTGTTGGTGGAACTATGAACTGATCCAACCACTTTGGAGAGGAATCTGGAATTTTGCCCAAAGTGTAATAAAGCTGTATATCCTTTGACCCAGCAATATCACCTTTAAGTCTGTTTCCCAAGGCGATCAGGGTAAAAGGAAAAGAACATGTGTATTCTAAAATATTTATATCAGCTATGTTTGTGGGGGCAAAGAACTGGAGATTGAGAATATGCCCATCAATTGGGAAATGGTTAAATAAGAATATTATTGCAATAGAATATTACTTTGTTGTAGGAAATTATGAGCTGGCTGATTTTAGAAAAACATGGGAAGACTTGCATGAAGTATTGAAGAGTAGAATGAACAGAACCAAGAGAACATTGTATACAGTGACAGCATCTGTGAACAACTAAGTTATTCTTAAATACTCAAATCAACTACAAAGGACCTATAAAGGAAGATGCTATCCACCTCCAGAGAAAGAACTGATAAATAGAAGCATGCATAATATGGTTTTACATTTATTTATATATTTGTATCAAATGGTAGTCTTCTCTAGTGCAGGGAGGGAGACAGTTTTGAACTTGAAATGTAACAAAAAATAATTAAATTAAATTTTTTATGAAGTAAAACAAAAAGACTTGCTCTCTGAGTGAATCAATGAAAATTAGACTGATAGGATTTGGCTGAATGGTCAAAACTGTGCCTCTTCTTTTAGCAGATCAATTTCCTGAGGTGGGATGAATGACAAAAACCTTTCTCACTGGAGGAGCTAGAGTGCTGGGCCTAGGGTCAGAAAGACTGGAGTTCAAAAGTGGCCTCAGACATTCATTAGCTGTGTGGTCCTGAGCAAATCACTTAACTGCTACTTCCGTTTCCTCATCTGTAAAATGGAGATAATAATGGGACCTACCTTCCAGGGTTGTGGTGAGGATTGAATGAGACAATGCGGGTAAAGAGCTTAGCCTAGCTCAACATTTGTTGTTGGCTTGTTTTTCAGTCATATCTGACTCTTCATGACCCCATTTGGGGTATTCTTGGCAAAGATCCTGGAGTGGTTGGCCATTACCTTCTCAAGCTCATTTCACAGATGAGGAAACTGAGACAAACAGGGTTAAATGACTTGCCTAGGGTCATTCAGCTACTAAGTGTCTGAGGCGAGATTTGAACTCAGGAGGATGAGTCACCTGTCTGGTGCTCTATCTACTGGTCCACCTAGTTGCCCCACCCTGGCACTTAGTAGGTGCTTAATGAATGCCCGTTTCTTTTTTTAATCTAGAGAGATAAAGTGAAATAATTCCAAAGTCAATCTATAACCAAGCATGCATTAAGTATTCCATTTTTTTGA
The DNA here is from genome assembly GCA_028627135.1 of Pseudochirops cupreus. Classification (NCBI taxonomy): domain Eukaryota; kingdom Metazoa; phylum Chordata; class Mammalia; order Diprotodontia; family Pseudocheiridae; genus Pseudochirops; species Pseudochirops cupreus. The sequence continues at coordinate 272,358,552 of CM053584.1, forward strand.
CTAGTCCTTGAATTAAGACTAAATTAGTCTCCTTTTAACTGCTACCTAATGCTACTGGTTCTGCTTTCTGGAACCACACAGAACATATCTAATCCCAGTGCCAGTACCCAAAGGCCTTTTGCCGATGTTCTACTTTAGATTTCAAATTGAAATGAGTGACCATCAAACAGTATTTTCTTTTCTTTTCTCTTTCCCACTGGGATCTCAACTGATGGCCCCAACAGCAGGCACACTCTGGGAATGGCGACCTAGCAAACATCTTTCTGTCTCTCTCTTTCTCCCTCATTAAGACCGGCTTATTGTTCCTGTATCCGAGGGGAATTTCACTTCTTTGGTGGGGACCAGGGGAAGGAAGTCTCTGTTCTTTGCCTGCTCTGAAGCTGCCTTTGAAGTTCCAGGGAGGCCCTCATTTGAATCAGCTCCATGGGGTGCACAGAAAGAGAAGAAATAGACCCCCCATGAATGGAGCGAAAAGTATTACATGCTGCCTAACATTCTGCAAGCTGTGAAATTCCACTGAAAACAAAACAGGGCATAATATAACATGGTAAGATGGAAATTTTCATCTAGAACTTTGGCCTCAGATGTCTAAGTTGAATTTAGCACTTTACTAGCCAAACTCTGTGAGGCCAGAAATAATATATATCTATTTTAAATCAGAGAAAACAAAGTAGATAAAACATGATTTTGAAGGTTGCAGAGGGAGGTCATAAATACAAACGTTAGTTATTAGGACTGTGGAACTAGATATGTAATCTAGGAAAAGTCTCTTTTCCTTTCTAAGTCTCAATATTCTTATCTGCAAAATGTGGGGGCTGGACAAGATGGTCTTGTGAGCACCTTCTGTCTTCAATATTCTGTGAGTCTATGACTCTATGACTTTTTTTCAAACTACATATTCTGTCAGCATCTCAAATTCAAAATGTCCAAAACAGAATTCATTATCCTTTCCCTTATACCTACCACTCTTTTGGAATTTTCCTCTTCCTATAGAGTGGCAGTTCTCAACCTGTGGGTTATATTCAGCTTAAATACATCCTGCATACCAGATATTTGCATTATGATTCATAACAGTAGCAAAATTACAGTTATGAAGTAGCAACGAAAATAATTTTGTGGTTGGGGGTCACCACAATATGAGGAACTGTATTAAAGGGTCATGGCATTAGGGAGGTTGAGAACCACTGGATTAGAGGAAACCATTATGCTCCAGCCACCCAAGTTCTCAGCCTTGGTATCATCCCTAACTCCCTAATATCTCACTCATACTCTATCACACATATCTCATACTCTTCACAACATCTCTCTTCTCTCTACCTATACAGACATCACCTTTAGTACAAGCCCCCATCATTTTTCACCTTGAGTCAAGTCAACAAGCCAGTCAAGTCAACAAGTTTTTATTAGGTATATATGTCTAATAATAATAATAATAATAATAATAATGATAATAATAATACAGTTCCTGTATTAGGTCTGTCCTCTCTTCACATAGTTGTTAAAACTGGCTTCTTTCACGTTCCAACTAAAATCCCATTTTCTACAAAAAGCCATTTCCGAACTCTCTTAATTCTAGTGCCTTCTGTCTCTATTTATCCCCATTTATTCTTTATGTAGCTTTTTTTGGATACATATCTGTTTACATGTTTTCTCCTCCTTTAGATTGCAAGTTCCTTGAGGGCGAGGACTATCTTTTGCTTCTTTTTGTATCCCCCAGTGATTAGCACAGTGCCTGGAACATAATAGACCCTTAATAAATGCTTATTGATTGACTGACAAAGGGCTTTTCTTAAAGTGCTGTTCTGACCATTTTACCCCACTAATCAATGAACTTCAGTGTCTCCTATTATGTCTGATATCTGTTTGACATGTAAGGTTCTTTACAAACCAGCACTTTCCTACTTTCTTTTTAAATTTTATTACACATTCTCCTCCTCCTTGTACTCTACAGTTCATTCAAACCAACCTTCTTGCTCTTCATCATACAGGATACTCCGTTTCCCATCTCTCTCTTGGTATTGGCTGTCCCCCTGCCTGGAACACATTTTTTTTCTTTACCTTTGCCTCTTAGAAATCCTATTGTCCTTCAACACTCATTTCAAGAACTACCTTCTGCTGGAAGCCTTTTCCTCGCAGGTGCTAATGCTTGTCCTCTACCCCACCTACCAAGGTTACCTTTTACTGGTTTTACATATGTTTTGTATATAGGAAATACATGTATATATTTCCTTTATTAGAATGTAATCAATCCTCTTAAAGAAAGAAGCAATTTTGCATTCCTAGTCTTCAGGTAATTGCTGGATGACTCTATATTATAGAGAGATTTCTTGCTCCATTGTGGGTTGGGTTAGATGGCTGTTGAGGTCCCTTCTAACTTTGAGATTCTAAGACTTTCTAAACAAAGGGTGAGGCTGATGACTTTGCATAACTCTACCTCACTTTAATTCAATTCACTAGAAAGTTAAGACACTACCCGTGATGTCATTGGTCCTTTTCAGCAATGAAGGACAAACAACAACAATGTTCTGTGATGATTTCCTTCTCATCCTATGCAATTCTTGTTCACATCTTTCCATAAATCTCACATAGATTATTTAATCAGAATGCAGAGGATCCTTTTTTCATTCTTTTAATGTTTTGAGGGGACCTATCAGTACTTGGGATGTCAATTGTCTCCTATTCTTGATTGATACATGACTCTTTTATCATCTTTTCTGAACATACATGAATGATCATAATAAAAGAAATGAATGAAAAAAGTATTTATGAAATACTAGTTTCCAGACATTATGCTAGCTGCTAGATAGTTGAATACAAAAAGTGAACCCAGTCACAGTTTTCTAAGAGCTTATACATCCAAATACACAACAGATATTGGGAAATGGTAGACAGGGAGGAGTGTTTTTGTCTGAAAAGTCACAGGGATGGTAAGTAGAGGCACAGGGCAATTGCTTAATTAATTTGCTTTTTCATGTGATGATAGTTTTAATTTGCTGACTATTCCTAGAGCAAGAAGTATAAAAGATAGAGGAAGGAGGGAGATAGTGGGGTGGGATGCTTATGCAGAAACCTGTCAGGAAGATGAATGGAATTCAGAATTGGTCCTCACGGGCAGTTTAGATATAGTAAACTTTCACTAGTCAAGACAATGTGATTTCAAGGTAAGAGCTAGTCTTTAGTTATGCTTTAATACCAATTCCCACAACAAGTCATCTTTGGTCATATAATGCAGACTACTCATGTTCATCATTCATCTGTTGTCTTTTGGATGATTTGTAGTTTTGATTATTATAATATCCTGGTCTTCCACTAAAAATAGTTACATAACTTCATTAGGATGTCATAGATACTGGAGAAATGGTTTTTTGATTTTGAATCATTGAAAGTATCATCCGTTTCCCAAATAAGGCCCAGTCTAATTTCCTACTATTTAATTCTGGGTCTCTTATCTATCAGTGGTGCCTGTCCAAGATATCCATGCTAAGGGGTTAACTTAATGGGCTACATATCCAGACACATACAACAGTCTGGGCAGTGTGTGTTTTTCATATGCTTTGTTTTTCCAATGTAGGTAATTAGACTGATTTTTGTTTCATATAGCTGTGAATTTCACTAAGAAAGTTTGTAGTGCTCTGGGGCTTGATTCAATTCATATCACATCATCTATAAATAGGAGAATTTGGGACTACTATCAATAGATAATTCTTCTTTCATCTGAATCTTTTTGAGAAGTCTTCCATGACATCATGTTGGTGAATATCTTAGGTGAGCAGATGTCTCCCTATTTTTATACCTTGCTTAGTATCAACACTTAGCAGCTTAGTGAATAATGTCGTCACCATAGTTGTATATATCATCAACTTTTACGTAATTTCAATGTATACATTTCCTTTTAAAGAAAGAGTGTTTGAGGATGAATTTTGTTCTATCAAGCAAAAAGCCTGTTTTCCTTATTAGAATGTAATTCTCTGGAGGATAGGTATTTTGAATCCCTAGTCTTTGAGCGAATGCTGGATAACCTCTTGTTGGGTACAATGTAGAGGGAATTCTTTCTAGTTGTGAGTTGGATGATGTGATTTTTGCGATTCCTTCCAACTTTGAGAGTCTAAGACTGTGTTGATGTCCTTCTGATATTTTCATCACGTATCCGTTCAATGCATGAACAATTTATTCTTATGAAGGATTTAGGTAGCTAGGTGATGCAGTATATAGGCTGCTGGATTTGAAGTCAGGAGGATCTCTGTTCAAATCCTGCCTCCGACACTTAACTAGCTGTTTGATCCTAGGCAAGTCATTGAACATTTGTCTACCTCATTTGCCTCAACTGGAAAATAGAAATAATAATTAGCATCTCCTCCCCAGAGTTGTTGCAAGGATAAAATGATATAATAATATTTGTAAAGTGGTTTCCACACCTTAAAGAACCATATAAATGCCAGCTATCAGTATGTTAGACGAGAAGACATATCACATGAGGGATGGTGGTTTTCTTTTTTTTTCCTTTTTTAAAAAGCACCATGATCTAATAATTGAAAAAAAAAAAGAATTATGAACATTTTTATTTAAGAAACTTGTTTAAGATTTCTTGTATTTTTGTGGAATTTTGTCATAGTTTTAAAACCAAAATTAAATGTGCTACATCTAAGATTCATCTTGGGACTGTGGCTCTACATAGTTGTTCAGGGAGGGTGGTTGAAAAAAGATTCAATCAAGATTGGAAACTATGGGGGTTTAGTTCCTAGAAGAATGTTTAAGTTTCCACTGTCTGCTTCCATGTGTGTCTGCATCAGCACTAAGAAATAAACTTCTTTGTTTGCAACATCTGTTAGTGTCTTCTATATTCACAGACCCTATTCATATTAATAACCATTTCTTATTAAAACTACATGTCACAGTCAGAGTGGTATCGAGCAATGCCTGGAACCATTCATTCTTCAGGCTGTCAATCAAAAGCTCATTCTCAACTCTTCTTGTACTACCTAACAGCTAACAGAGGACACTGGTGAACCACTGAGCTCCTTATGACTCTCAGACTCTCCTTATGCCTTTCTGCCCCTTTGGTGGGTGGCAGTGCTCAACTCATTAGTCCAGGGATTTCTGTGGATTTCCATAATTAGACCACTAGTATGTCCTCACTCACTTAAGAAAACCCTCTGTCTGTTCTTTGCTGCATTTTAATTAAGGTCTTTTTACCAAGACATAGCTATATACAAAGCTTATATAATAGTATCATGAAGAAATACCAAAAAAATACAACAGTGTAGTCAGAACAAGCACTTCTTTTCAGTTCTTGAATCTTTCCCAGACCAGGTAGCTACCCCCTTTAGACAGACAAACCCAAATCCAAGAACTCAGCTTTTCCTTCCAGCTGCTTTAACTGAGGCACCCCATCCATTCCAAGAGAGTTTTACTCATGGACCCCCAGTGGGTCTGTGGATAGATTTCAGGAAGTCTCTGAATTTGAATGGGGAAAAAGTTATATAATACAAATTATGTTAAAATTGATATAAATTATATAAAAGCTATATTGTACAAATTAACCTTTTCTGTCTATTTCTCTTTGTCTCTGTCTCTGTCTCTATCTCTTTTCCTCTCTCTGTCTTTCTCATAAGGAGCCCTCTCAAAGATGTATTCACTTTGATTCTCCAAGTCATCATTCTACACATTATTTCTTAGTGCTAGAATTTGTCTTAGGGAAAGTGTGGCATAGTGGAAAGGGAACTAGGATGGAAATGAAAAGACCTGGATTCTCAACTATTTTGATTTTCAATAACCTCTAATTGAAATGTGGCATTTCTGTCATTTAGAACGTAGGCAAAATATATTATTCTGAAATGGGGTGCATAGGCTTTATTAAATTGCCAAAGAGATTCAAGACATGAAAATGTATAAGAACCCCAACTCTAAAGTATAGCTCTAGCAAGGTGACTGGCACCAGAAAGACTTGATCCGGCTCTGATTCTAAATCTGGGTGGTTCCCATCTCCTCTCCCCTTTAACCTCTATTCTTAGCTAGGGCGAAGGCCTGTAGTCCTAGCTGGGGTAAAGGGAGGGGATTTCTTTCTTCAAGACATAAATAGTTAAGGTGTTCCCACTTGTGTCCAAGCCATAGGAGAGGAAGAATGTGCATCCTCTCCTTAACTGGATGTCCATTTCTGAAGTTTCTCCCAATCTAATTTCTTTTTTTAGAATTGCCTGCTCTTCAGCTTTTTCTGTCATCACTGGCTCAGAAACTTTCTAAGCAGGGTCTCTGGTGTACTTCCTGCCCCAGCAGGTGACATCTAATAACATTTCACTATTCTTTTAGCCAGAACCACTCCCCCATTGGAAGATGGGGTTGCTCCCCATGGTGCTGCTGCCTGAAGACAAGGGCTGTTTCATGTTTATCTTTTTTGACCCCACAGTCTAGCCCAGTACCTGATGTATTATTTTAAAAAATTTGTATTATATAATTTATTATTTTATAATTTCATCAATCAACAGGCATTTATTAAACTCTTACTTTACTAATAATGGTTATAGTAATATATTATTATGCAATAATAAACTAATGTGATCAATTCATAATTATTAATTATAATAATTGTTAATATTATTAATAATAGTGTATTTTAAGGTTTGCAAAGCTCTTTGTAAATATCATCTCATTTGAACCTCACAAAAACCGTGACAGGTAGAGAGCATTATAATGCCTAGTTTACAGATGAGGAAACTGAGGTAGGCAAAGGTTAAGTAACTTTGACCAAGGTCACATAAGTATTAAGTGTCTGAAGTAGCATTTGAACTCAGGTCTTTTTGACTTCAAGCCTAGCACTCCATTCACTGTTCCACTCACCTGCCTCATTCTATGGGCCAACTATTGTGCTAAGCACTGAGGATACAAAGACAGGTAAAGACACAAAAAATGATACTTGCCCTCAAGGAATTTCCTTGCAAATAGAAAAGATGGCATGTCACTAAAATGGTACATACAAGATAAATACAGAATAGAAGGATGTTAGCCTGAGAGGAGAAGGCTCAGTGGATGGAAGAACCAGCAAACGCCCAAGTCCGGAAGGAAGGCAGGAATATCAGGCAGCAGATGCCAAGGTAAGAGAGGTTCAAAGGCATGGGGATTGGAGACTGAGCTCATCAGCAGAGAGAATTCCCTTTGAGGAACACTCACAGTCTGTGCAGATCAATAACTTGTGAGTGACTAATAGTGTTAGAAAGTTGCCTGGGGAACACTGGAAATTTAATTGGCTTCCCTAGGGTCAACAAGCCAAGATATATCAGAGCCAGGGCTTGAACCTGAGTCTACTACAACATGCTGACTCTGGCGTGTAGGCGGCACTCTCAATTCTTGTCAAGTTGAGTTGAACTGAATTCATAGCCAGCAAAAATTTGGCTCAAGGAATATAATAGATAGATCTGAAAAGGAACCTTAAAAGTCAACTTCTCCATCTCTTCATTTTACAGAAAAGGAAACTGAGGCATAGGGAGGTTAAATGATGTTTACAAGGTTACCCAGATGGCAATTGTCAGGGGTAAGATCTAAACCCAGCTCCTCCAATTCTATACTCAAGAGGACTCCATGGTTCCTGGGGGGGATCTCAGAGAATAATGTAGTATATAATGAGAACTAGAGAACTGGGGAAATATGTATGTACATATGTGTATGTATGTATTTGTATATGTATGTGTGTGTGTGTACTGCTGGGGTTCAGGGGAGGGTGGGAAGAGCTGGAGAAGATAAGGGCTCCCTAATATTACCTCCAGGATAAAATATTAATTCTTTCACCTCACATTTAAGGCCTTTCATAGTTTGGCTCCAAACTACCTTCCCAGTCTTATTGCATGTAACTCTCCTTCAGGTATCTTATGTTCCAGTCAAACTGGTCGACTGGCTTTCACTCAACATTCCAACTCCTGCCTTCATGAATATAACCTGGCCCAAGGCCTTCCCTGTGCTTTGGATATATGCCTTCCTCAACTCCTCTCAGAATCCTTGCCTTCCTCTTAGCCTCAGCTCAAGTATTACCATGTACCCCAGATCTCCCTAGATCTCCCCAGTTATTAATCTTCTTTCCCTTCTCAAATTATCTTTGTATCTGTGTAGTATTGTATTTGACCATGTAAGCTTCTTGAGGGCAAAGAATATTTCTTTTTCTTTTGCCTTTGTATCCCTATAAAATGGGAATCATAATAGCACCTACCTCACAGGGTTGTTGTAAGGACCAAATGAGAGATTTGTAAAGCACTTAGCACTTAGCATATTTCCTTCCCCTCCACTCCCCTCCTGTCCCCTTCCCTTTTCTTTCTCCTTCACTTCCCTTCCCCCTTCCCTTTCTTCCCCTTCCCTCCTCTCCCCTTCCCTTCCCTGTGCTTATTAACTGTTTGCTGAATTGATGAGGCAGGATAAGAAGCAGGAGCCAAGCCTTTGTTTGGTTAGCCTGGATCTGCTCTGAGGAGCTCCATATTTTATACTAACTGGGATGACTAACCAACTTTCTCCTTCCCTACTCAGGCTCTGCTGGAGTCCTGCCATTGTGCCTGAAGCCAGGGTCAGCAGCTCCACATGCTTTGCACAGACAGGCTGGCAAAGCTCCAGAAAAGGGGCATGCTTTCCTAAAAAAATTGAAAGAGTTTAAACAAACCTTTACATACTACATATGCTGCCATATTCCCTCGGGAATTTTGAGTTTGTTTTCTGGAGTTTCAGTTCTAATGAACTTAAATGACTTCCTGGAAGCTTAAATTCCCTCAAACAAGTCTGAGGCTACTTGTAGGTCTTTCAGTGGAATTGATGATTCATTCATATATTCTTCCAATTTTTGTTAGGAAACAGCATATTGCCATGGAAAGATTTATGAATGTGGAGATATAAGATCTGAGTTCAAATCCTGAATCTTACTACCCATGTGACTTCTAGCAAGTCACATATTTTCTGGACCTCAGTTTCTTTATCTGTAAAAGGAGAGGATTGGATGAAATAAATTCTAAGGTCTTTTCTCACTCAGGACTATGAGCTTACCATGTACAAAGCACTGAATAATGACCTAATCATGTAATATTATTAGGAAGAAGGGACCACAGATCATCTCATCTAAGCCACCTAGTTTTCAGAGGAAGTGGAGGCTCAGACTTATTCAAGGTCAGATAATAGAGTAGTGGCAAAGTCAGGAACTTGGGTCTGTTGATTCCCATGGTAGTTCCTTTTTCACTACTCCACATTTCCCCCCAAAGGCTAATCCTAGCATTAAGAAATAATGTGTAGATTGATGATTTGGAACGATCAAAATTGATAGGGCTCCTTATGAGTGTGTGTGTGTGTGTGTGTGTGTGTATGTGTGTATGTGAGAGAGAGAGAGAAAGAGAGAGAGAGAGAGAGAGAAAGAAAGGGAGAGACAGAGAGAAGCACACAGAGACAGAGAGACAGACAGAGAGAAAGATATAGAGCGAAGAAGAGAGACAGAGAGAGAAGGAACAGAAACAGAGAGATTTCATTTGTGTATTATATCTGCTTTCAGTCACTTAACTCTTCCAAAACATGATAAATGATTAAATCATAAGAGAAATTTTTGAATATCATGGTACATAAATTTGGATATGGTGTATCCATACTGGATTTTAATATTTGTATTATTTTAAAGATTTAAACAAAAATATAACCCATATTGTTAGAGATAAAACTCTTAAGGTATGTAAATATGTACATATATATATCTTTATCTGTGTGTTTGCTAAGAAATCCCCTTTGACATTTCAACTGAGCATCGTACTTCTTGATAACATCACAGTTTATTGCAATTACGGTGATGTTTCATGTGACTCCCCTTCACACAAAATCCATTCCAGTCACAATGGCCTGCTAGCTGTTCCCTGTATGAGACATTCTTTTTCTTGCACCCATGATTTTGCAGGAGGCATTTCCCATATCTGGAATGCACGCCCTCTTCCCCTTTGCCTTAAATAATCCTTAGTGTCCTTCCAAGCACAGTGCAGCTGCCACATGAGGCCTTTCCTCATTCTCCCCAGTTATTAGTACTTAGTCCCCTTCAAAATGACTTATTACATGTTTTGCATGTACTTATGGGTGTACATATTGTGTCCCTAACCATCCTCTCAGCAGAATGTAAGCTTTTTGAGAGTAGGCAATGTTTCGCTTTTGTCTTGAATTCCTAGTGCCTAGCATTGTTTCTAGCCTATAGAAGACTGTCAACAAAGGAAGTTTTGTTGAAGTGAATTGTCGAATGCCTGTTCTGGCTCCTGTTAAAGGCAATTGGGAAAATCTTGAGAGAGTAACTGACCCGAATAGATAGACCAAATAATGTTCTCATTAGAGCCACAAAAAGATACAAATTCTGGTTATGGAAAAGGTCAAAGTAGGGAAAATAGCCAAGAGACTTGAAGAGTCAAATTGACCTGGATAGTTGAAGGGAAAAGAAGGGTTTAGGGCTCTGCTGCTGGACTTTTGGCTTAAGCAAGCAAGGAGAGGGAAGAGACTGGGCTTAAGACATGCTCGTCAGACACGTGGATACCATGAGGCTGGGAGGGAGGGAGAGCTCATATGTCAAATGATAGAATCAGGATCCAAAAGGATCTTGACAGGTTGGAACAATGGGCAAAATCTTACTGAATATCATGTAATAGGAATAAAAATTAAGTCTAGCACTTGGGTTTAAAAAATCAGCTGTTCAGATATGAGATGAGGGGGCAGGACCAGTCTGCAGTTCATGTGAAGAAGAATAAGGAGTTTTAGTTGACTTTAAGCTCATTCTGGGTCAAGACTGTGATGTGCTCCCCCTCCCCCAGATACAGAATCATTTCCTAAAGGAGAGTTTGTCAAAGGAAAAGAACAAACAATTATCTTTTTTTTTTGGAGGGGGGAAGGCAAGGCAATGGGGGTTAAGTGACTTGCCCAAGGCCAAACAACTAGTAAATATCAAGTGTCTGAAGCCAGATTTGAACTCAGGTCCTCCTGACTCTAGGGCTGGTGCTCTATTTACTCTGCCACCTAGCTGCCTCAAACAATTTTCAAAAGAAGAATTGTAAGCTATTCCCAGCCATGTGAAAGATTACTCCAAATCATTATTAGTAAGAGAAATGCAAGTCAAAGCAACTCTGTTTCATCGCTCACTCAGCAAATTGGTGAAGAAGATGAAAAATTGGTATAGTCATTCTTGGGAGGGCACACTAATACACCAGTTATCAGGTTATGGCTTGGTTGAATCATTGCGGAAAGCAATTTGGAATTATGTTATGTAAGTGACTGAAATGTCCATATTTTTTGACCCAGAGATCTTACTACTAGGCAAATGCCCTGAAAGGTATTCCATGCATTAATATGTTTATAGTATCATTTTTTGTGGTAGTAAAGAATTGGAAACAAATTAGAGATCTGTCAGCTGAGGATTATAAATTAATCATAGTGCACTGAATATAACAGAATATTATTTTGTCATAAGAAATAATGAACATGAAGAATTTGGAGAAACATGGGAAAATACATGAATTAAGGCAGAGTAAAGCAAGAAGAACCATGAAAACAATAGACAATGACAACAATAACATCAATGGAGAGAAAAAGGAAACTAAGTAGTGTGTCATGACAAAACTTGGCACCAAAGAGGTGAGAAAATGTACCTCCCCCCTTCTTTCCAGAAGTACAGGGTTATGGGTGCAGAACATCCCATATGTTGTGAGACTCAATTGTTGCGTTAATTAGTTTTGCTGAACTGCTTTTTGAAATTCTTACTACAAAGAATGACTCTCTGGGAAGGGGGTGAAATGTTAGAAATTGACATTAAAAAGAGCAAGAAAAATGAAAAAATGAATTTAAAAATAATACAGTCTTAAACTACATCAACAGAAATACAGTGTGCAGTTTAATAGTCCTGCTATACTCTGCCCTGGTTAGGCAAGAGATGAATTGTTTAATTCTGGGAACCATGTTTAAAGGGAACAATGACAAGACAGTGTAGTTATGCCTTTCATATCATGACTTTCCCTAGTGTGGCTTCACTATATCATGGGTTAGCACAAGAAATTAAATGGAAATTTTTCTGGAAGTTTTGCAGAAGTTGCAGATGACATCTAAAGGCCAGCTTATGACATAGAAAAAGTTTAGAAACTCAGAAAAGCATCAAATATATCTATAGTATTGCATAACACCAACCTAAATTTTACAATAAGGTACTGTAAACACCTTATAAAAGAAAAAGAAAAAATTCAGACTTCCTCTCTGGTATGAAGGGAAGTCCAAAAATTTTTATGCAGATTTTCCAGACTGTGGGGATGCAATACCCCTATCTTCTGCAATGTGGAAGGGACAAACTATATATTCAGAGGAAAGTGATCAAGATGGTGAAGTAACTTGAAACTACATCAGATGTTAAGTATTTGAAAGAACTGGGCTTATTTAGCTTGAAGAAGATAAGATTGGGAGCGGGGAGGACATGGTAGCCATCTTAAAATATTTGAAGGATGGAAGATGAATTACACGTGGAAAATGAATTAGATTTACTCTGTATGTGTTCAAAGAGCAAAACTAGGACCAATGAATGAGTGGAATGTTACCCCAGGACCTACTTTAGGGTGAGTAAAGAGTTCGAACTAAGAAAGATCCATGGTACAAACTGAATGCTTCTCAGTTTGGAGACAGGAATACTGTCAAGAAATCTTGCACAATGAGGGGATCAGAATTGCAATTCTAGTATACGACTTGTTTCAGGAGCTGTCTTTTGATACAAAGGGGCCAGGGACACTCTGAGAACTCATTTCTCTTGCCGAGGTGGGACCTGGGAATTATAATATCTTACACTCTTGTCACCAGCTCCCCATATAAGCACACATTCTCACAAGGTTTCAAAACACAGGATAACTTTTGTTGATTTAGTAAAAGACATAGAAAGGATTTACTTTTGAGTTTATACAGGGTCAACTTTTTCCCTCCAGTTGACCATTTTCTTCTAGTCTCTGTGACTACAATACTATTTTGGATGGTGCTTGAAAAACATTTAGGGTTCTCTCCTCCACATCAGGTTAGGGTTTTCTCTTCTACATTATACCAGTTACTCTTTCACTGACAACTCTTGTCTCATCTGTACTTCATTACTCTGCTATCACTATCCTCTACTCTTAACAAGCATCGTGGGTCCTCCTCTAACTGTTGTTTTCTGAATTAGAATGTGAGCTACTTGAGAGCAAGGACTGTCTTTTACTTTTCTCTTTTTATCCCCAGCTCTTAGCATAGTGCTTGGTCCTTAGCAGTAAGAGCTTAATAAGTGCTTTTAGAAATTCATTCATTCGTTCACTCATCTATTTGTACCACTGCCATCTTTGTTCTGTCCTTCCTATCTCCGCTGTTTGACAGTCTTCCAGAAGATGTTCATAAGCATCTGGCTAGTAGAGAGATAACACTGGCACTTCAACTGGCTGTGTTACAACTCTTTTCTACCTCTGGGGCACTGAATACCCTGGTCAATTTAAATATTTTTTTTTACTGAGTCCCCCAGTCCCACCCCATTTCACACACAACGGGGTCTCTTCAGGCAACTACGGGAATGCTTTTTTCTTGGCTGACTCAAACAAGTCTCTGATTTCCACTTTGGGTCAGGTCACATTGAGTTCATAGCCCTTCGTCTACTTTCTTTTCCAGCATCCAGATAATGCATTTCCCACTGATTTTAACCTTGCGCACTGAGTCTTATGTGATTTGGAAAAACATTCCTGTTTTCTTTCTTTCGATGTCTTTCCATTGTTCTTAAAGACCCATGAGCTTGGTTACACACATTATACCAGATGATTTCATCAAAACGGAGAAGAGAAGGACAAAATGTGTGGCTTCCCAATACACGTATCCCCGAAGACTTAAGAGGGAGATTGCTAAGTCAAGATGAAGAATTAGGTATTTGACTTGTGGATCTGAAATGGCCAGAGATGGAAGTTTCCTGACACAGTTAGAGTTAGGGTTAGGATTAGGTGGCAGTTTTTGGAGGTAAAGCAGAGGTCATAAGATCCAGGGAGAAACTCATGAGAAGTGAGGCCCATAGTTCAGGTTCCAATAGTACAGTATTGAACAAGTTTTGCACCTCATGAAATGGGGGAATCCTGGGATGTGTATGTATGTATTAGTTATTTGGGAGGAAAAGATATTAATAAAAATAATAGCAGTTCACATCTATCTGGGGTTTTAGGGTTTGAAAAGCACTTTTAGATAGGATGATAGATCACAGATTTAGATCTGAAAGGATTTATAGAAACTGAGTCCAACTTCCCTCCTTTTTTTAGATGAGGTCTATGAAGGTTGTGACTAGTTCAGGATCATTGTCTAATTTGGTCAAAACTACCCTGTGAATTGGCAACTAGGTGATACAGGGGATAGTTTTGGGTCTGGAGTCAGGAAGAGTCATATTTGTGAATTTGGATCTGGCCTCAGTCAATTAATAGCCATGTGACCTTGGGAAAATTACTTAACCCTGTTTGCCTCAGTTTCCTCATCTGTAAAAATGAGTTATTAAAGGAAATGGCAAACTACTCCAGTTTCTCTGCCAAGAAACCTCTAAATGGGATCACAAAGAGTCAGACAGGACTGAAGTGACTGGATAAAAATAACCCTGTGAACTAGAAAGTGTTATGTCCATTTTATAGATGAGAAAGTTCACACTCAGAAAGGTTTAAATAATTTGCCCAGCATCATAGAACCATTGAATTAGATCTAGAAAGGACCTCAGAGGCCATCTAGTCATTGAAGCTTAGGATGGAGTCAGGGTGGGGAACCTGCAGCTTCGAAGCCACACATGGCCCTCTAGGTACTCACGTGAGGCCCTTTCATTGTGTCCAAGTCACTCAGAATAAATCCTTTTATTAAGGGAATTTGTTCTGTGAAGTTTGGGTTCAGTCAAAAGGCCTCACTTGAGGATGTAGAGGGTCACATGTGGTCTCGAGGCCACAGGTTCCTCACTCTATCCTGACATCTAATGACTCATTAGATGATTTGTCCAGGGTCACACAGCCATGGTTGATATGGGGTTTGTGCTTGGTCAGTCAATCAGTCCACAAGCATTTATTAAATACTTACTATATGCCAAGCTCCGTGCTAAGTGAGGGCGATGTAAAGAAAGGCAAAAAGTTAGTCCCTGCCTTCAAAGAACCCATGTTCTAATGGGAGAGTCAAATTTTCCAATATGCTAACCATTGTGCTGTGTTGCCTTTCAGATGGATTCAGTATCTCTCAACATAAAGCCAAGGGTGGCAGAGGATTTCTCTTTCTTAACCAAGAATTTATTGTTCAGTCACTTGACTGAACATTGACTCTTTGTGACTCCATTTAGGGTTTTTCTGTCCTTCTCCAGCTTGTTTTACAGATGAGAAAACTGAAGTAAACAAGGTTTGCCTAGGGTCGCAAGGCTAGTAAGTATTTAAAGCTGGATTTGAACTCAGGTCTTCCTGACTCTAGGCCTAGCATTCTATCCACTATACCACCTTAGCTGCCTTTATCTAAGAGTAGTTCTTGAAAAATCCCATTAAGACAGGCCCACACAATCCGTGGCCTTCAGTGCCTTGCAGCCCACCAAAGGATTGTTGGCGTTCTGGGGAAAAATATAGGGTCACCACTGTGCACTCTCCTGTTTGTCACGTGACTTGCGGCAACCAACCATTGTCAGTCTGTCTCTAGTGTAACCTCTCTAAGGCCCAAAGAAGTTTAGCCTATTTTCATTTTGACCCTTACCTACTGCCAAGATGTGCAGGTCTGCCATGAGAAAAATTTTCAGGCAGTTTAACACTTTACCAAGAACTCCTTCATATTCAGCTCTGTGTTCTCAATGTGCTCATTATGCCAAGAAGTTGTCAGGCACTCACTGTCTAACCTGTATATACTTCCATCCCTCCCTTTCATACCCCACCTATCCTGTGTTGCTTTGTCTTAAGATCTGGGTTGAAACCTGAGCATATGTGTGAGAGAGGCCTCGAGGCTAGTTTTTGGCTAAGATGAACAGGGAAGGAGAGGGAGCTTCCAAGCATGGCTGGAGAGGCCAGAGTCCAGGCTGGGGGGTGGGGGAGAAAGACAGTGAACTGTAGATTTAGATAAATGGCAGAATTAAACATGGGAAGTGAAATTTAGAAAAGATCAAGGGGAAAAATCGCACCAGTCAATAACATGAAAGCAGGTTTTTGGCATCCCCATTTTGGTTTGTTCACGCCCTTCCTGGAGTTGATGGGAGTGTCAAGTGCTTGTTCACTCAGCAGTCCACACTGGGGCTCAGACCAGCTCCATGGGGTGTGGCAGGCTCCTAGGACAAAGAGGAGAGATGATGCTGACAGACAACACGCTCTGTGGGAGTGGGGCCAGGCAGGCTGTGGGAGCTCAGTATTAGCACTGAGGAACTCAAAACCTCACTTAAACACTGACTCAGCCTGGGGCCCGCTGCTGGCAGCCTATGGGTGACTTGGTTTCCCAAGCTTTAAAGGAGGGATAATGATACTCATTTTACAAGGGGGAATTGAGTTAATTAATGTTTATGAAGAGCCTGGCAATTCAGGGATGAAAGGGGCTAAGTACAAAGCATCATTGTGGAGTGGAGTGGGTCATATTACCAGTAACACAGTTGGCCTTCTATCATGTGACTGAAATAAAAATCTACAGATCAGATTCATTGTGGAAAATGTGATTTACCTTGTCTGTGGAAAGAAAGTTTCTCCCCTTGGCATGCTAACAATACTGTCATCTCTTCGGAATGGTTTATAAGAAACTACGTTTCTATTCAGGCAGCACAGGGCCTGGAGTCAGGAAGACCTCAGTTCAAATCCAGCCTCAGACACTGATTAGCTGTGTGACCCTGGGCAAGTCACTTAACTTTGTTTTCCTAATCTGTGAAATGAGCTAGAGAAAGCAATGGCAAACCATTCCATTTTCTTTACCAAGAAAACCCCAAATGCCATTGTGAAGAGTCAGACACAAATGAACAACAACATTTTAATTCTAATTTGGAGGTAGTGTGGTATAGTGGGAAGAGCACAGTTAAAGGGAATGAGTTCAGATCCTACCTCTCTATAATACTGGGAAGTCATTCAACCTCCTTAGGCCTCAGTTTCCTCAATCTGTAAAAATACACTGGCTAGACTAGGTGGCTACTCAGGCCCTTCCAGTCCTAGGTTCTCTGGCATATAGTGATGGTGCTAGGGTATGAAACACTTTTTGACTGTCGGATGTGAGATACCCATACCTTACTCCTGTAGATTCTGGAACAGGGAAGAATGCTTATTCTCAGATGCTGTGCTTTTTAAGTTGTGAAACAGATATCATGGCATGGAAAGAACACAGGATTTAAAATGAGAAGTCCTGGTTCAGAACTAGGTCAGTGGGACTTGTGAGGTCTTGGGAGAAAAGCAGTCCAGCCGAAACGTCTCCAGGGCAGGAAAGCAAAAGGCAGAGGTTCTGCACCCACCTCCACATTGTAGCTTCTGCACCCTCGGCCTGCAGACAGCAGGGGGACTAAGCGATTGTTCAGAGGCCGAGTGCTCTCGCGCTGAGCGGCCTGGATCCAGATCTCGGTCTTGGGCTTCAGTCCTGTGAGTCTTCATTATCCAGTGAGCCAGAAGTAAGTAGGAAACGGACCCAGCACCTTCCTGAGAGCTACGGCAGCCGGGAGGATCCCAGCGATTTGGGACAGAGCTTTCCCTTCTGGAAGCAGAGCCCCACAGAGATTTAAAAAAAAAATCACGGACTGACCAACCATGAGTAAGAATAAGCATAAGAAGCAAAGTAAGAACAGCAACCAAACTCTAGATTCCTTCTTTGGGGAAAAGAAAGATCATGGCAAAGAGAGGGAGGAGGAGAGCGCAGCCA
>CM053584.1:272376880-272392263 GCA_028627135.1 Pseudochirops cupreus
ATATGACCTTTTTTTAGATCTATATATTTTTTGAATACCCAACCAACCTTCCCCTCTCTCTGGTTAGCTAAAAGCAATTAATTGATCAGAGGTCATAGAAGGGCCAGAAACCTCAATGACTAGATTAGACTCCAGTTCAATACTTTGAGCCCAGTTTTCCATATACTCAATTTTCTTGAGTGCCTAATTCTCCATCACCCTAATCCACTAGATTGGCAAATGGAACACACTAGATCTATAAGCACTTAGCTTCCTCTGGTTCATACAGCTCAGAACCATGTCCAATGGAAGTGGGCCTCCTGAGCTTTAGCCAGGCAGTTTACTCCAGTAGCAGGACTCTCACTTTTCCTTTGTAATATCTCCTTGTGCTCATTCTGTTTGATCTGGTCCTCCTTCAGGAGGCAGAAAAACATGGCCAACCCAAAATGGTAACAAGACTTGCCAAAGCCCCTCTGGCTATAAAAGCTTTGACTTTTTCTTTTTTTAAAGCAAGAATGAGAGATAGCAGATAGGCAACCAGAATACCCTCTCCTCTTCTCTACAATCCTACCACTACCAAATTCTACTTGGGCCCCAGTGATATTTCTTTTTTTTTAACAGAGTTTTTTTTTTAAGGGAGGAAGGCAAGGCAATTGGGGTTAAGTGGCTTGCCCAAGGTCACACAATTAGTAAGTGTGTCAAGTGTCTGAGGTCACATTTGAACTCAAGTCCTCCTGACTCCAGGGCCAGTGCTCTATTCACTATGCCACGAACTGCTCCCCCCCAACGATATTTCTTAGCGTAGCATAATGTTATACCAGATATGAGGAAAGAGGCAGTAGTTCAATGAAAAGAACATTACTTTTGGAGTGAGAAGACCTTTATATGAATCCACGTTGAGCTTTTACTAGCTGTGTGACCCTAGGGCTTCAATTTCTTCATTTGTAAAATGAGGAGGCTGAACTCATTGACCTTCAAGATCCTTTCCAATGTTTAAAAATAATAGTTCATGATAATAGACTATATAAAGAATTCTACAGTTATTCAACATTTGAAAATATCTGTGAGCTCTGCCATATGTGTTCCCTCTACTGATACAGATCACAGTTGAAAGGACTTGATGCTACCAAAAATATCCTCCACCTAATGATGGAAGATCTAATTTTCCTCAATTCAAAAGACCTTTTCCATGTAAACTTAGGGCCTTACACGAGAGATTATGGCTTCGGTTATTATGCTCAAATCTAAACCCTTTACAATTCATTACAATCCTAGCTCTACCATTGGCCCTGTTTGAATAACTAGGTCATTTAGGTCCATGCTGCCCCCCTCACTGCCACCCCTTCACATAGTACAGTAGAGAGAGTGCTGGATTTGGAATCTAAAAGACCCTGACTCACATATTTAGTAGCTGTGAGACTCTGGCAAGTCACTTAAATCTCTATGAGACTTGGTTTCTTCATCTGTAAAATAAAGACACAAATTCATAGAAAAACAAATAAATAGATAAATAGATGAATGAATGAACAAATGAATGATAGATAAATTGTATATATAAAAATAACTCCTATCTTGCAGAGTTGTTCATAGGATTAAGTGAGATAATTGTACCTGTGAGACACTTTACAAAATTTAAAGCACTACATAAATGTGGGACATTATTATTGGCAGCTAGGTGGCTCAGTGGATAGAGCCCTGTGCCTGGAGTCAGCAAGAGCTGGGTTTAGATCTGGTCTCAAATACCAGTTGTGTAACCCTGCCAAGTCACTTAACCTCCATTTGCCTCCACTTCCTCATCTTCAAAAGGCAGCAACTACATCCCGGGCTGTTTTGAGAAACAAATGACATAATAATTGTAAAGCACTTAGCACATTGCCTGGCACATAGTAGGTGTTACAAAAGTGCTATTAATAATAGTAGTAGTAGTAGTAGTAGTAGTAGTAGAAGAAGAGTAAAATGGCTGACCCACCTGAAAATGATTAAGTAATTAACTGATGACTATGTACTACATAAATGCTAATTAGAATGATTATCATGGCCTTCTACCAATAAGAGACTTTTAAAAATAAACCTTCATTTTTGCTTCCTCAGTAAAACTTCTGCAATACAAAAGGACAATCCATTCCCAAGGCTGAGACTTTTAATACAAGGGTGGAAGCTACATCTCATTTCTATTCATTCATTGGTAGTAGTTGAGAGCATTCTAGCAAACTTGTTTTGTAGCATTCTCTCTTGAGGAAAACACATGACAAACTTACAACAAATTCATACAGCTATAGAGTAAAGTCATGGGCACTGACCATTTGTGTGCCAGACTTCATAAAAGGCCTGGTTTGAGGTTTTGTTGGGAGTGGAGAGTGAAGCTGGTTTCAGGAATAAAGTCCCTGAAATCGTGTGTGTGTGTGTGTGTGTGTGTGTGTGTGTGTGTGTGAGAGAGAGAGAGAGAGAGAGAGAGAGTAATTAATCATTTTATAAATTATGCTAGTGGACAATTAATAAAAGAAGTCAGTGGTACTCTTGAATGCTAAAGACCCCTCATGAAAACCATTCAACAATTATATACCCTTGGAAGAGTGGTTATTTCTGAGAGTGGCAATCAGCTCTGATTGATTGGTAATTAATAAAAAGAATGAATATTATAATGAGAGGTGAAGCCATTCTAATGAGGGCTGGGGGAAATGCGACTTTGATCACTCTTGCTCCCAGACTACCTCCAGTAGGCAGTCTAGACCAGCACTTCTTAAACTGTGGGTCAGGACCCCATATGGTGGGTTGGAAAAAAAATTTGGCAACAGTCAAATGTTTCTGAATGCACAATGACGAAAAATTAATTAAAAATCAAACACATAATGAATCTGAGGTGTTTCTGGCAGCACTTGCCCATTTTTCATCAGGCAACTTCACTGCAGCCTTAGTTCTGAATACAAAACATGTGCACTTTACACCGCACATGGTCTCAGGCCATGCAAACAGCAACAAACTACCTAAACAGGAATAAGGGTTGCAAGTAGAAAAAGTTTTAAAAGCCCTGATCTAGACAAAGGACCCATACCTAAGTCTAAATAGAACACAATGAGCTGGAATTTACCTTAGATTAAACTCTTTGTAAGATCTCTAGCTGAGTGGGTCTCCTACCCAGGATGGAATATCATCCATCAACAACATCCTTCAGAGACTGAACAACCTACAGATTTCTGAAAAAATTCTGGTTCTAATTTAACAATTGATTATAAATATATGGAGATATTTAAAGCTATAGAAAGAGATATCTCTGAGGAAGTGTGTAGGAACGATTCAAATAGCATACAACTATGGAATCATAGTGTGATTATTTATCAGTCCCCATGTTGACAGTAAAGCTGTTGTCCTGAGAAGTTATCTGTTGTGTGGGTAGGAGAAACTAAAAAAATTTCTGTTTTCTTAAAGCTAATGTAGGAAGTTAGTAGTAAAATTAATTATATATAATCATATAAGTAATATAAAATGTGGATGCCACAGAACGAAATAAAATAGTTGGCAGGTAGGACTCAGGGAGAGAGGAACCAGAAAAAGTAGCTAAGGTTCATTTTGCTGGGCAATGGAATAGAAAAAAAAACTTTAGGATTTATATCCTGAAATCTTGAACAAGCTCTAGATTATTTATCGTCTCTGGATGGCACAAAAGCTAATCACACAGTTCCCAGTGTCATATATCTAGAACTGTAGTCCAATCCCATATTTTACAGATGAGGAAACTGAGGCTCAGATCTATTGAATGACTTTCCCAAGGTCACATAAACAGTAAATTACAGAATGAGATTTGAACCCTGTTCTTTTGACTCTAAATCCAATGTTCTTTCCACTATCATCATTGATATGAGCTTCTCCAAGTGAAGTAATCATCAACTAAAAACCACTTAAGTGCCTCCTTTATGCCAGGCACTGGCTAGACAATGAAGATACAAAGGAAAAGTTGAATATTTCCAGCCTTCAAGAAAATTGTATTGTATCAGAGAGAAGACAAGGTATACGTATATAGATAGCAATCGATCAATGGTTCAACCAACAAACCTTTATTGTATATCTACTATGTGTGTAGAACTTGTGCTAAGCACAAGGGGTGCAAATACAATTATAGCATTAAAGAGACATTCCCAGGGGCAGCCAGGCAGCACAGTGAATAGAGCACTGGCTCAGGAGGACCTGAGTTCAAATCTAGCCCCAGACACTTGATACTCACCAGCTGTGTGAGCTTGGGCAAGTCACTTAACCCCAACTGCCCTGCCTTCCCTCTTAAAAAAAAAAAAAAGAGTCACTCCTGGGTCCAGGAAGCCCACTGCCCCCATTGTTTCTCCACTAAGGAGGTTTTCCACTCTGAACTTATTCTTGTGGTCCAGATTAGGTTCAGTCTTCTTATTTCTTTTCTTTTTTTATGTAAATAGTATTTTATTTTTTCAAATTACATATAAAGACAATTTTCCATATTCATTTTTCATAAGATTTTGAGTACCAAATTTTTCTCCCTCGTTACCTTCTCCCCTTACCATGATGGCAAGCAATCTGATATAGGTTATCCATGTGCAATCATGTAAAATATATTTCCTTATTATTCATGTTGTAAAAGAAGAAACAAAACAAAAGGAAAAAGAACACCAAAAAACAAAGAAAGCAAAAATAGTATGTTTTGATCCTTATTTGATCTCCATCAGTTCTTTCTCTGGATACGGCTAGCATTTTCCATCATGAATTTTTTGGAATTGTCTTGGAGCATTGTATTGCTGGGAAGAGCTAAGTCAATCATAGTTGATTATTGCAAAATGTTGCTATTACTGTGTACAATGTTTTCCTGGTTCTGCTCACTTCACTAAGCATCAATTCATGTAAGTCTTTCCAGGTTTTTCTGAAATCCACCTGGTCATCATTTCGTATAGCATACTAGTATTCCATTACATCCACATACCACAACTTGTTCAGCCATTCCCCAATTGCTGGGCACACCCTCAATTTCCAGTTCTTTGCTACCACAAAAAAGAGTTGCTATAAATATTTTTGTACTTGTAGGTTCTTTTCCTCTTTTTAATGATCTCTTTGGGATACAGACCTAGACTAGGTTCAGTCTTGGGTGGTCTTACCCCTTAGGAGAGCTAGAGTACTTAATATTCTTTGTCTTATAACCCCCATCTGGACACTCTAGGGTAAAATTATTAAAAACTAAGGTGTTAACTCAAGCCTAGGATCTCCCAAAAAGGTGTAGTAGAAAGGAATTCAAGGTACAATGTAAATCAAGTATGGGATAGGTATTTATTTCCTACACAAAAAGGAAAAGCTAACCACAAAACACTCATAAATGCACACTGCCAGAACAATTAAAAATAGAATTCAGTAACCTAATTTATAACTACCCTGTACTCTCTTGGAAGGCTGAGAGTTAAACCTCACCCCAACAGAAAGCAGTTTGTGGGACTGCCAAATAGGCATTCGACATTTCACCTCTGCTCCTCACTGTCCAAACAACTCCTAGTCTGTCTTCTAGCAAACTGCACAAGGGCTTGGGCTGTTCCTCTTGTTGATGGAAACCTACTCCAAGACAGCTGCCATTCAGCTCTAGTCAAAGGACCCATAACTGCTGAACCTTTAGAATGCACAAGATGTCCTCTAAGCCTGAAAGTGTTGATTTCAGTATTAATCCTTGCTCACCTAAGATTAGGAAATAACAAACACAGAAGAAACACCACAAAATCCAGGATAAGACTTGCCTAGTCAGGACATGATCCTTACATGCCTGCAGTAATTCCATGGCACCCAGTTGGTGCCACAGTGAATTTATCTTCCTCTACCCCTCAAATGAAGTCTTGTGAAAAAGAGTTACCATGAGCACAGAATTGAAAGACAAGAGTGAACAGGAAACTTTCTGTGCTTTTAAACTGTAATAGCATATTATACAGCATAATCTGAAATCCACTGCTGTTGACTTAGGGTAAGGAAAGCACCAAGGAATGGTCTAGGTTGTTTTGTTGTACCAAATTGACAAGTCCTTCAGAAGTGAGTATGTGTTTCCCTAGGAATAGCTAGGTCAGCTCAGAGCATGATCCATGAGATGGTTCCTATACCCCCAATCCCTGGGGGTCTACTCCAATCCAACCCCTACTCCACAAAGAATGAAACAGTCCCTGCCTCAGATAGCTTGCACTCTATCAGAGGAGATAACATGTACATATATAAGTATATTCAAGATAGATAATATGTGTGTATGTGTTTGTAGATATCTATATCAGGCAGATAGATAGATAGATAGATAGATAGATAGATAGATAGATAGAAAGATAGATAGATAGATAGATAGATAGATAGATAGATAGATAGATGAGAGATAATAGGTAGATGATAGATAAATAGAGAGAGAGAGATGGATGGATAGATAAATAGATGATAGATAGATAGATAGATAGATAGATAGATAGATAGATAACATAGTAGAAAGAAGGTTGGATCTGAAGTCAGGAAAATCTAAATTCAAATCCTACCCCAGACACTTATTAGCTGTGTAACCCTAGGCAAGTCACTTAACTTGTGTTTGGCTCAAGTTCCTCATTTGTAAAATCGGGATAATAATAGCATCTATCTCCCATGGTTGTTGTGAGGATCAAACGAGTTCATAATTGTACCTGGCACATAGTGAGCCCTGTATAAATGGTAGCTATTATTATAAAATAAATGCAAGGTAGTTAAATGCAAGTTGGCATCTGCAAAATGATTTTGAGAAGGAGGGCACCAGCAGCTGGAGGGATCAGGAAAGATTTCTATAGAAGCTGGCACCTGAGAAGAGACTTGGAGGAAACTAGAGAGTCTACAAGGTGGAGGTGAAGAGGAGAATAGGTCCTTACCAGAAGAAAGCTGCTAGGAGTCTCAAGTTCTGTAGCACAGAATATTAATAAGCTGTTCTCTGATATTCATAACAGAAATAGTTCAGTTGGGAAAGTGCTAAGCTGAAGATCAAAATGTTTTTCTTTCATTATTAGGCTTCAACTGGGTGAGAGACTTTGTGATAGTTATCATGGTGTGTAGTGGGCAGAGCAATGGGTACAGAGGGAGAACACCTGGGTTTGGGTTCTAACTATGTCTTATGATTTTTGTGACCTTTGGCAAGTCACTTAATTGCTCTAAATTTCCTCATCTATAAAAATAAAAATGCATTAACTACCTCATGGGTACATTATGAGGATTTTTGTTTTGTTAAGAGTCATTTCCAGGCATGTCTGACTCTTCATGACCCCATTTGGACTTTTCTTGGCAAATATACAGGCATGGTTTGCCATTTTCTTCTCCAGCTCATTTTACAGATGGACAACTGAAGCAAACAAGATTAAGGGATTTGCTCTCTATCACACAGCTAATAATCTGAGGCCACATTGGAACTCAGGTCTTCCTGACTCCAGGTTTAGTACTCTATCCACTGTACCAATTAGCTGCCCTATATATAAGGAAAAGTACTTTGTAAATTTGAATTGCTGTGTCATTGGGAGCTAATTTTATCCTGCAATAGAAAGAGTCCTCTCTCTAGAATCAGGAGACTTAGGTTCAAATCCAGCTTCTGGTCCTTACTACCTCTCTGACCTTGAGAAATTAGCTAAACCTCATTAGACTTCAGATTCCTTATCTGTAAAATGAAGAGGTTGGACTAAATGGCCTTTGAGGTCCCTTCCAAGTCTAGTTTTCTGATCCAAAGTTTCTGAGTTTTATTTCCTACCTGTGGGGTGATTGTTCACTGATTCAGTAGATCACGGAAACAGGGAATACCCTTTGTCTTTCTACATATTGCATGATATTCCTTCAACTCTCTTATCATCTAGTGTCCCCCCATCTCTGTCTCTCTCTGACTCTGTCTCTGTATCTCTCTCTGTCTCTTTCTCTATGTGTGTGTATCTCTCTCAGTCTCTGTCTCTCTGTCTCTCTGTCTCTGTCTCTGTCTCTCTCTGTCTCTCTGTCTCTGTCCCTGTCTCTGTCTGTCTGTCTGTCTGTCTCTCTCTCTCTCTCTCTCTCTCTCTCCTTCTCTCTCTCTTTCTCAACTTCCCATGAGGGGTAGGGGAAAATCAGCTCATTCTATCTTTGGTTGCAGCTGCATGTGGCCACGACTACATGGCAGCTAAAGGCCATGTCCTGACTATAGCTAAGCAAGATCCCACCTGGGTTTGAAGCTGCCTTTTCTGCATTTGTTCTTTCCTTATTTTACATGAATAGGTGAAATGGACATGTTCAGTCTTAAAGGCCACAATTTGATACGAAATTTCAAGTGCATGTATCATTTCAAACAATCTTTGAACTAGAAGAAACCTTAGAGTTCATGATAGCATCTCACAAGTACATAGCACTTTAAAGTTTAGCAAAATACTTAAATTAGTTAGTGTGAGCAATATTATCCCCCATTTTATATATGAGGAAACTGAGGTCTAGAGAGATCAGTGACTTTTCCAGAGTTATAGAGCTAATAAATGTTAGATCCAGGATTTGATCCCAGCTCTCTTCTGACTCTGTGTCCAGTGGTCTTTCCACTTTGCCATGATACATTTAGTCCTAGAATCTCTGAATTTCCAAGATTTAAGAGACCTCCACGTTCATCTCCCTGATGAACTCATCTACCTGAAGAAAATAATACAACACATCCAATAAGTGGTCAAGAGCCCAACTTCCATCTTTGCTCTGGAGATGAAGAAAAGGAAGGCCTTAAAGGTGAAGTAATTTACCCAAGGTCACATACCTTAAAAGAAAATCCAAAACTTAAACCCAGAACTTCTCATTCCAAGTCCAATGCTCCTTTCACTACACCATATACATCTTCTTTGCAGTGTAGTGGAAAGTCCTGTTTGACTTATGACTCATTTTCTTTTTCTCTTTCCATATAGGATCATAGATATTGAGATGGAAGGAACTTTAAAGATCATCTAATCGGAATCACCTCATTTTATAGGTGAGAAATCTGAGGCCCGCACCAGCAAATTGACTTGTCCAAGGTCATGAAAAGGAGAAGAGCCAAGATTTGAGCCCTGTGCCTCTGACTAAAAATTCCACACTTTGTGTTGCAATATGCTGCCTTCTTCAAGTGACAAAGTCTACAAGTAACAAAATAGAAATGCTACTACCTACATGGACACTAATGACAGGTCATAGAAAAGGGTGTCCCCACCAATGGAGTTATTCTTATTCTCACCTCAACTCTTGAGAAAAGGAATAGCAATCCAAATGCTCTGGTAGATGATTTCTGCTCCTCTGACTGGAATAGAAAGAAGAACCAACATTGGCAACATAAGAAATGTGGTCACCAATACACTGTTTGATTTCTTGTTCTAGGTAGACAATTTGGAGGTTTTTTTAAAGTGACTAACCTGGTAACATAAGATGGTCCCACTCATCTTTGGCAATATCCCTTATGGAATAGAAAAGATGATCTTTGTTATGCCTTATATATAATGGAAGAGGAAAAGAAAGCAACCCATTGTGATGTGTCCTTGCCACCTTGGTACAATCCCTTTCATGTGTCCCTTAATTAGCTGCCAAGAGAGAAAGGCTCCATATATACAAAAAATTATTTTAAAGTAGCATTTTTCTGTAGTAGCAAATAACTAGAATGAAAGTGGATACCTATCAGTTGGGAAACTGTGGTATATGAATGTAATGGAATATTATTACACTGACCAAAAGGAAGAACATGAAGAATTCATAGACAGCTGGAAAGACTGATGTAAATTGGTAGAAAGTAAAATCAACAGAATTGTGAGAACAATCTACATAAGGATTACAATTTAAAGATATTGGGGTGGCTAGGTGGCACAGTGAATAGAGCACCATCCCTGGAGTCAGGAGGACTGAGTTCAAATCTGGCCTCGGACACTTAACACTTACTAGCTGTGTGATCTTGGGCAAGTCACTTAACCCCAATTGCCCTACCTTCCCCCCTCCAAAAAGCAAAAATAAAAATAAAAATTTTAAAATACAGTTCAAAGACATTGTGAGACTTCAGAGTTTTGATGCAGTGACTAATCATGCCTTCAGAGGACTGACATTGGTAACATAGTGGTGGATTATATGTGCAGGAGCATGTACTGTCAGACTTGGCCAGTGTTGACCAGACTTGTTGATGAATTGTGGCTAACTGAACTTACTTTTTACAAGGGAGGGTTTGGGAAAGGGAGGGGAGGAGGGAGGGAAGACGTGGACTTAGGGAAATGACAATCATGTTTTTGAAAAAGAGCATCATTAAATATTTTTTAAAGAAAAAAAGTCTGTCAACCAGCAGTGTCCTTCAGGCACCAGACAATTACCAATTAGGGCTCTAATAAAAGCAGTAGTTATGGTTACTAATCATGATGAGAATTTAGAAACCAGAAAGACTGGTATTTCATCAATGCACTCACAGTCTTCACTCTGAATTCCTGTCTCCTACCCCTGACAGTAATGTTACCAAGCCACCTGTACAAAGGGTGTGGCTTCTGATTGGTATTCTTTATGTAAACCAACATAATGAGAGTGTGCAGGTGCTGATTTGGAAGGAAAACATTGCTACATCAAAGCTTACCCCAGGGGCTGTGGCATTCCATTCAAGGAATTGTGTATTCCTGGAGGGGAATGTCCATTCTCAGACATGGACATGTGATAAACATGAGAGGCTTTCTGAAAAACTCAGCCTCTCTCTCACTGGAGAATCCACCCCTGTGGAATCAGATGACCAAATTAACCACAATACTAGAGGTTAGGTAATTCTTTTATTGCTTTATTTATTTTATACCTTGGTTTCTTATATCACTTCAAAAAGTTACTGTTAATCCTTACACCTCCCCAGTATACAAAGAGGCAAATTTAGGCTTGATAGAAGGGAAAACTTCTTAGTAATTGGAGCTGTCCAAAAGTAAAATAAGTTGCCTTGAGAGATGGTGAGTTTCCCTTCACTAGGGTTATCTAAAGAAACGTTAAATGGACTCTTATTGGGCATGCTCTATAAAATTTTTTGGATTGGAGTGTGATTTCACTCCATGGGGAGGGAAATCCCCCTGAAGAAATTTCTTCTAACAATGCAGATTGATATTTTATACTCTTGTTTATGGCCAGTGAGAAGTGAAGCTACTTGTGTAGGGTCACAGATTGAGTATGTATCAGTATGGAACTCAAATCCAGGTCTGCTCAACTCTGAGGTTAGCTTTCTGTCTACTACATCATACCATGTCTCATTGTGAAATCACAGAATTATAGGTCTAGATCTGGAAGGAATCTTAGAGGTCACCTTAGTCTAACCTTCTCGTTTTACAGATGAAGAAATGTAGGACTATTGAAGTAAAGAAGGGATTCCTTTGCAGGCATGAATTGGATTAGATGTCAACTGAGATGTCTTCCAACTCTGAAATTCTGTGAATCATCAACAAATTCTAACTCAGAACCCTCAGGATACATATCACTGTTTCTCCTGAGTCAGAAATCTCTCGCTTTAAATAATCAATACACTTCCTAATTAAGAGACACACAGGAAACAGAGGCAGGACAATGGTTGAGTCAGGTTACCAAATCCTCACAGAGCAGAATTCTACCCAGAAACAGGATTCATTTAAAATTCCTGACAATTACACTTTAAAAAATTAGAACCTGGCTTTGAACAATTCCTCTCTCCCACATCCAGTTTTGCACACAATGCCTGTTCCATAAACTTCGTTGGCTAACTAATTTGAGAGGTGCTAAAGCTTTTCAGGTGTTCTCTATCTCAATGTTTCAAGTTTATATATTAATTTTTAAAGCATGTCAAAAAGTAGCCCAGCTTAGGAGAACTGGCCTCAAAGTCAGGAAGGATTCAAATCCTCTCAGTAACTTAGGCAGCTTTCTGAGATCATAAAATACAGAATAATGGCTGATCTGTGTTAGCATTGAGAGTTTCCAAACTCAGAATTTCCAGCACTAGGTGGCACAGTGAATAGAGCACCAGCCCTGGAGTCAGGAGGACCTAAGTTCAAATCCTGCCTCAGACACTTAACACTTACTAGCTGTGTGACCTTGGGCAAGTCACTTAACCCCAATTGCCCTGCCCTCCAAAAAAGCAAAAAAATAAAAGGATTTCCAGTACTAATGAAATTACAGATCTAAATTTTAAAAAAAAAGGAAAAAGAAAACTCATGCAAAAAGCATACCTGTCAGACACAGTCCTATTAGACTACCCTACCTCCAAAGTTGATGCCGTCGCTCAAGTGATATAAAGAATTCTGGTTTCTTGAGAAATTTGGAGTTTTTGTTTGGTTTCATGCAAGGGAAAGCTTAACATATGATATCATTTTGACTGGCAACCATTGGTAAATCTTGGGCTTAGCCCAGGAAGTGCTGAGATCTCAGCAACCCAAGTAATAGGGCAGAGGACTGAACTCCTCTCAAGTCTCATTAGAATAATAATCACCACATCAGTCAAGGCTTCTTGCATCATGTTTGCCTTCTAAACCCTCTAATTGCACTCTGTCCCCTGAACCTGAAATGAAATGTTTTTTCCATTCCACACAAGGTTAGGAAATGGGCAAATTCTATAATGTCAGACTTGGACCTGAGACACTGATTAGCTTTGTGACCCTGGGCAAGTCAGTTGGGCAAATCTTTAGGTACTAATTTTCCTCATCTATGAAATGAGGGAGGCCTTTTGTGGCCCTAAGTCTATGATTCTGTGATCTATAATCCTATGGAAGGAACACAAGAACTGGAAAGGACAATGGCAGAATGCCCAGGTCCCATTTACAAAAAGGAACACACATTATACTTATTTTTAATGTTTTTTCTACATCATCCCTCTCAGAGAGACATACCATAACAAATACTATTTTTAAAGACAAAAAAATTAGTACAACTGATCAATACTCAAACAGCAAATAATTACCGAGCAAAACCACAAAAGCAGTAATAATAATTAAAACATTTGTTCAATCAATGAGAAAAGCAGTAATAAACACATTAGCCTGGTCCATACTGTCACAATGCCCATGAAGGAAAGTGGACACATGCACACAGAAACCTAGTAGACAGGAACATTAGTGAGGAAACCTATGTTCCCAAGCAACACAACTCTGGATGGTAGGTCTTGATGACCTTGGTTCATTCAGGACCAATTTAGGTAACATTAAAATACTTCTTTATTAACTGTTCTACTGGTGCTCACTATTATCCTCCTCTCTTGCATTGATGGAACAACGAAAAGGTCTTTTTTCTTACAGCCACCCTTTACAGGGCACTTAGAAATATGATTGTTTTTAAAATAAACAACTCTCAATTATAATAATGACAAAATAGTCGTTGCCATCACCTTTATATAACACTTTACAGTTTCCCAATTTGATTCAATTAGCATTTACTAAGTCCCTGCTATGTGCCTAAAACTGTGCTAGACTCTGGAAATACAAACACAAAAATGAAGAAGTCTGCCTTCAAAGAGCTTACATTTTACAAGGGAGGATACAACATGTACAAAAATTAGCGCAAAATAATTTTGAAAGAGAAAGAGTGCTAATAATTAGAGAGAAGTAAAATGTTATGATAGAAAAAGCACTGGATTTGGAAGCAGAAGCTGTTGTTGTTCAGTTGTTTCTGTATTATTTGAGGACCTGGGTTCAAATTTAGCTTCTGTCACTGTCCCATGTGACCTTTAACAAGTCACTTCATCTGACCTCTCTGAACCTCAGTTTCCTCATCTGTAAAATTAGAGGGCGGACCCCAAATGGGGTCACAACCCACAGTTTAAGAAGCACTGAAGGGGTCGCAAGTGGAAAAAGTTTAAAAAGTCCTGGTCACTAGATGACCTCTAAGTCCTTTTTCAACTCTGAATCTGTCATCTTACAATTACAGGAAATCAGGAAAGGTCTTGAAGGAAGCTATAGATTCTAAGAAACTATGAGGTAGAGGGAAAGAGGGAGCACATTCCAAGCATGAGGGGCCTCTTGTGCAAAGACAGGAAATGGAATGTAGTATAGGGGAAACAGACAGCAGGCCAGTCTGAACCAAAAGGATAAAGTAGAAATGGGGAGGAGAGGAAGGAGAAGGGAAGGAAGGAGAAAAGGGAATAAGTGTTTAGACAGCACCTACAACATGCCAGGAATTGTGTCCTATAATTCTCACAACAACCTTGCAATGTAGGTGTTATTATCCCCATTTTACAGGTGAGGAGACTGAGGCAAACAGAGGTTAAGTGACTTGCCCAAGGTCACATATCTAGGAAGTGTCTGAAGTCATATTTGAATTCAGGTGAATCCTGACTTCCAGACTCAGTGCTCTAGGCACTGCTTCACCTACCGATGTGGGGGAAAAAAAAAAACTAGAGAAATTCTTGAGAGGCTAATTGAAGAGAATTTAAATGCCTTTTTCTTTTTTTAAATAAAGTTTTTATCGATGTCTTCTGTTTCTTACATCATGATAAGTTATCCCAAGTATCCATCCCTCTCCCAGAGAGCTATCCCATACAACAAATAGTATTTTTTTTGAAAGGGGGGAAAATCAGCACAAAGGATCAATACACTGAAAAAGTCTGAAAACATGTGTAATGTTTTCACACGAAAACATTTGTAAACATCTCCAGGCCTCCTGTCTCCATGAAGGGAGTAGGTTGGGGTGCCCTCTCATATCTCTTCATTTGAATCCTGTTGATTTCGACCACTTTCTTACATTTACTTTGGATTTTGGGGTGTGTCACTGTTCTTTCCATTTACATTGCTACAGTTACTGTGTATACTGTTTTCTTGGTTCTGCTTACTTCACTCTGCATCAATTCATGTAGATCTTTCCAGGCTTCTTGATATTCATCACATACCTCATTTGTTACAGCACAGAAATATTCCATTACATTCATGTATCACAATTTGTTTAGCTGGTCCTCTATCAGTGAGCATCTACTTTGTCTCCAATTCTTAGCTATGACGAAAAGTGATTCTATAAATATTTTGGGGTATATGGAGACTTTAAATATCTTTTATATACATTATCTTACTTGGGCCTCATATTAACCCATAGTAGTAAGTTGGGCAAGACTTATTATTTCCTGAAAATTGAGGAAACTGAGCCTCAGAGGGGTTAAAACAATTTCTTCTTGTTGTTGTTCAGTTGTATACAGCTCTATCTAACCCTGTCAACTTTGTCCATGGAGTTTTCTTAGCAAAGATATTGGACTGGCTTGCCATTTCCCTCTTCACTGTGTCTCCATTCTACAGATGAGGAATTGAGGGAAATAGGAGTTGTGACTTACCCAGGGTTGTACAGCTAGCAAATATCTAAGATCTGACTTGAACTCAGATCTTCCTGACTCCAATTCCAATGCTCTATACACTGCCCCACCTAGCTGCCCTAAAATGACTTACCTGAAGCTCTACAGCTAGTAAGCAACAGAATTAAGACTTGAACCCAGGACTTCTCATTTTATTTTTTTT
>CM053584.1:272392763-272418702 GCA_028627135.1 Pseudochirops cupreus
CTGATATTATATTTCTCAGATTTTCTCCTATTTTTTCCCCTCAAATTTTTTGGTTTTGTTTTGACATTTCTTGTTACAATGTTGAGCCATTTTTTTTTTGGTCTAGGCCATTCTAATTTTCAGGGCATTCAGTTCTTAAGTGAGATTTTACTCCATCTGTTTTAAGGTTTTTAGGTTTTTTTGCTTGTTTATTTGTTTGTTTTTTGCCATTCTTTCTTCCTTAGCTTTTCTAGTCAGCATCTCTTATTCATTTCTTCCAGGTACTCCTATAGTACCTGGAAGTCTTAGTGCAATCAGCTATTAAAACTTAAAACTGTACTAAGACCTTTAGTTCAAAGGGCAGTCAATTGATATGCCCTTTTTTTTCTAGAGGTGACCAGTGAATCTAACATTAAATATTAAGTGCTAATATCTAGATATTATATAATCTAATAATTGCCTCAGTTTCCATTTTTTTCTCTGAGGCTCCACCTGGATTTGTTATGGGGTCTCTATACTTTTTCATAGCTTATCCCCTAGGCATCTCTCAGACTAAGGTATTTCCTTATGGTGTTTGAAGTTTTCCTTGTTTTATTCATGAAGGTGAGTTCGCTTGGTCAAGCCCCACAATGGTGTATGTAATGAATCTTGAGTATATTGGCCCCTCCTTCAAGGCACCCTGGGGCTCTAGGCTCCCCTGGAGTCCTTCTCCCCTCTGGTGCTAGGCTCAGGGATTATTCTTGTAGTGGTCTCAGGGACTGCTCAGGCTGGATTTTTTTCTGATGGCCTTCCGGAAGCTTGGCTGGGACCACTGGTGCTCCATGATCCCTGCCCAGAACACCCGGAGTCTGTTTCCTCTGCTAGGCTAGGCCTGGGCTGAGTCCCTGTTTGAGACTTGGCTGGCCTCAGGCTTTGTTTCAGGAATGGTCTGCTGACCGGGAAGGAACATCCTGAAGTTTTTCTTTCCCAAATGGGGCTCAGGCAGTCAGCAGGCTTAGGAAGGGTTTGTTCAGAGGGGCTTAGGCCCCTGCCCAGCCTGCACAGAGAATATTGTACTGAACTGGACCAGGACTTCACAAAATCTATCTCCTGTAGCCATGGGTCTTAGAGAAGGTTTGGGTTGGGTTGGGTGTGGGTACCCTTAGTTCAGGTGCAGGCCTGTAGGGCTGGAACTGTCCCCCAAAACTCCAGGGTCCACTGCTTGGACTTTATGATATGCCCTTGGTACTTTAACCTCTGCACTTGGTTCTGGAACTGCCCCAGTGGCTTGTCTGTTTTATTCAGGATCTCTGAAGGATGTGAATGGGGAAGGGGGGAGGGGAAGGTCCCTCTGTGTGTTCCTGGGTTGGGTGAGGGAACTTTCAAGAGATTCCTTCCATGGCCTAGTACAGGGGTACATCTGATCCCCCCGATGTTAGTGCCTTCCTCCTGTTGATATCTCCAAATCATCCTCTATGTATCTTGTTCGCACATAGTTTCAGGCACCTCATCTATCCTATTAGACTATGAGCTTCTTAAACACAGGAAACTTTGTTTTAGCCTTTATTTATATCCCCAATGCTAAGCACATTACCTGAAACATAATAAGAACTTAATAGATGCATGTTGACTGGCTTCCTCTTCTTTACACTCCCTGATATGTTACCAAATAGAGTTTTATTTGGTTCAAACAGTAGCCTCTTAAAATGCAGATATCCAGGGGAGGATGAGTCTTAGTAAGAATCAGTTCAGACACATACTGGCCCTATGACCCTGAGCAAATCAGGTAACCTCTCAAAAAACCCTCTATATTATGGGTTAGTTGCTGTTTTGTACTGGGAGAGGCAGTTACCTTATTGGGAATTTATTAGTCTATTAAAAAAAAAAGGAAGCAAAAAAATGGTTTTGCTTTTTCTAAGCCTATAGTGTCTAAACTCAGGGCAAGATCCAATAGGGGTCTGGTCCTTTTTTATTCTTTCTCCCCCTGACTGGGTCCCTCTTTAAAAGCTGACTTTGGGCAGCATTTTATGCCATTTGCCCTAGGCATGGTTTGTGGTCCTTGCCCAGATAACAAAAACTGTTAGCAAGTGTTGGTAATAGGAGAGAATAAGGCTCTAAGTCATTTTTAAAAGAGAAGAAAGAAAGAAAAAAAAAAGACACAGAGCAAAAACAGACTTGAGATCTCTAAGGATCAGCCTGTGAGGAAGTAGTTGCCTTGTC
The DNA here is from genome assembly GCA_028627135.1 of Pseudochirops cupreus. Taxonomy (NCBI): domain Eukaryota; kingdom Metazoa; phylum Chordata; class Mammalia; order Diprotodontia; family Pseudocheiridae; genus Pseudochirops; species Pseudochirops cupreus. Next base: position 272,394,942 of record CM053584.1, read on the forward strand.
CTTGCAAAGCAAAGACTTTGTGGGGGCAGCAGGGCCCCTCCTGCAATAGGATATGAGCCCAAAAGCTACTTCAGGGCCAGGGAAAAAGTTCAGGATCTCAGCGGCATAAATATATCCTTTATGTGGTTCAAAGTAAAGCCATCCATATTTCACTGAATCTAATCAATCTCCTGGGACACTAGGCCCCTAGGATAGCAATTACTCCCAAACCTCTTGAGCTGGCAGGGAAAGAAGCTGATCCTCCCTTCCCCTCTCTCACCACCCCACTACCCCACTCCAAGCCCCAGTGTGCCTCAAACTACAGCAGGCCTGGGAGGTCAGAAACAGAGAAGGTTCACTTCATTTTGATTTGTTGCTCTTGAAAAGAGAGTAGTGGAAAGGAAATAGCTTGAAAAGATAGGTTGAACAAGCCCAGACTTATCTTTTTTTAAATTTATTTTTTATTTTATTTTATTTTTTTGCTTTTTGGAGGGGGGGAAGAAGGGCAATTGGGGTTAAGTGACTCATCCAAGGTCACACAGCTCCTAATTGTTAAGTGTCTGAGGCTGGATTTGAACTCAGGTTCTCCTGACTCTAGAGCTGGTGCTCTATTCATTGCTGCCTTCGGGGCTTATCTTTATTTTTAATAGCCTGAAGTTGAGAAATTCTGGGCTGGGGGTTAAAAGGCTTACCCTTTGAGGTTCATCTGATTCACTGCAGGAAGGCCAATAATCATAGATTTAAAGCTACAAGTAACTTTACATACCATCTAGCCCCATCATTTGAAACTGGGGACACTGAGGCCCAGAGAGATGTTATGTTTTGCCCAAGATCACACAGCTGGTTATTAATAGAACCAAGACTAGAACTATTGAGGAATATAAGGGGATGATTAAGTGAAGCCTGAGAAAACCCTCTTGTCCCCAAATCTGTCCCTTACATGGCCTGATGCAGTGACCTGCTAGAGCTTCATTTGTTTCCAGCAATAGCCCCTTAAGATGGAAATATCTAAGGGAGCATGAGAGGGTGATCAGTCTTAATGAGAATCAGTCTAGTTAGATTCCTTTTTCCCTGCTTAGAGATGGGGGGGGGGGGGGAGAAATCACTGTGTTTGGAAAAGAGAGTTTGAATCTCAACTCTGTGTTTTTTAAATTTTCTGTATGAACCTGAACAAGTCACTGAACTTATCTGAGCTCTGGTTATTTGATTTGTAAAATGGGAATAATAATAATACCAGCCTAACATGCACCATAGGGTTGTGGTGAAGAGAATCCTTTTGTAAGTCTTTGATTCCATGTAAATATCAGTCGTGATCATGACTGCCAACATTCTGACACCATTTTGGAGCATGAGGCAATGCGGGATGGGGTAAGAGGAACCATAAAGGTGATGGGGGATGTTGAACAGCCAGATGGCAACATGATAGCCTTCAATTCCAGGCTCACTTTGTTCCACTATGCATGTTTGTTACAAAGGTTTTGTTTTTCTTTCTTTTTAAAAAAAATTCATTGGGGAAGGTGGGAGGAAAAGAAAATAGATTTTTATTCACTGAAAAAATTAAATTAAAAAAGGGTATTAGTGAAAAATGTGAGAGTACCTCTTCCCCAAATTTGGCTTCTTGGAAATAAATAAAGGGATACCTTCAGAGAATTTTTGTATCACTTGCAAGCCTAATTAAACAGCTGGGTGGTGTAGTGGATAGAACACTGGGCCAGCAGTCAGGCAGATCTGATTTCAAATTTGATAGCTTACACTTATAAAGCTGTGGGACTCTGGAGAAATCACTTAACCTCTCTCTGCCTCATTTTCTTCAACTGTAAAATGAGTTAATAATAGCACCTAGCTCCCAGGATTACTAGAAGGCTCAAAAGAGACATCTGCAAAGCACTTAAGATAGTGACTGGTACATGGTAGGCACTAGCTAAATTGTTAACCTAGTCTCAGGCCACTATTTCATCTTTGACCATCTCCTTAAGTCATATGACACATTCAGGTTGGATCTCTAGGTCTTCCTCACTACACATAGCTCCCAGAAATCTTTTTTTTTCCCCAAGAATATAGGTCATATTTTACTGGGCCTAAATCTGTCAGTATAGAACCCAAGTATGTACAAACTCTAATGCCAGATAATATGAAGATTTCCAGTCTATTGAGGATAGAAAATTCTGCAGGGCACACTGTTTCTAATGACAAAATCCATTTTAATGTTACCTTATCTTTCCTTTGCAATGCTGCCAAGGTAAGTGGCAAGGTGAAGAACAGATCACTAGCATCAGGGCATTCTTAGGCTGTTTTTTATTGATTAGGGTGACTGCCTTCATAGCGATGGGGCATTGGCTGATGATGATACCACCTACTTATTTCTGCTTCCTGCTTTTAACTAGCCCATAGTTCTAACATACTTAGAAACCACTTCTTGCACTTGTATATTTGATTTCTGTGTGCAGGTTATCCCATTTGCTATTAATTGTCTTGCTCTTGGTGTTTCAGTCAGTCACCACTGCCACTTGGAACATTAGCAATAGGAAGAGAGATAGCAGATAGTCAATGATCCAGTGAGTGGGTCTACTCGATATACTTATTGTGTCTTTGGTCTAGTGCAGGGATGGGGGACCTGTGACCTTAAGGCCACATGTGACCCTCTAGGTCCTCAAGTGCAGCCCTTTGACTGAATCCAGCCCCTGGTCTAGTGGGACAACTCAGTTCCATGAAATTTCTTGATCTTTGTGATAAGAACAGATCATGCAAAAACTACTTAACTGAGGAAATGGAGAAATATTCAAGGAACATTCAAAAACACATATTAAGGACAAAAAATCTTCAAAATAATGAGTTTTTAACCAAATGGTGGTACATGAATGTAATGAAATATTACTATGCTATAAGAAATAATGAACGTGAAGAATTCAGAGAAGTATGGGAAGACAAATGAACTGATACAGAGTGAGGATGGCAGAACCAGGAAAATAATACTCATAATCATTGCAATGGTTTAAATAGAAAGAGTAACAACAAAACCCAAACCCAAATTGAGCACTGCAGGATTATAATGATCAAGGTTGGTCCTGAAGTTGAGACAATGCATCTTTCATCTTTGTAAAGGTAGGTCACGATGGGTATGGAATACTGAATGTACTGTCAAGCAAAGTTGGTATGTTTATTGTGCTGAACAGATTTTTTTCTTTAATTCTTTGTTATAGGAAGGGGAGGGAGGGATACATTTGGGAAATTAAAGTGACACAAAGTAAATAATTATCAGAAAAATTGAAAATTTTTTAAAATGAGCTTTATATAGACGGTGTTCGCTTTTCTGCAAAGTGGAGTCCATCATCCATTTGTTGACGTGCTTCCCCCCATACTAAAAAATCCATCCACATGTTGAGAGATTTAAACCAGCTTTCTGTTCTCAGGATATAGTAGTAATATTTAACAGAGCATTCCCACTGAATATTTTGGGTACTTAGGGAGAACTGCCCACCCATCTTTTCTCCAAGTTTTATATTTCTGTGAAGCAGCAAGAAATAAAAACAAAGGTTGGAGTGTGATTTCATTTGGAGAAGATCCCAAGGAGAGCCAAGTCATTCATCATCTTATGTGTAGAAGGGAAACAGATGGGGTCAGAAACAGAATTAGCCAAAAAAGTATTCTGGTCTGAAAAAGCCAAGGCTTTGTTGATGTACAGGCCTGGGAAACATTTTACATTATTTATCTTTGTGACTACCTTGCAGCTTAGTACAGTGTCTTGTATATAATAAACACTCTATCAGTGTTTGTTGAGTGAAGGAATGAAGGAATCAATGAATTTCTTATCTTGCCTAGGGGTGAACTATCATCATGAAAATCGTCAATATGGATTCCATCTGTACAAATGGAACTAGTATTTGGCAGGGCATACAAATTTGGCTTGAGACAGTCACAGAGCTGCTAAGAACCCTAGAGGTCGTCAGTTTCACCTCTTCATTTTACAGATGAGATTGCTGAGGCTCAGAAAATTGAAATGAATTTCCCCAGGTCATATAGTGAGTTTAGGTGCAGAGCAGAATGGAGAATCTATATCTCCTACCTTCCAGCCCCATGCTTGCAACTAGGCCATATGGTCTGTCACTGTTGAGTGCTTATCACAATTTCTTGAATATCTTTAAATCACTGCTTGGGTCTATCACAGAAGTCACTTTATTCTTGAATGATGACTCCTACAAAATCTGTAAACTCTTGCTCCTCTAATTTGATAAGGAAGATAGTATTTGAGTATCACTCTCTCCTTATCCCAAATCTTAGAGCTGGAAGAATACCTCCCAAGTTGATTTCTCTATCTCTAGCCATAGAAATATTGACACAGTTGAGCAATGGTGTGGTGTGGCTAACATATAACTATATAAGAGGCAGATTGGTAAACACTGTGGGATAAGCAGAATTTTGCCCCAGGGGCCTGCTTTACTATGATGGAGTGTGGAGTACTTTCTCCCTAAGATAACCACCAAACCTTAAGTCAAAATCTTCTGATAGTTCATGTTGCCACAAATTGCACGCAGATAATCACCCTCAAGATTTGTAGTATTCTTCTCCAGAGCCCTACCTTTCCTCCACCTACCTACCTTAAGGGGAGGGCCAGAACCTCTGGGAACTGCTGTTCTTTGTACCACCTCTCACCCCTTCTTCCTTGCTCTGAACTTAGCTGAACCCTATCTGCCACTCAACTCTATTTGCCTCAGGAGTAACAATTCCTACTTAGGGCTCTTCTCAGGTATGCAAGTTGCATGTGACCAAATCCTCATTATACCACTGCCCATCACTCCCCTTTATACTGGGTTCTTCCTGAGACCAGGCTGACTTCCCAAGTTTCACACTGATCCTATGAAATCCTTTTCTGGCTCTTACCTAGCCCTTGGATTTGGTTATTCCCATAAGCTCTGGCTTCATTTGGCAGGTCTTCCTCTTTATTTTCTTAGATCAAGATATGGAAAATACCCTTTCTCTCCAAGAAAGGTTTTCTCTCAGACTCTCCTAATTGCCCTCTATCCAAATGCCTCTAGTCAACCCCTCCCCTTCCAAGAGAAGGTAGATATTGGATACTCTAGGTCTCAAGTCACTGGTTAGCCACAAACCATATTCTTCTCAGTCACTTCTGAATTTGAATATTGCTAGAGTCCCAGTTTTGTTCCTGTTTGTTGGTTTGTTTGTTTTTCAGGTCATTTGAGAGACCATGAGGAAGAGATCTATGGGTCTCTACTTATAGATTTCTGAAGCTACATAAGCTGATCTTGTGAGGAAACTTTTTTTTTTCCAAATTGTAGGCAATGAGGAGTAGAAACTGAGAGAAGTAAAAATAACATGATCCTGTGCCTTAAGAATGTGAAACTGGGCCTCCATCTGGAGCAAGACTCAGTGGAGGAGTGCAGGAGGAGAGTTACATGTTGACAACTCTGATAAGAGCTCTTGGGCAGGATGTGCCAAGAGAAGATGGGTAAAAACACCAGGAACCATGAAGCTGCAAAGGAAACCAAACAGGAAACGTGACATGAATCATCAGAAAGCAGCTCATGGAGGGCCTGTTAGTCAGAGATGAAATAAATATTGCATTGTTTGGGAGGTGGGACATACAGGAGGGCAGAAAATGGATGAAGGCACATTTAGCCAGCTCTGAGATGGTAATGCACATGGATTCAGTGGGAATGAATTCTGCTGCTTGGGAAAAGATAGGCTCTGACCAATCTGGGGTACATCTCAGCGCTCTAAGGGCACTGGAAAAGTCCTCAAGGGTTACCCAGTCTTCATTTACAGATGAGGCTGCTGAGGCTCAGAAAATTGAAGTGACTTTCCCCAGAGTTAGTTGCAGAGTAGAAATGATGATCTGCGTCTTTTGCTTCCCAATCCTGTACTCTTTAAACTAATCCATAACACCTCCCCACTATCAACGGTTTGTAATAATTGTTGTTGTTTGTCCTTTGTTCTGGAGGAGAACCAATGACATCATGGGGTCATGTTTTGACCTGTGTGTAAACTGGATTTAAATGAGGCAGAGTTGCACAAAGTCATTGGCCTCACTCTTTCTTCCAGAGTCATTGAAATCCACTGGCAAGAAAAAGGTCAGGATGACTAACAATGGCCTGGGATGAATGAACTAGGGATGGACAGCAAAGGAGGATGAGCAGCCCTGAAAATACCACAGCAAACCCTTACTCTAGAGGTGTTAGCTCTCCCTAGGTGCCTTATACTCCCCTTTTTATAATGTAATTTTATAAACAAAATATGTTTTTATAATCACATTTATATAGAAATAATTATTTGTAATAATATGTGTATGCATCTATATATGTGTATTGTTTTAAAATTTTCAAAGTGATTTACCAATATGGTCTCAATCTATCCTCACCACAACCCTGGGAGCTAGGTGCTACTGCTCTCCCCATTTTATGGATGATGAAATTGAGGTAGACAGAAATGACTTGTCCAGCATTACATAGCTAGAAAGTGTCTGAAGCCAGATTTGAACTCCCTCTGCTCTATCTACTGGGCCACCCACTTGGCTGTCTCAATTCTTTAAAAGCAATAAGAATTGGGACAATTATAAAAATTGGGGCAGGGAGAATGATACTGAGATGCCATCTTCCTTGTCAAGTGAAAAGCTATTGCTTCTATAGTAGCCACCATTCACAAATGAAGTGACGTCTCATATGACTGTGGGTGGGACTAGATGAAATCTCATCACTGATTCAATTCCTAAATCTGTGGGAAGCCAGAAATCCCCTTGAGCTGAGGAAGCAGCTGCTGCCTGCCTTCCTTTCTTGCCCATTTGTTCTCCCATCTGTGTGACACCTGCCACTTCTGGGCCATCATGCACTGTCAATACTTAGGCCCACTGGAAAAAATGGGAGAGAACCAGAAATTTTCAGGCTCACGAAGGCCAGGATGGGTTTTACTCAGAGCAAGCTCCTTCCGTGAAGAGTGTGACCATCCTATATTTTTGAGTTCTTCCTGTTGATGCTAAACACCTTCTCTTTAGGAGGTTGTACTCTCTGTTCCTAATTCTTCCAGACTGTCATTTCAAAGACATCAGGGACTCTTTATCTCTGTGCCACTCAGAAGCAAGAAGGGAAGGTGTGACCACACCTGTGGAAACCCAATATGTGAAAGTGTAGGGACGCTGAGGTAGATGCATGAGTCCAATTTCTTAGAGTAAGAATTTTATCAGCCTAGATTAGGTCCCTCAACTATTATTATTATTTTTTAAGGTCACTCAATGTCACCTACTCGTATCAGAATAAAAAATGCTTTTGTTCTAGTTGAAAAAACTAGTGATGGTAAGACGAGGTCATCAATATGATTTTTAAACTACATGGATCATATTCCATGAAGGACATCAGATAGAAATGAATAAATAAAAGAAAAGCATTTACTATGTGCTAGGTGCTATGCCTCTGAGGATACAAATAAAAAAGAGAGATAGGCCTTGTCTTCAGGTAGCTTACATTCTAATTCAGAGGCTCTTAACCTTGAACTTCTTTTGCCATATTTGTGCAAACACACACACACACACACACACACACACACACACTCATGTACATTGTGCAGTGGATAGAGAGCCAGAATTAGGAAGGCTTGGGTTCAAGTCCTTCCCTTGATTTAAGCTAGCAACATGACTCTGAGCAAGACATTTCATCTCCCAGTACCTCAGCCAACTCTCATGACCCTAGAAACTGTATAGTGATTTCTCATCCCCACTGGCAAAGTTTCTTGCCCAAGATCTCCCTATACCATGGGCTCTTAATATGGGATCCATGAACTTACATTTTGATAATTCTATTTCAATATAATTCATTGCTTTGCAATTCTATATACTTTATTTTGTGTATTTAAAAATATTATTCTGAGAAGGGGTCCATTGTCTTCACTAGATTGCTAAGGGTGTCCATGACACAAAAAGGTTAAGAATCTTTGTAATAGAGGGAGAAAACAAACATAAGCCCCTAGTAGACAGGAAGAGTGTTCTGGCCTGGGAAATCACAGGGATAATGAGTAGAAGCATAGGGTACTTAGTTGGCATACTGTAATGGTAATGGGAATTTGAAGATCTTCCCTGCCCATTAATAAGCCTAAGAGGATTTGAAGACCTTCCCTGCTTTGAAAATAAACTCTGCCCTCTAATAGGCTGAAAGTAGTCACATGGAACCTATGGTGGGAGGAGTTTGATGAAGGGTAGAGAAGAGCCCACAGGAAACTAGGACTCAGAACAGCTAGACAGTGGGAGAAGAGAGGAAGGCAGGCAAGCAGACAGTTAGGCTTGTAAGTGTTGGTTTGTGGGAAGGCTAAAGTATGCTGTGGCTCTCTGTGCTGTAGTGGCTTATTAACTTATTTGCTACTATGATGGAATTGAATTACTGGTTTTGGGATTTGATTTTCTGATGTCCAAATAAATGTTTTGTTTCTGCCTTCTATATGGAGAGTTTACTATATTTTGCAATTGAGCACTATGTAGGTATATTTATTGTGACTGTTGATGCTGTGAATATTGCACTGGTACTACACATGCTTTTTTCTAGAAGTAACAGTATTATTGATTTGATCATTATCTCTAAAGGAAGAAGGGGAAAGAAAGTGGGAGGAGGAACAGGGGACAGAGAAGGGTACCCCTGTGGTGGCAGAACAGATGGTGGCAAGACTGTCTAGGTTGGCTGACCGGATGGGATGTGCAGCATGGCATAGACAAGGCCATCTAGATGTAGCAAACTACATAAGTTTATGCTTATACTCCTCAATCAAGACTGTTTAGCCCCAGTAGGTGTTCCCAAACTGAGTGAATTAACTCACCCAGTGCATGGTCACCACCCAAAGCTATGGTCCAGACTAGCAGGCCTTGAGGCCACACGTGGCCTTCTATAGCCTTGGGTGAGGCCTTTTGACTGAGTCCAAGTTTTACAAACAAATCCTTTTATTAAGGGGATTTGTTCTGTGAAGTTTGGATTCAGTCAAAGGGCAGAACTTGAGGACCTAGTGTGGCCTGGAGGCTGCAGGTTCCCCACCCCTAGAGAGGGCACAGCATCAGGTTAGATGGTAAGAAGATAGCTGGGATAGATGGCTGAATGGAATGTAGAACATGGAAAGCTAAAAAAAACTGGGATCATGATAGTAGTTGATAGAGAAGAGGGGCGTATGATGTAGGAAGATCATTGTACTGAGAAGTCACAACACCTAGGTTCTCTCTTGAGACTCTTACTAAGTACCTATGTGGCCCTGGACTGGGCACAGGCTCACAGTTCCATTCAACACATATTCATTAAGTTCCTATTTTATATGACACTTCTAGGTGCAGGAAATACAAAGACAGATTAAGTATCCCTGCCCTAAAGGAGTTTACATTCTAATGAACACATACAATATATAAACAGATTTGTCATTGTTCAGTTGTTTTCAGTTGTGTCAGATTTTTTGTGACCCCATTTGGGGTTTTCTTGAAAAAGATACTGGAGGGGTTTGCCATTTCCTTCTCCAGCTCATCTGACGGATGAGGAAACTGAGCAAAGAGTTAAATGTCTTACCCAGGATCACACAGCTAGTAAGTGTCTGAGGCCAGACTTGAACTCATGAAGATGAGTCTTCCTACCTCCAAGTCCTGTTCTCTATCCACTGAGCCACCCAGCTTTCCCATAGGTCAGCATTTGGTCTGTAATTTACAGTCTTAGAGAGTTGCCTGGGAACACTTGCGGGGGCAAGTGACATGCCTACCCAGAGTTACACAGATGTTAAGATGTCCAAGGTGGTACTTGTGGCCATCTCTTTCCCTATGGGAAAGCTTCTATTATTTTAATAAAGCAACCAATCTGTCAGTAAGCATTTACTAAGCATTTCCTTTTTGGACCAGGGATACAAAAAAAAAAAAGGCAAAAATAGCCTCTGTCCTCAAGAAGCTTACATTGTAGGCTCAAAAATAGTTACGACCATGTAACCATCTAAATCAGTGTCAGTGGCTGACCAAAGATAAGGACTATGTTCAAACTTTATCTTTGACAAACTGGACTCATCCATATTCCCAAATATCATTCTGCTTACTCCCATCCCCATTTCTTGGGTTCCCACTGGCCACATTGCATGCCAGGGATGCATGCCTCCATCTTTCTCTGCCTGCTGAAAGCTATCTTTTGCCCCAAGACCCCAGATCACATAGCACCTATAAAAGTCTTCCTAGAGCTTAACCCTCCCTCACTGAGTATTTCATGCCATCCTGCGTGAGTTCTTCTTATGCACTGACCACATGCTGTTTGGGTATATATATATCACATCTTCCCCTGAAAGATTATAAACTTCTTGAGGGCAGAGATTTTTTTTTTTTTGCATTTCTATATGTCTCATACCTATATCTTGATAGAGCACTGGGCTTAGAGTCAGGAAGACTCACTTTCATGAATTCAAATCTGGCCTCAGACACTTACAAGCTGTGTGACCCTGGGCAAGTCACTTAACCCTGTTTACCTCAGTTTCCTCATCTATCAAATCATCTGGAGAAGAAAATGGCCAATCACTCTAGTATCTCTTCCAAGAAAACCCCAAATGGGGTCTGAAAGAGTCATACATGACTGAAAATGACTAAACAATAATAACAAATACACATAAAGAGGTACACACAAGATACGTACAGAATAGATGTCTAGTGACCTTAGAAGAGAAGACTCTAGCAGCTGGGAGGATGGTGAAAAGGGGCCAAGATTGGAAAGAAACTTTAGGATCAGCTGCTGGGGCTACTAAAGTTCAGAAGTTGCACAATGATTTTTAAAAATTTTAGCTAATCAGGTACAGATTTGGCTGTCATGAGCAGGTTTTATTTTATTTGCTTTATGGAATAACGAATGGGCCCTTTGCATCAATTTTAATCCAGAGTTGCACTGGATAGGTAGATGTGAACAGGTCATGAGTAGCATCACCAGGGTGGGGTTGGGGGAGAGCTTTGACTCCACAAGATCCTAGAGTCATTTGATTATTTGAGAATGAGATAATGCATGTAGAATACTTTGCAAATCTTAAATTGATAGATAAGTGCATCATTATTATTTTTAAAATGCCCTTCCTAAGTAATGAAAGAGAAATAGTTTCTCAGTTTTGACATGCTATGCCATATTTTCACACTGCTAGGATCTAAGCAAGCAGATTTTTCCTTTTCTCTCCTAAGCAGAGTATTTCTGTTATTGATGAAAGGACATTGTTTAAGATACTGGCTTCTCTGGTCTGTTACATGGCAGGTTTGGTTCTAATAAACAGCTCCCCCTAGTGTAGAGCTCAGAGCCTGCTGGAACAGTGGTGTAAAATAGAAAACCTCCCAGGTTGGTGGGTGGGCTCAGAATGTCAAGCATAGAAACAAGGAAACATGGATGAATGAGCCAGGAACCGCGGTCAGATTCTTTTGGTGCTGAGATCCAAAGTGGAAAAGGTCAGGTCTGGTATTTGCAGATTTCAGATCCACCTTGGGTAGCAGATCAGACTGAAATCTGAAATTAAGTCAATCTTATCATTCACAAAATGGTCATTTGGAGTTAGGGTGGGAAGGTGGGGTTGAAATGTTTAACTGCAGGTAGAGGTAAATGTTGTGGGATGGGATATAGGCTTTTGTAAAGTGGGAGACTAAGAGTAAGGGAGCTCTAAGGAGAAAGAAGCAGAGTATCTCTTTTGCACTTAACGGAAGTCAAGAGACTTGCGTTGACTTTGATTGACAAAGCCATTTAGCTCTAGTAAGAGCTTAGCAAGTCTGGGTCTTAGTTTCCCCATCTGCAAAATAGAAGGGGTTAGATTAAGTGATCTCTAAGGCACCTTACAATTCTAGCCTTCTATGTTGCTATGTAAGCTTTTGTATCCAATTAAAACCAAGAATGTGGTTGCTACTGGAGGTTGATGGGATGATAGAGGACCCCTGTCCCTTTCTCTTTATAATTTCTATTAAGCTCAAGTTTAAACTTGCACATTGACCTGTAGGCCTCTCCTATGGCATACTGAGTACACCTCTTTTCTGTGACTAGTCCCACAGCTTTCATTGCTGACTGTGACCCAGAGAGTGATTGATGCAAATGCCAGATTACCTCATAGGCTAACTGAGTTCACTTCCCACTGAGGAATTGGAAGGGAGTAGTGCCAGCTGGTTTCTGATGGTAGCTAGGATTAGGAAAAGGGGTAAAAATCTCAGCCCCCAACCCAGCACTTTACTGCTCTATGCTAAGAAACAGTAATTCTGACCCCAGCCAATGTAAGATTAATGGATTAAATGCCTCAATTGCTATACTTATGGGACTCAAGCTGCTCCTGACCTTTAACCCAGCCTCAAAAAAAAAGGGATTCTTATGGTTTTTGTTGGTTTTCAGGAAACTATTTGGCCTGTTAGATTTTTATTTGACCCCACCCAGAACTTCTAGCACTATATCCTCATTAGTCTAAGATAACATAAGCAGCTGACTGTAGCCAATACTGTCAAGACTCCTCCAAACACAGTTTCTCCTAAACTATGAAATAACAACAAACATACACACACACATACACCACTCACATATATATGTATATATACCATGCATTACATTTTTATGTTCACTCTTTAATTCTATTGGGCCCATCCTGACTTCTCCTACATCTCTCAGTCTATCTATCTATCCATCTATCTATCTATCTGTCTGTCTATCTATCTATCTTTCCATTTATCTATCCACCTCCAGGGCCAAGTAAAATAGATATAATCCTTCTTTCACAAGACAACTCTCTAAATACTTGAAGAGAGCTATGATCTTTCTTCCCTCCCCCACCTCAAACCTTCCCTTCTCTAGGTTAAACACCCATATTAGCAGCATACAAGGACATGGTGCATCATACCCTGGCCAAGCATAGGAGAGAGAAAAAGCAATGCCCCATGTACAAGGAAAGATGATGCCTAGTGAAGATCATATAGGGCAAGGGTTCTAGATCTAAGGGCTATAAACTTGGTTTAAAAAACTTTTTATATTGTATTGTAATACAACATATTCCCTTTGTAATGCTATTTATCTTCTTTTGTGAATTTAAAATGTTATTCTGAAAAGAGTTCACCAGATAACCCAACGGGTCCAGCATGCAAAAAAGATTAAGAACCCCTAGAGTAGGGTTTGGCCAGCACTCTGGTAACTACATGCTCTTCTCCCATCCATCTAGTGGGGTCAATGCAGACTATTCATAGGTTTAGGGAGTAAACATATGACCTGAAAACTGGAACTGCTAGGGACATGCCATAGCAAGAGGGAACTAACTATTTATGACATGGTGGTCACCCCTTTGATGTGTCAGCTCTCTCCTCTCCTTCACTCCAATTAAGCCTGCAAAGCTTTAAGAGGGAGCAGACACTGGTTTATGACACTTAAAATACTGCTTTGCACCTTTGCTACAAGTCAAATATGGGGCTTTTTGTTTATTTTTTGATAGGAGCAGTGGCCCTTAAAGGCATAATCCCCCTTGCTGGAGGAAAGGAGTCTATAGTTGGGAGATTTTTTTTTTAATTGAAAGGAGACATTGTGGAAGAAGTAGCCTTTCACAAAAGCTATTGAGTGCTGGTATAAGCAGTGAGGCTACTGGTGAATTTGTAACTGGCCAGCTACAATTTTGGTGAGGCAAAGATACTGTGCATATTAGTCTGTGGCTATTCTTATCTATTTGTATGAAAATAAGAATGAAGCCTCAGTATGCCAAAATGGCTCCTGATGGTTTCAGAGAATGATGGGCCTAACTCTGTTTCTTGCTGGGGAGATGTGGGATGGAGAGTTCATTTGGTTTAGTTGGATACCCACGATGCACATGGTAACTGTGTTAGTTTTGAAAAGTGGGCTTTGGGAGTTTCATTAGCTGTGTTTGGGAAAATAGGAGCACCAGAGATGACAGACTTGAGAAGGCTTATTGCCTGGGGAAATATCTGTGATTGTCAGTACATTAGAGAGAATCAGTGGTTTGTGAGATAGAAGCAGAAAAGGGTACAAGTGGTACCTTGTCTGTCATTCAGGAGATTTTTTCTGGGATGCTCTTATGATTCTGGGGCCTTAGGGAATCCAGGAGGACTTTGGTGCTAAAAGCAGCAGGTGAAATTTCATTGAGAGTAATTGTGCTTCTGTTTACAGGGCATAGAAATGTCATTTAGTGAGGGTATTTAAGGAGAAGAGAAGTCAGTTCCTATTGTAGTAGATGTGAGATTGATGGGCAACCTTGCTGCACTGGGGCTGATTTTAATCAGTTACAAGAGAACAGATCCGTTAAAATTATAACCAGGTAAGCCATTCACAAAAATGAGCATGTATATAGGTAGGTGGATTATTCAGCATTGCATATGTGCATGCGTGCGTGCGTGCTTGTGTGCTTGCGTGTGTGTGTGTGTGTGTGTGTGTATGTGTATGTGTAAGATCTCTACTTTGTGCAATGACCCACTGGGAAGGTAGCTAGGGGATGGGGTGCAACTGTCTTTCTCTTCTGCCAAGTGCCTCATGGTCTGGAGCCATGTTTGGTATTCACTCTGGGAATAGGACATGGTGTGGAAAGAGTCAACAAAAGGCAGAATCTTTAGTGCCATGGGTAATCAGATTTAGCCTCTGCTGTAACACTGGCACCATGGATCGAAACTTTGCACCATTCCTTTAATCCAGGGATTCTCAATCTTCTCTGTGTCATGGACCTCTTGGGAAGTCTGGTGAGGCCCATGGACCTCTTCTCAGAATGTTTTTAAATGCATAAAATAAAATACATAGGATTACAAAGGAAATCAATTATATGAAAATACAGTTATCAAAATAAAAAAAATTCATAAGATTCCACTTCTGTTCTGGGAGGATTGGGGGGTGGGAGTGGGAAGAATGGAGTGATTGGAAAAGATGTTGTAGAGAATGAAATTACAAGATTTAGCAACTGATTGGATGGGTAGGGTGAGTAAGAAATGAATTGAGGATGTCACCATGGTTTTGAAACTGGGTGATTAGAAGGATGTTGTGCCCTTGACAGAAATGGGGAAGGTGAAAAAGAGGGAAGGGTTGAGGGAGGATGGAGGGGGAAAGATAATGAGTTCTGTTTTAGAGCATGAATAGTGTGAGATACCTTTAAGATATCAAATTAATATCCAAACGCTTAAAAAATTATCTTGTTTCTCTTTCAAAATGACTCCTAGACATGGTTCTCTCTCACAAATTCCCAACCTCCTGTCAGTCAGTTCACATTGGTATAATAATACAATAACAGTTTCTTAGTTGGTCTCCATGACTTCCTTATTATCATGCTACTACCCTGCTCAATAAATTTCAAAGACTTCTTGCCTTCCACCTCAAGTCCAGACTCCGGTGTTTGATTCTGAAGGCCCCAAGCTAGTCCCACTTTCTCCAAGAGGCCTTTCCCAGCCCACTCTAGCAGCTAGCTAATGCCTTCCCTTATTAGCTGACTTTTCTCAGCCCTGTATATGTCTTGTATATTGCTAGCTATTTTCTATGTCTCCTCTGCTAGAATGTCCCTTGTGAGCAGGGATTTTTTTTGCCTTTCCTATTCTCAGTGCTTGGCACAGTGCCTAACACATACTAAGTGCTTATTAAATGTACATTGACTGACTAATTGGCCTCTGAGGTCCCTTCCATCTCTAGATCCTATAACTAAAAAGATAATACTTCCACTCTATTCTGCACTTCAGAGTTGTCAGACACCTAAGTTCAGAACCAGAGTAAAATGTAATTGGGGAATGTTCAACAAGATTAAAATGTCATAAGGGTTGTTATTATTCAGTTATTCAGTTGTGTCTGACTCTCTGTGCCTCCCCCCCAGTGGGGTACCTGTGGCCTCAAGGTCACTTGTGACCTTTTAGGTCCTTGGGTGTAGACTTTTGACTGAGTCCAAGTTTTGCAGAACAAATCCTTTTGTTCAGGGTATTTGTTCTGTGAAGTTTGGATTCAGTCAAAAGGCCCCACCCAAGGACCTAGAGGGCCACATGTGGCCTCGAGGCCAAAGGTTCCCCACGCCTACTTGAGACCATTGCCTGCCACTACCTTCTAGTCTACTACCTCTAGGGATCTGTCCAAATCCATGTTCATTGTTTCCATGATACCATCTCATTCTCTATCACCCCCTTCTCCTTTTGCCTTCAATCTTTCCCAATAAGTTCAAACTTTTCATTATGTGGCCACCGTATTTAAGCTTGAGCTTTAGTCTTTGACTGTCCAGTGAATAGCTTGAATTAATTTCTTCAAGTACTGACTGATTTGATCTTTTTGCATTTAATAAGCACTGATGTCCAAGGGAATCTCAAAAGTCTTTTCCAGCACTGCAATTCAAAAGCATCGATTCTTTGGTGCTCAGCTTTCCTCTCATTGTCATATGTTACTACTGGAAAAATCATAGCAAAACAACATAGATAATGTTAATTTGTGATTTTCTAAATCAATATGCAGCCAGTAGGGATACATTTCTATTTAAGTTTGACATATTAGGTAGACTACATCTGGACTTTCATGTTCAATTCTGGGCGTCTCATTTTGGAAATGACATTGATACTTACTTAATAAATCCTAAATGATTGATTAGAAGATATTAAGTAGTTCTACCCATAATATCAGCAACAGTGACAGGGCTCAAAGAGGATGAAGAATAAAAGTGGTTTCTGGTTTAGACAACAGGAAGATCCCAGTGACATCAAAGAGAGCCAGGAGAGGTAGCCAGATGGGAGGGAGTAGGTAGGTGCTGGTATAAATTAATTACTAGGAAGTCCATGGAACAGATCTATCCATCATAAACTAGGGATCTGAACATCAAGAGGAAGAACAATGGTAGGTGGTAACTGCAGGGTTCAGAGGGCTCCTGGAAAGATTTGCATGCAAGATACCAGTGAGGCCTCCCCCCCATTGAAATTTCTCCCTGAATCTCCATTAGGGAAAACGAACCTTGACCAGCAGTGCTCACTTCTAATCCCTGACTCAAAAATAATTTTTCACCTCCTTACCCTTACCCCTCTCCTCAACCCACTTTAGTGCTCCCTTTTTTGTGATCTTTCTCAAGGAGAATGAAAACTCAAAGAGTAGTTTGAGAAGTCTTTCTTTTTGCTTGTACATAGGCCTGGTGCTTAGCACAAAGTCAGTCACTTAATAAATACTTTATCTAATCTAATCTAATTTTTAAATCCCTGGGTTAACCTAGTTAGGTTTTTTTTTTTAAACCAAGGCTTAATTCAACTCTGATGCAAATTAAAGTAGGAAATAAAATTTGCTTTCTTCTTAAGCAAGTGTAGACAAGGCCAATCACAGGCTTTGCTGTTCTCCTTAGAATACAAATCAGTAGAAACCCAAGAAAGGGAAAACTTCAAGAAGAAAGCACTTGACAGGCTCCTAAAATGATGACAAAAGCCTACCCTTACCTGGAAATTGATTTCTGATGAGCAAATTTATGGCAATAGATCCTGGAGAGAAAACAAACAAAACCCACGCCAAAAATTCTGTGACTTTGCTGTTAAACCACTGGTATTATCCTTGTTAAAGCTTTCCAGAAATAGATAAACTTCATCATTAGCCTTCAGTGTGTTCGAGCACGGCGGCATCATTACACAAATTACATGCCTGGAGAAGGGACTTTTGTACTGGGATGAACTTAGAAAACAAGATCGTTTAACAACAGCAACAAAAGCCCCAAACCCTGAAAACAATTTTGTCTGTTGGTTATTTGCTCTATTCCCTTTGCTATCATTGAACATATTTATGCCTGAGAAAGAAAATTCTTCGTCCTTGGCAGCATAGTTTCTCCTTTTTCTTAATCCAGCCATGAAATCATAAAGTCCCCTGTTTATGACAATATACTTTGCTGCCATAGAAACAATTATATTATAAATTCACCCTGCCCCGTGAGATCAAATAGGAAAAAACAATAATGCTAATACTTTGCCATTCACTAGGGGTTTTCAGCTGGGAGTCCCCAGTCAGCCTAGATTGGTACATTTCAGATAAGGAAACTGCAAAAGAAAGCCCAGGTCATGCTCCAAAAGCCCTTGGGTTGGAGTCTGAGGCAGAGTGGTCCTGCTATCCCTGCATCCCACCCAGGGTAGCGATAAAGCCATCTGATGCTCTGGACTTCTTTCCTTTCTTTCTAGATGAAGCCTGAGAGTGGGCCTCTATCCAAAAGGCATCTCAGCCTGCACTTAACCAACTGTTCCCAATTAGGATGGTGTCTGATGAAAGAAACCCTGGCAATTCACAAGTCATAGAGGAAAAGGCGGATATGGTGAGCAGGGAAAAGAGACTCTGGAACTAAAGGCAGTTCCTCAGAGTGCATTAGGCCTGGTGCCCTCATGTCCAGTGCCAGCTCCAGGATATTGCTCATGTCAGAGAAAGGATGGATCTATTCTTATGTATGACTCTCCTTTCCTCTACTGGAAGAGGGAAGAACATGATTCTTCTGAAGCCTCCAACTATCTTCTAAGGTTATTCTTAAAAGTTTCTGAAACCCTCCCCATGCTCCTATCCCAACTTCATTCTCTAAATATTTCTTTCCCTTGAGACATGCATCTTAGATTACTTTATTTCTTTTCCTCTCTTCAGGGAGCACTCGTGCTTCTTCTGATATGAGCTCATAGACCAAGAGCTAGTTCATCTGACAACCTTATAATCAGTTAATAAACACATTTACTATGTGTTTAGGCACATTAGTGCCAGCCACTGTGCTAAGCTGTGAGGATACAAAGAAAGGCAAAAACCTGCTTTCAAGGAGCTTATGTTCTAAAAGGGGAGGAAGCATGTAAACAACTTTAATAGGGGTCTGGCATATAAGCAGTGTGCCTCAGGTGGCATCCTCATGTAGAAAGTAGGACACTAGGGAACAAAGAACATCTCACCACATGGGAGACTGACAACAGGAGATTGCTTTGGGAAAATCACAGTGACACGTAAGGGAGTTACCTTGGAGGGAGTATGAAGCACATTCTGTGACTGGTTCTGGTAGACTGGCCATGTTGTTGGGGAGAACATTTTTTAAAATTAGTTCTGTAACTGGAACTGTCAGTGTCTTCCAAAAGACCTGAGGTTGTTTCAGCCAACAAGCTTGCAGGCAGCCCGGCATTGATACCCGAAGGAGCAGAGAGCACTTTTTAGGAGTGACCTTCAAGACTGTCAGAATCTGAAAATAAAAGATGGAAGAGCTACAGAGGTATGCATTAATTTTGAAAATACAGAGGTAATATACCAACTGTTAGCTCTGACAAAATAAAATAAAACCAAAGAGCTAACAGTAGTTATAAACAAAAAAAGCATTCTTTATTCTGTTGGAGGAGGAGAACTAGATACATGTGCCAGGGTCTGCTGTAGGATAGAGGAGACTCAAAGCATTGAGACCTTGATACATATAGTAGCAGCTAGACAAAGAACCAAGCAATGAGGTATAGCCATGGCAATGAGAGCTAACAGCAAGAAGGAGGCAAGTTTGATTCATAGCATGGCTTCATGACAGGACTGTGGTTCCTGCAGGTGCTCAGGCACCAAAAATCACCTGGGACTGGTGTGAAACAATTCTGTGATTTTGCTATAGCAGAGTTCATCCATTATCACTGGATCAGAGAACACATGAAGGAGAGAAGAGTGTAAGAAGACTGAAAAGGGTGGAGAAAGACCAGGCAATGGAGAGCTTAAAAAAGCAGAGGATTTTATATTTGTTCCTAATGTAAGAGGGAGCCACTGTAGTTTACTGAGAAGGAAAATTATTTGATTTGTAGGATGGACTGGAGAGGGGAAGAGGCAGGGAAACCAACCAGAAGGCTATTGTAATATTCTAGGTGTGAAAGCACAAGCAGCAGCAGCAGCAGCAGCAGCAACAGCAGCAGCAGCAAGAGATCTTCCCCCAGCAGGGAATTAAGTGTGACCACCAAAAAATGGGCCAGGACTGGGAAACTGGTCTCTTTACCTTGTTTTCCTTCATATATGAAGATTATACTGATCTACACAACATCAGTAACACATTCCCTTTGATGTGCTTTTCTAATAGTGGCGAGAGACCTGTAGCAGTCAACCCATTCTTTTATGCTGGGCCTTCCTTGTGACCAAAGTCCTGCATTTTGCAAGAAGACTAGCCAGGGTCTGTTGGCCAGACCAACAGCTTAGTTGACTGGCTTATCAAAGGACTGAATCATGAACATATTCACTTTCTGCACTAGCAAACTGAGTTACCTGGTTCTTTATTCCTGCTCACCTTAAGGTGTTTACTTTTCTGTGGTCATTTGTCCATAAACCTTTATTGTTTTTTTTCCTATTTTTTTTCCTTAATGATATTTTGTCATTAAAAATAGACATATTTGTGTATCTAACTCTCTTAGACCACAAATTTGGTAGTGATCAAGTATCTAGAAATCTACTTCTTGGTATTTCACTCAGTAACTAGCACAGTATCATATAGATGATGCTATATAACAACATATAATCTATATTTCATATAGATTATTTGGAATATTTTCTGAGTGGCTAACAAAGCCCTACTTCTTAATTGCTACATATGCAGATTCTTGGTCTTTGTAACTTTTTTGTTAGGCCAATAATGAGGGTCTATCTACTGAGGCAGTGCAGTCTACTCTGCCCTTCTGCAATTACACATTTTGTTCCAAGTGTAGTAGTGTAGGAACAAGCAGAACAACAGGCCTCCTTTTATGCTGTATGAATCTTGTACAGGTACTTATTTTGTCTCTCACCTTAGAAAGTAAACTTCTTTAGTTGAGGAACTCTTTTTACCTTTCTTTGCAAGCTTAGCACTTAAAATTCTTGGCACATAGATTAATAAATGCTTGTTGACATTTCTTCTTCCACACGATACTCTTTCAAACACTTGCCTTCTCTCTTCTAGTAGGAAAATCCCTAGTTTCTTTAAGGTCCTCAAGCAACGTGACTTCCACTCCTGGTGTGATGAAGTGAAAAAAAAGGGTCCTGGATTTGGCATCAGAGGACATGCATTTGAATCCTGGCTCTGCCATCTACTTCGATCAGTCACTTAGTTTCTCTAGGCTTCAGTTTCTTCATTTACTGTAAAAAAGAGGAGGTTGGACCATATCACTTCCATGGTCTCTTTCAGCTTAAAATCTATGATCATGCAATCTCCTCAAAAGCCTAGTTGTCCTCTTTGGACAGTTTCTATCTTTTCATTGTCTTTATTAAAATATAGTCCCTATACTGAGCACAGAATTCCATATGTGGAATATAGGTAGATATGGATAGAGATAGACATAGAGACAGAAGTGCCTGGAGTCAGAAGGACCTGAGTTCAAATCCGACCCTAGACACTTAACACAAAAACTAGCCATGTGACCTTGGGCAAGTTACTTAACCCCAATTGCCTTCCAAAAAAGAAAAAAAGGGAAAAGAAAAAGAAAAAAAGAGACAGAGGTGGATATTGAGACCCAGAGATCTATAATTCCACTGGTGTAGGTACTCCCTCCACTGACACAGATCACAACTTACTTGGGAGATGATCTTTAAGATTTGTTTTGGCTGAAAAGTCCACTCTCCCATAGCTTGATGATGCAGGTCCTCAGATGACAGGGGCACAACCTGTCACTGGTCCCATTTTCAAGATCTTTCAATTTTGGTAACATCTGCCAGAGTCTGCTCTTTTGACTCTAAAGCCCAGGATTCTCTATTGAAAAAGTTGTTTGTAAGCGTTTTCTCATTCTCCAAAGCCTTTGTGTTGTTTAGTTCTTCCCAATGCCTGGGAGTGGTAGTCTTTTAAGAGTGGCAGACAGAAAATTTACACCTTGTGTCTATTTTAGATGATTACTGGGAAAGGGGCTAACAAAATGGGTTTCGGATGAATTGTTCTAGATTTATCCTCAAATGACAAGTGGAGATTCTGTATGGCAGTCTTCTGTGGATGTTGCATTTTAGCTTGGATGTGACTCTGGATGTTTCTCAGGCCATTTCAGTCAAGGTCTCTGAGTGAGAACAACTTCTGCTTTTTTTGTGAGATACAGAATTTTTTTTTTAAAAAAGGCTTGTGCTAATCAGTCACAGCTACTCAGATACCCAGCACATCAATGTCCTAATTAGCCCACTGCTGTCTCAATCCTCTCAATGTCTAAATTCCCTACGTCTACTAATCACATTGTTGGGCCTCTGGCCAGAGGCATCCTGCTAGACATCCTGTCAGTGTTGACCTCTTATACAAAAAATTACAGCTTAAAAAAAAAGTACAAAGCTTAGTTGTATTGTGTTGCCCACTGCTACCTCAAGGGGCTAGGCTAAGGGCAGCTAGGTGGTGCAGTGTTGGGTCTGGAGTTAGAGAGACTCATCTTCCTGAGTTCAAATCCAGCTTCAGACACTTATTGGCTGTGTGACCCTGGGTAAGTCATTTAACCCTGTTTGTCTCTGTTTCCTCAAATGTAAAGTGAGCTGGAGAAGGAAATGGCAAACCACTCCAGTTGGGGCAGCTGTGTAGCACAGGGGAAACATCACCAGTCCTGGAGTCATGAAGACCTGAGAATCCCCAAGGATACTGTGCTGAAGGGATTTTTTGTACTTTTGTACTTATGTGATCCCCAGATCCCCGCTACCCATCAACACACAGATAAATATTAAGTTCTAGTACAGTCTCAGAATGTATATGTGCAATTTGTCTTAGCAACCTAAGGAAATAATTGTTCTGCCCCAAGTGAATAGTCATATCCTTAGCTTTGGAGATGTGAAAAGAAAACCTATCCTGTAAGCAATCTGGCAAAGGAGAAGAAAAGAGGGGTGGAGCCAAGATCGCAGCATAGAAGCAGGAAAACTCCGTGGCTCCCCCCGTAACCACCTCAAATACCTATACAATATGATTCTAAATAAATTTTAGAGCTACAGAACCCACAAAGTGACAGAGAAAAACAAATCTCCTGCTGGAGGCAGCCTGGCAGGCTAGCAGTGCACTGGGAGCTGAGCCCAGCCACACATGAGCCTGCAGTTTTAGCCTCAGGGCGGCCCTGACCAGCTGCTGCAGTGGACTTCAGAAGAGTGGATCACCAGCAGCAGTGGTGGTTTCCAGAGTTATCAACCCATAAATACCAAAGAAAAAGTGAGAGGTCAGTGTAGAACTCTGTTAAAACTGTGGGGGACTGAGAAGCGGGTCTTGCCCCTGCCCCTGGAGCTAGAAGTGGCAGAGGTGCATTGGCCCTGCAGCTGCCTCCACATGGCTGCTTCAGAACTCCCAGCCTGCAGATTGCAGGGGTGCCAAGCAAACATTTAGAGGTTAATTGCCCTTGCTTTAACTTGCCTGGATCTGGGGGTGTGTGACCAGCGAGCCAGAGTTTGTGGGGACTGCAGAGATGGCAGCCCCTAGTAGCTCTGGCAGCTGCAAAAACACCAGCAATTTGGGACAAAGCTCTCCCCTCTAGAAGCAGAGTTTTACTGTGGCAAAGAGCTCAAAAGTCAAGTAATTGAGTGGCAACATTAGCAAGCAAAGGAAGCAAAGCAAGCACAGCAATGCAACTTTAGATTCCTTTTTTGGGGCCAAAAAGGATCAAAGTATGGAACTGGAGGAAGAAAACACAGTAGGAACTCCTGCACCAAAAGCTTCCAAGAAAAATATGAACTGATTACAGACCACAGAGGAGCTCAAAAAGGATTTTGAAATGCAAGTAAGAGAAGTGGAGGAAAAATTGGGAAGAGAAATGAGAATGATGCAAGAAAATCATGAAAAGAGAGTCAACAACCTGAATGAAGAAAATAACAGCTTAAAAAATAGATAAACTCAAATGGCAAAAGAGGCCCAAAAAGCCAATGAGAACAATGCCTTAAAAAGCTGAATTTGCCAGATGGAAAATGAATCTCAAAAGCTC
>CM053584.1:272419202-272455651 GCA_028627135.1 Pseudochirops cupreus
GATTGGGGGAGGAGGTATACAGTGGGATCGCTGTTTTGGGGTGGTGGGTAGGGGAAAGACAGGGAGAAAATTTGTAACTCAAAATCTTGTGGAAATGAATGATGTAAACTAAAAATAAACATAAAATTTAAAAAAATTTTAAAAAGAAGAAAAGAAGTATGGGAAAGTTCCATACACAAAGAACATAATTTATGCCAACAACACACAACATCATACTGCAAAGCAAACACCTGCCAACATACCAACATCATATCAAGGCCAACAACACTCCAATAAAATGCCAACATCATAATGTCAAAGTCAACAAAATTCCAATTACACAATATGCTTTAAACACTTTACTGACAAAGTTAGCAACACACCAATTACATTTTGACAACATGCCAATTACACACCAATCACATACAAACAGCCACTACCATTTTACTGTGAAAATCAATAAGATGCCAGTAATGCACCAATTATATGACAACACTACGGTGAAAACAAAAACATGCCAACTACATACCAGCTACACTCTCATACTTTAGATGAAACCCTACAGTCACATGCCATTGACGCACTAACATTTTAATGTGAAAACATGGTGCCTACAACACACCAATTACATGTCAATTGCATGTCAACATGGTAACAGAAAACATCAACACACCAATTATGTGCCAGCATTATGCTAACACTTTAATGAGAAAACCTCATTAAGAACTTAAGGAGAATTGAAAACAATACACAAGGGCTTCAGAGTTGCTCAGGTTCTAGCAGTTAAAAGTAGACAATTTATAGTAGGCTTCAGGTGAGTGATTCTTGATTGCTGGAAGAGAGAATTGATTTCTTTGGCCAAGAGCCTCAGTGACAATTATTACCTTTTGATGTTATCTCCTCCCTTCTCATTCTAAAGATGAAGAAACTGATGTCCACAAGGTCAGGTGATTCATTCAAGGCCACACAGAGAATGAATGGACCAGTTTGGGAAAATCTTTCTAACAATTAGAGATGTACTAAAGTGAAACCTGGGAAAACAGCAGGTTCCCACTTCCTAGAGATCTTTTAATCAGAGCATAGATGACCATTTGTCAAGTATATGATGTTGATGGAATTATTATTCAGTCACAGGTGGGACTAAATGGATGTTGAGGTCATCTAACACTATGAGTCTGAGATTTTGTGATCAAAGGCTTCTTGCAGAAGATGAACATTAGCTGTCTTGGATCATTGCGTTGATTAGAATAGCTGAGTCTTTCTGTTTACCAATTGATCATCATACAATATTGCTGTTACTATGTACAATGTTCTCTGGTTCTGTACGCTGGATTTTATATCAGTTCACATAAATCTTTCCAGGTTTTTTTGAAACCATTCCTCTCATCATTTCTTATAACAGAACAGTATTCTATCAAATTTATGTAGCAATAGATGTGATTTCATTTGAGCCTTATAACAGCCCTATGAGGTAGTTACCACAGGTGTTCTTATGCCCATTTTATAGGTAGGAAACTGAGATTCAGAGTGATTAACTGCCACATTGAGAAATGAAATGCCACTCATTGAGGAAATATCAGAGGTGGAATTTGAACTCAAGTGTTGCTCATTCTAGAACTACTATGTTATCCACTACTCTTCTATGCCTCTCCACACTATTAGAGACAGTATGGTACAGTAAAAAGGGTTCAGAATTTGGAGTCCAAGGAACTTGGATTGATTCCCAGCCCCTCCCATCCACTTGACACTTTTATGATCATGGACAAGGGACCTAATCTCTCTGTGTTTAACACATGCTCTGGGGATGCTATCTTAATTCTTATATCCACTGATGAACCTAGTTCCCAGAGCCTGACTATAAGATCCCTTTAGGATTATATGAGTGCTCTTGAAGGATTTGGAAAGAATATTTTTGGCATTATTCTCCATGTTCTAAATTTATTATCCAGTAGGGCTGGTCAATACATTTCCAGATTTATAGGAATACACCCAGGGGTGTGCTAGTTACACCTCGGAAATGAGCAAACTACATACATAGTTTTATATATTTTTTTTTAATTTGGAGAGTCGATTAAATATTGCCAGAACACCACTGATAACTATACCTCAACTAAAATGGCCTTGGGCAATTGTGGAAACCTTCTATAGACTAGCCGCCTCAGTAGAAGGTCTCCAGCCCTGGTCTTCCTCCTATTTACACTATGATGAATGGATTATTTGGCTTCCATCTTCTGTACCTCACTGCCTAGGCAGTATTCTCTTCTCGCCCTCTTCGCTTCCTGCTCCCACACATGTGGCTACACTCCACAGTCTTTTTAAGGTTGGGGAAAAAAACACCTCACTCACTTCAGTTTGCTTTCCCAATTCCCACCCCTCCTTCCACCAACCAGATGACTACCCCCAAGTCCTGCTCATCACATTGAGATTTAAAGAAACCTAGATATGGCTTTAGGAGCCCAAGAGTTGGAGGAGAACAGCTGGTGACAGCTGTCAGCAATCCTGCAGCACTGGCAAAGGCTGTCGCAGGAGTTGCTGTAACAAAGATAAATAAAAGAAAACAGTCCCCTCATTTCTAACCTGCTCAATGGCACAGTGGATAGAGCACCTGGCCTGGAGCCAGGAAGACTTCCCTTCCAGAGTTCAAATCTAGCTTCAGATAATTACTAGCTGTGTGATACTTACTAGCTTGGTGCTGCTGCTACTGTTGCTGCTTTTTCTTCTACCACTACTGCTATTGCTACTGTTGCTCTTACTGCTGCTGCTGCTGATTCTGCTACTACAGCTGTTGCTGCTGCTACTGCTACTGCTGCTACTACTACTGTTACTGCTACTACTGTTGTTGCTGCTACTACTACTTCTGCTGCTACTGCTTCTGTTACTGCTACTATTGCTGCTGCTGCTACTATTGTTGCTGCTGCTACTACTGCTGTTGCTGCTGCTGCTGCTGATACTGCAGCTGTTGCTGCATCCTTACTGAGCTCTCTGAAAGCACATTTAAAATTTTCCTACCGACAATGCCTAGCATGGTATGTCATAAAATAGGTATTTAATAATTGTTGAATTTAGTTTCTTGAAATTTTTGAATATAGTTTCATGACTGTAACTGATCACCACTTCTCTGAAAGAGGTGGTCCAAAGCCCACATTAGTACCTTTGTTCCTTAGGTTGTCTGCCGTTGACTGTAGTGACGTCCTCTGTTACTCTGGAGTCCAGGTACAAGTCCTACCTTTTGAGGGAGATGGGGAATGATGGCCTACATCCCAGATCTGACCTAGAGCAGCACATTGGATTGTGCTAACTAAGCTTATTCCCTTGTTTCTGAGAGAGGCAGGCTCTATGGGATCCCTGAGTCATTACACTCAATAATTATTTGTTGCATGAAAGGAGTAGGCAGTTGCCAATGTTTTCTCCTAGACTGTACTCCCTGCTTTATGGATTTTATTTTTACATATGAAAAAACTTTGGCACTGTGACATTATTACTTGAACTGTCCTCTGAGTTGAAGAAAATGACAAATGAATTTCTGTCCTCTTTGTAGCATCTCTTTACGTATTTGAAGA
Organism: Pseudochirops cupreus; assembly: GCA_028627135.1. NCBI lineage: Eukaryota > Metazoa > Chordata > Mammalia > Diprotodontia > Pseudocheiridae > Pseudochirops > Pseudochirops cupreus. Next base: position 272,422,742 of record CM053584.1, read on the forward strand.
CTTGTGTCTCCACTCAGTATCTTCTCTTCCAGACTAAACATTGGTAATCTCATTCCTATTTTCCCATAATGCTCATTTTTCAAAATTTTAATCTTTTCCTCTCCCTCCCCCCCCCAAATTTCTTCAATTAGTCTACATCTATTTTGAAATATGGAACCTGAAACTGAATATACTTAGTATTCCCACTAGGATTTAATGAAGGCCAAGTTTAGTGGAATAATAACTTCCCTGTTACACCCTCGAGTAATATCTCTCTGAGTGCAGCCCAACACACCATTGTCCATTATTGCAACAGGGCCTCATTGTTGACTTGTATTCAATTTATTATTCATCGAGTTCTGTGATAGCACTGCCAGAACACCATTCCCTGATACTAGATTTGTGTGCTTATTTCTTTATACAGGAGTCATTCTGTTTTCACTGGACTTTATTTTATGAATATAAACACACTTTTCTCATTTAATGAGGTGGTGCTTTGTTTTAATATCGTACTCTGTGTAATGAGGCATTTTTTTCAGCTCAAATCTTCAAACCCATATAAGACTCATTATCCTAACACATAACTAAAATTTATTCCAACTTAAGAGGCTCAGGACCTCTTAAGTTGGAATACATCAATAGATTTTGGAGTGGGGAGGAGGTTCATGAAATTTGATGGGGAAATTACATTTTTCTTTTCATTAACTTCCAATGAAAAATTTCATTTCCTTCCATTATGAATGTAGGCAATGAAACATTCTCCTAAGAAGGAATCCATAAGTTTTACCAGACTGCCAAAGGTAGGGTAAACGGTGGTTTGGCACAAAATTTAAGAACAATATTAGAGTTCTCACATGATTGCTATATAACAACAGGAGTCATTTCTTCTGACACCAAACAAAATAGTGAAAACTTTTCATTCATTCAACATATTGACAACCAAGGCAAAAAAACATGTTATAAATAAATCTTGCTCAGGGGCCAAAAACAACCCCCCACTATGGCAGGAAAGCTCTATCTACCACAACACTTACCCATCTCTTGAAGTTGGTCAGACCTGACAACCACTACCCACTTCTGCTGAGCTGCATGAGAACAAACCATATCAACAACCAAACCTAGAACAAACTGCTAGAGAATCATAGAGGTCATGAAACTGAGGCAGCTGGTGGCCTAGTAGATAGAGAGTGTCTGACACTCAGACCCTGGGCAGGTCACTTAACTTCTGTTTGTCTCAGTTTCCTTATCTGTAAAATAGGAACCTTCAAGTGTTGTTGTGAGGATAGAATGAGATAATATTTATAAAAATGATTTGCAGACCTTAAGACATTCTATAAATAAGAGCTATTATGATGTATTGGATAGAGTGCTTGACTTATGGTCAGAGAGATCTCAGTTCAAATCCCTCCACCCAACATTTACTTCCAGGGTGAGACTGGGAAATTTACATAATCTTCCTTGGCCTCAGTTTGCTTATATGTAAAAGGAAGGTGTTTGACTAAATGGGGGTCTAAGGTCCCTTTCTAAATCTCTCATCCTATAAATCCTGTGTAACAGGAAACAGACAGGTAATGTTTTTCATTGCTGCTACCAGCTGGAGGTAAGCATTTCAGAAGGTGGATTTGAGAAGTCAGCAGCTAGCAAAGAAAATGATGCTTAAGAAGGAGATTCAGATTTCTGGGTAGTAGCTTAAGATAGGACTAAGTGGCTCTTAGCCTAATAGGTGAAGTGGGCCTATTGTTCAATCATTTCAGTCACTTGTGATTCTTCATATGAAGAATTCTTTGTATGAAGATTCTTCATAACCCCCATCTGGGGTTTTCTTGGCAAAGACACTGGGATGGTTTGCCATTTCCTTCTCTAGCTCATTTTACAGATGAGGAAACTTGAGGCAAATAGGGTCAAGTGACTTGTCTAAGGTCACACAATAAATGTCTGAAGACACATTTGAACTCAGGTCTTCCTGATTCCTGGCCCAACACTCTATCTACTTTGCCACCTAACTTCCTAGAATGAACCTAATCCAGATGTCAAATAAACAAATGAATGGGGGCGGCTAGGTGGTACAGTAAATGGAGCACCTGCCCTGGAGTTAGGAGGACCTGAGTTCAAATCCGGCCTCAGACACTTAACACCCTTACTAGCCATGTGACTTTGGGCAAGTCACTTAACCCCAACTGCCCTCCAAAAAGCAAACAAAACAAAACAAAAAACAAACAAAAAAACCCAAATGAATGATTGCCTGGAGTCTTATAATAAATCTATTTAAGATGACTTTAAGTTGAAAATGGAGGGGAGACTATATCCCATATATATAGGCAAAGTCAGTTGCCGTGGAATGAAGAAAGTTCAAAATAACAAAAAAAAAGAATAGGAGTGGGGAGTGCAAGTATTTTAGAGGAAAGATTATTCATGAAGAGAGACAGATTCATGGCTTCAGATATCTATATGTAAATTCAAGTCAATAAAGTTTTATTGAGCCCCTACTGTATACAAGACACTGTGCTAAGTGTTGTAGATACAAAGAAGGGGGAAATGTCATAATCCTTGTTCCCTTAGATTGCTAAGATATAACACAGAATATGACAGTGGCTAAAAAGAGATTCAGGGGGCAGCTAGGTGGCGAAGTGGAGAGAGCACCGGCCCTGGAGTCAAGAGGACCTGAGTTCAGATCTGGCCTCAGACACTTGACATAACCTACTAGCTGTGTGACCTTGGGCAAGTCACTTAACCCCAATTGCCTTGCCTTCCCCCCTCCAAAAATTTAAAAAAAAAGAGAGAGATTCAGATAAAGTGTTGTTCAGTTGTGTTTGATTCTTCACGACCCAGTGGACCATAGCTTGCCAATACTGTCCATGGCGTTTTCTTGGCAAAAACACTGGAACAGTTTGTCATTTTCTTCTACATTATCACTAAGGCAAACAGAGGTTAAGTGACTTCCCCAGAGTCATATAGCCAGTAAGTGTCTGAGGCTGGATTTGAGTTCAGGTCTTTCTGTCTCTGTGCCAGTGCTCTATACACTGAGCTATCTGCTGCCCTCAGATAAAGGTATTATAACAAAATGTAGAGAGCGAGCATACTTCACACTAGGGAATAAGGGTAGTGAGGTCAAGAAGCAAAAGAAAAATTTTAACTTTTTTTCTTTAATGATGATGGCATAATTTCATTTGCCAAATGACAAAATGTGGATAATAAAACAAGGTGAACTTGAAATCTTAGCTCAAAGAGCAAAAGTCTACTCATCATTGAGATATGGTGGAATGAGACTCATGACTAGATTATGGTTCTAGAAGGATATAACAAAAAGAAAATAATGCATGATAGAATAGAGTATTGTATATTAATAAGACATACTAATGTGAGGGAATCTAGGAAATTGAAGAGGAAGTATAAAGGAAAACATTTGGGTAAGGGTCAACAGAGTGAGAAGCCGAAACAGATTTTGGTAAGTATTTTAGGAGAGTCTCTAATGTACTTAGTTCAAGTTTGATTTGGGGATAAAATAAAGTACTGAAGTCATTAAACATTTACAAAAGGAAGTTTACTTTGCCCTAATACAACAAGGACATCCAACTAGAATACACAATGGTATTTAGTTTCCTTGGACATTAGCTCTCCCATCTCCTGCTGGAAACATGTCTGGTCAGTAAGTCATCAGGGTATGGCAACTTGTATGATCTTAGGCACCCACCAAGTCTGAAAGGTCCAGACTCCAAGTGTCTGGGATTTCCTTCCCTCCCCATTCCTCCCCCCCAGTCCTACCTCCATGACCAGGAAGCTGTGTGACAGAAAACAGGTCCCAGGGCAGAAAATTAGGTCCCAGGGCAACTTTGTCCTGGGCCTATCCTATACTGACTGGACTGAGGGAGGGAGGAGAAGCTAGAGGTTCAGTGGGAAAACTACGTCAGGGAAGCTGAGGCAGATCAGCTCCTGTCTCCTTTTAGGTAAAGCCTCCCAGTGTTATGGGTAGGAGGAAAGAAGTTGCATCAAGGAAATGCTAGTCTTCTCACAACCACCCAGCCATAAGGAGGACATAGATGATTAATTCAGGAATTAGATCACAAACCTTCTACAGAGACATGCGTGTATTAATAAACAGTTAACTGTCATTTCTCTGAGGGGGCAAAATGCATGTAGGGAACATTTTTAAGCTTAATCTGCATTATTAACATTTTTTCTTATCACTTAAGTCTAGACAAGCAACAAAATAATAAAAAAAAAAAACCTTGATTTGTAGTGTTTTGCCAGTTTCCAAGCTCATGATGAAAATTTAACAATGGGCTCTAGCATGCCCCTGCACAGAGACATATTGAATGATGGAGGACTTCATCTAACCAGACATTCTGTTGTAGCTTCCTCTCTGCCAAAGTAATAACAGCTGATAAATTCTTGACCAGTCTTATTGGTAATTGTGATTGTGACCAATCAGGAGGAGCTGACTGCTGAAACAGAAATGTTAGGAACACCAGCAAAAAGTGATGACTCCATCTAAAAGATTGTTAGCAGAGGAGAAGAAAATTAGGCATAGACTAAAATTTACCCAAATGTTGACAGAACATAAGGCAAAGAGTTCAAATACTAAGTTGGATCTCAACAGCCAAAAAATTCTACAGCAGTTGGTCAGAAACAGAAGGGAATTTCTCAAGAATGAAATTCTGAGAATGTGGATGCATGACTCCAACAATAGAGAGAGAAGCTGTTTGAAGGAATTGGTACGAATGCATAGGGAATTCATCAGTAATGACTACACTACCACCACTACTGTTGCTGCTCCTGCTGCTGCTGCTGCTCCTGCTACTACTACCACTACTACTACTATTACTGCTGCTGCTGCTGCTGCTACTACTACTACTACTACTACTACTATCACTGCTGCTGCTGCTACTATTACTACCACTGCTGCCGCTGCTACTAATAATGTTTATGTAGTGTTTATTATGTACCAGACACTGTGCAAAGCACTTTACAATTTTTATCTCTTTTGATCCTCACATCAATTTGAGAGGTAGTTGTTATTATTCTCCCCATTTTGCAAATGGGGAAACTGAGTCAAATGGGGGGGAAGTTTGTTTTAAGTGGCTTGTTCAGGGTCACATAAACTTAGATTAAAAGACAGGTATAGATCGTGAAATTAAGGCCATGAAATGAAGGATGAATAGAAAAAAAACATGCCCCTAGTTCTATAAGAAGTTTACAATGAGCTGAGACTAGGAAGAATGTTAATGTTAACAAAAAGGATTTTAAAACCTATGTTAGAGGCAAGAGAGAGCAATAGAATCCCTGTAGAGCAGAGAGGACAAGGAAAATAGATAACAGAAAAAAGGCAGCTACACAACTCATTTGGATTCAAATTTGGAAGAATAGAACAAAAAGAGTTAATAGAGTTGAAATTGAAAAAAGGTGAGATGGCAAGAGAATGCCTAGCTGCCTACAATGAACTAAAGTCTCCAGACCCCAATAAACCACATACATAGGTACTGAAAGAACTGGCAGATATTACTGGTGAATCACTTCTTGGCCTATGCAAGCTAAAATTAAGTGCAGATGTTATTGGTCAGACACTGTCAGTGACCTTTGAAAAATTGTGGAGTATTGGAGATGTGCTACAAGGCTGGAGACGGGACATATTACCAATCTTTTTTAAAAAAAGAGAAGAGCAGAGTCTACAAACTATAGGCCAGTGAATTTGACATTATCTTTGAGTATTTGGAAAAAGCATAGAGATCACTTAGAGCCAGCATGGCTTCAAGGACAGGTCATGTCAGACTAACCTCATTTATTTTTTTTTTGAAAGGGACATAGATCTTCTGGCTAGAAGGTACCTCAAGTGATCATTGGCTCTAGCTGCCTGCCTTTTTTCTGACATGTATGGTATTGTCATTCCCCCCTCCCCCCCTTTTTTAATGAGTTGAGAATATTGAGCCTCGAGAAGCCTTTCCAACCCTTTACTTAGGGAAACAAATTAGTAAAATGGGAGTAGAAACCCTGGGTTTCTCTTTTGTTTTTCAGTTGTGTCTGTCTCTTTGGGACCCCATTTGGGGTTTTCTTAGCCAAGATACTGGAGTAGTTTGCCATTTCCTTTTCCAGCTCATTTTACAAATGAGGAAACTGAGACAAACAAGGTTAAATGACTTGCCCAGGGTCACATAGCTAGTAAGTATCTGAGACCAGCTTTGAACTTAAGAAGATGAGTCTTCCTGACTCCAGGCCTGGTGCTCTATCTGCTATACTACCTAGCTGCCCTGGGTTCCTCTTGAATTGTAGCAAAAAGATATATGGAAAATTTTTAATCCAGAGGTCTGGGGCTGTCCCTTATTCATAGAGTTTTATTTGGGTATCTATAGACCTAATGCAATATTTACAGGGTCCATGATCACTATAAAGACTGTGACTATAAGTATCACATGATGTTCAAATGCAAAATATACCAAACTCTCCAGATAGAGGATAAAACTGAAGCATTTATTTAGACATCAGAAAACCAAATCCCAAAACCAGTAAACCAGTTCCATCATCGTACCAAAGATATTCAGAAGCAATAATAACACTGAGAGCCACAGCATCCTTCAGCCTTCCCACAAACCAATACAAGATCAATATTTACTCACAAACCTCTCTCTCTCCTTAATGAGAGTCCTTTCTCTCCCACTATCTCACTAACTCTGACCAGCTTCCTGTGGGCTCTGCTTCCCTTCAGCAAACTCCTCCTACCACAGGCTCCATGTGATTACATTCAGCCTATTAGGGGGCAGAGTTTACTTTCAAAGCAGGAGAGGTCTTCAAACTCCACAACCCCCCCCTCCCCCCAGGTCTATTAAGGGGCAAGGAAGATCTTCAAATTCCCATTCTCATTACAGTATCAAAGAGCCTAGATCAGGGATGGTGAACCTGATGCCTCAAGGCCACATGTGACTCTCTAAGTCCTCAAGTATGCCCTTCACGCTTCACAATAATTTGGATTCAAAGGGCCTCACACTTGAGGACCTAGAGGGCCACATGTGGCCTTGAGGCCACAGGTTCCCCACCTCTGATCTAGATTCTTACAGAAAATACCTAGAACAATATAATCAGCATCAAATAGTCTGATATTTATTTGACAGCAATCCTATCCCCCAGTTCCCATGTGCTTGAAGGGTTAACACAGAGCCCATAATAATAGGCAGTTGTAAAATGTTTGTTGAATGAAAGTGGAATAAGTGGGGTTATATTCTACTGCAAAATGTGGCAGTTAGGTGATGCAATGGATATAGTGTGAGGCCTGGAGTCAGGAGCACCTGAATTTACATCCTGCCTCAGATGCTTACAAAGTGTGTGATTCTAGGTAAGTCACTTAATCTCTATCATTCTGTCTCTGATAAAGAGCCCATGTCACAGGTGTGTGTTTGGTTTGTGATCAGTTTCCTGAATTTGTCATTTATGTCCTAGAAGTCTGCTGTATATTCCTACCAACATATTGCTTTTATTTCTCCTCTGATTCATCTTTTCTGTCATGGACTCTGGGGTTCTACCACTACCTCTGTGCCAGGTAATCTTAATTATATGGCAATTAAATGGTGGATTAGAGCATTGGGGCTGGAGTCAGCAAGACCTGAGTTCAAATCCAGCCTTGGACACTTAATGCTGTGTGACCCTTGGCAAGTCACTTAACTTCTGTTTCCCTAATTTTTCTCAACTATAAAATAAGGATAATAATAACACCTACCTCTTAGGGTTGTTGTAAGGATCAAATGAGATAATATTTGTAAATAATTTAGCAAGTTCTTGGCATATAATAGGTACTTTATAAATGTTTATTTTCTTCTCTTCCTCTTAATATTGAAAGTCCATTTCATGCATCAAGGAGGGGGTCTGGTTGATAAATTAATTTAGTTAGTTAGTTATGGAGGTTGGGACTCTCTAAATCTTACTCAAGCTGGAAGTACAGTGTCTACTCATGACCAAACTCCCACTACTGATAGGCTTGGGAGCTTTGACCAGCTCCATTTCTGACCTGTCTGGTTTACCCTTCCTTGGGCACCATGATGACTCCTAGGGAGGTGGGGAGTGTGTGTGGATGGTTAACTATATCATTACTAGATTTATTGTGAACACCTAATTGGTTTAATCCTACTACAATTCAGGATTCTTAAGACAAGCATCTGGTTATAAAATAATAAATGTTGGTTGAATTGAATTGGCCTTCTCATTTGTAATTGGAGGATGCTAATATGTGCCACCTTCTCTCCTTACGAAGATCTTTTAAGGGCTAATTAGACAGTATAGTAGTGTATCTTTCTTAAGGCCTCAAAATATATTATGAAATGCTGTTGTGTGTATCAGCATAGTAAGTCCTTGCCATAGTGCTGAGCTAAACAAAATCAGGTTTTTAGAACTGGTCAGTAAGTTTAGGCTCCTATACTTTTAGGGCCTAGGATTATTTTATCTGATACATTTTATTAATACTTTTGTTTTTAGATCATCATCATTTCAGAAGACTCTCTTCTTCCCCTCTCGCTCCCCTGAAGGTTAAACCTTCCCTTGTAACAAAGAAAAACAAGTAAGTAAAATCACCCTATATAGTGGAGGTCCTTTGTTTTTTGAAAGATCCTTTTAATTTTGTCTTCAAGTCACCTTCAAAACTGATGTAGCCATAATCAGCATCAGGCTGATCTCCCACGTCTATGGCAGGTGGAGTGGGAACATGATGCTCTCCAGTCCATTTTAGAAGACCTCAAAATGACCTTATTTCTTTAATATCTGATTGAAAATGAAATACAATTCCATCTTGTTTTCTTTCTTCTCTCAATTCAGGAATCATTTATCAAACAGAGGTAGCTTGGTTCAATGGAAAGAGGACTGGACTTATCCATTTCAGACCCTGGCTTTGTCACTTACTTGTGACCTAGGGCACATCCTATGATCTCTGAGAGTCTCGGTTTCTTCATGTCTCTTGTTGGGCTTCAAGTGAGCCCATTAAGGGGCAGGGAAGGTCTTCGAATTCCCTAGGCCTATGAAGGTGCAGGGTAGCTCTTCAAATTCCCTTACCATTACAGTTGTCTCCCCATTAGAAGCTGGGTTCCTCAAGGGCAAGGAATATTTTTGCCATTTTTCATACCCCTAGCACTTAGCACAGGAGATATAAATACATATTAGGTGCTACGTGTTATTAGTAAATGCTTCTAGACTTGACTTCTTTTTGCTTGTTTTTTTTGGAGGTGGGAGGGCAGGGCAATTGGGGTTAGGTGACTTGCCTGAGGTCATGTGGCTAGTAAGTGTTAAGTGCTGTATTTGAACTCAAGTCCTTCTGACTTCAGGGTCAGTGCTCTATTCACTGCACCACCTAGCTGCCCCTACACATGACTTCTGCTTAATGTAAGATCACAGATTTGGAGTTGAGAAGGATTTTACAAGTTCATTGAATCTAACAACATCTTTGTACAGATAAAGAACCTGAGACCTAGTGAAATTAAGTGATTTCCTCAGTATCACATGGCTAATAAGTGCCTGGGGCAAGATTCAAATCTAGGTCTCCTTGATTTAAAATACAAGTACTCTATCCACTATACCATGTCACCTCTTGTGTTCACTTATTTTTCATTGGTTCACACAAGTATTTCTTTGTTTCTCTGAATCCTAATATTCGTGCTTTCATAGTATATAATAATATTCTGTTACAGTAATATGCCACACTTTCTTCAGTCATTTTCCCAAGTGATGAACATATACTTTCTCACCATAAAGAATGATATAATGATTATCTTGGTAAATATTGGACCTTTGGTTCTTCCTTTAACTTCCTTGGTTCATATCCCCAGTAGTAGGATCATTGGGCCAAAGGATATGGATAATTTAATCACCTTTCTTGCATAATTCAAGTTGACATTCAAAAGAGTTGGGCCACTGCATGCTTCTCCATTAATATTTAAGCATAACCATTAAGTAAAAATGCAAGATTCTCAGAACTTCAATGATGTATTCGAAAGCCTGAATGGGTCTAAGCAAATAGATATCAGCTTATAACCAGGCAACAAAATAAATAACTTGGCTTGTATCTTCAAATGCAATCTTCACATCATCCTAATGTAATAATTCACTTTTATATAGTGCTTTAAGATTTATGAAGCACTTTTACTACAACAATCTGCAAGAGAGATAGAGGAGGTACTGTAAGGATCACTATTCCCATTTTGCAGATGATACAATAAACTCAGAAAGACAAATATGGCCATAGCTACTAAATGTTAGAGCCAATATCCAAATCTACATCTTATTCCAAGTCCAACGCTCTTTCTATTATGTTACATAATTTCAATAAGCATTTATTAAGCACCTGCTTATATGCCAGGCACTATACCAGGATGTAGTGGCAAAAAAGATGAAGTCCTTGCCTTCAAAGTGCTCACACGTTGTTGAGGAGAAGCCACGTGTAAACAGGTAAGTAAGTCATAAATTTATGCAAAATAAATACAAAATTATTTGGTGTTAGGGGAAGCACTTAACTGAGAGAATCAGGAAAGTATCCTGTAAGAGTTGGTACTTGAGCTGAGGGACTCCAAGAGACAGATGTGAGGAAAAACATTCCAGCAAAGAGCAAAACCTATGCCAAGGTACAGAATAACCTTTGTGTTTTGGGAACAACAAGTAGTCTAATTTGTTTGGACTACATGAGCATCAGAAATGTGGACTTGGCCTTAAAGTATAGGTTGGAACCATATTGTAAGGGCTACTAACTGCCAAACAGACAAATTTTATTTTATTCCAGATGTAATAGGGAGCCACTGAATCTTTTTGAGAAGGTAGAGGGCATGGATAGATCTATGATTTAGGAATATCAATTTGGCAGCTGTATGAAGAATGGATTAGAGAAGGGGGAGGCTGGAAGTTGGGAAGCCAATTAGTCATCCAGGCAAGAAATGATAAGGATCTGAAGTAAGATGGCAGAGAGAAGGGGACTAAAGGGAAAGATGTAGAGATAGAATTGTTGAGACTTGGCAACTGATTTAATGTGTGGGTATGAGAGAGAATAAAGAATTGAGAATGACTCCTAAGTTATCAATCAGGATAGAAGGATGATGTCCTTTGTGGAAATAAGGAAATTAGGAGGAAAGCAGGGTGGGGGCAGAAATAAGTATTTATATAATTGCTACTAAGTTCCAGGCACTATGCTAAGTGTTTTTTACAAATATTATCTCATTTGATTCTCAACAACCTGTAAGATAGGTGTTATTTTTACCATTCCCATTTTATCATTGAGGAAACCAGAAGCTAAGTGACTTGCCCAGGGTTACACAGTTAGTAAGTATAAGACATCTAATTTGAACTCAGGGCTTCCTGACTTCATGTTCAGCACTCTGTAATACCAAATTCCTGATGAAGTTAGTAAGTTTTGATTAGGACATGTTAACCTTGAGATGCTCATGGGACATTCATGATTTGTCCATCAAGCAGCTGGTGATATAGGAGTAGAACCCAGGAGAGTGATGAGGGCTGGATATGCAGATTGGAGAGTCTTGAGTTTAGGTAAAGAATGTATGGCATTGTTACTCCCAAACTTGCAAATACTTGGAGTTGAAGGAGAGCATTTTTTCACCAGCAGCATTACATGGTTAGTACTAAAACGCCATAGTTCCTGGTCCCAAATATCAGAGCACATCAAAGTAGATGTCATTTGAAAGGAAACAGGGTTGAAACTCAATTGCAATAAAAGAGAAGAAATGGCCCTAAAACTCCTATGTCTAGAAAATATTCCCTGCTATCACTATTACAATTAAGTTATCAAGGAAAGGTGGTGTGGTAGACTACCTGCTGTGGTCCAAAGGACAAAAGCTTGGAAGGGAACATTTTCTCATTCTCCTTGTATTCCCCACTTAAGGAACTTTAAAGGGTCAGAATCGTGATGCTTTGTGTTTTATAAATAATTCCCTGAAACCTATTAGGGAAAAAAAAGAGAAAACAAAACCCTTAGCTACTATGCAAAAGTCCATGATTAGACTATTCCAGAAGATCGATTGGTTGTTGTCCTTTGTTCTAAAAGAGGACCAAAATAACATCACTATGTTAGAGTCAAGCTGTAGTGTGTCCAACTTTGGCTGATCGAACCAGTAACTCAGAATGCTGGACTACAGGTCGACCATAAATAATCCATGTGAACACTTGGGATGGAGTCTCTAAATTTGTGCTTCTTGCATTTCTTTTGAGCTACTGCTACTCTCCTTTGCTCATAGAGCACAGCAGCTTCTCTGATGTGGGCACACCATGCTAGGTAGTTCTGTGTCAGTGTCTCTCATGTCACAAATCAATTCCAAAGCTCTTAAGAGAGACCTTGAGAATGTCTTTGTATCACTCTTTCTGACCACCAGCACTTGCCTTGTGTGAGTTCTCCATAAAAATAGTCTTTTTGACAAGCATATATTTTGTATTCAAACAATATGGCCAGCCCATCAGAGTTGTACTCTCTGCAGTAGAGTTTGAATGCTTGGTACTTCAGCTTGAGAAAGGACCTCAGTGTCCAGTACCTTATCCTGCTAGGTGATCCTCAGAATTTTCCTAGGACAATTTAAATGGAAGTGATTCAGTTTCCTGGCATGGCACTGGTATACTGTACAGGTTTCACAGTCATACAACAATGAGGTCAGCACAACAGCTCTGTAGACCTTCAGTTCGGTAGTCAGTCTAAAACCTCTTCTTTCTCACATTCCTTTGAAGCCTCCCAAACACTGAGCTAGCTCTGGCAATGTGGGCATCAACCTCATTATCAGTGTGTACATCCATGAAAAGTAAACTACCAAGGTAAGTGAACTTACTCACAGAATTCAAAACTTCTCCGTTTGTTGTAACTGATGGTTTCACCTATGGATGGTATGGTGCTGGCTGATGGGGCACCTGTGTTTTCTTGGTGTTAATTGTTAGACCAAAATTAGGATAAAGAGCAGATAATCAATCCATACTTTATTGCATCTCAACTTCAGAGGCTACATTGAGTACATAAGCATCTGCAAGCAAAAAATTATGCAGCAATACTTCCTCCATTTGGCTTGTAGCCTTTTCAAGCTGAAGAATTTACCTTCAGTGTGACAGCTGACCTTGATGCTGTTTTCATCCTCATTGAAGGTGTTTGTCAACATGGCTGAAAACATTATGATAAAAAGCATGGTAGCAAGCACATAACCTTGTTTCACTCCATTGGTGACTGGGAAGGTATGAGAGCGTTATCTGTCCATTATCCAGAACCCGGTGTGAAATTGACATACAATACTGATGAACTTCTCTGGGCAACCAAATTTTGGCATAATTTTCCATAAGCCCATAACTGACAGTATCAAAGGCTTTAGTCTCTGGGGTCTTATGAATATCTTGTATTTTTTGCCTTTTCCAATGGGATTAGGATAGGGAAGAAAAAACAATTTCTGGAATGTATATGTGTTCTCTCCACATACCTCCCAAACTAAGGTGTTTTGGTGATGGCAGATATAAAGGTAGGAATGTGGGTTAAAAAAGGTTAGAATGTAATGATTTTGCCTTTTCACTTGCCTCTTTGTTTGTGTTCAATTTATTTGTATACCAAGGCAAGAGAGAGAGAAACAGAGAGAGAGAGAGAAACAGAGAGAGAAGAGACAGAGATAGGGAGAGACAAAGACAGAGACAGAAATGGTGACAGAGAGAGGGGAAGAGACAGAGAGAAGGAAAGACAGAGACACAGAAAGGAGGTGAGGAGAGAGGGAAAGAGGGAGTGGAGGAAGTGGCTTGTGGAGACTTCATGGGATTGATGTTGGAGGGTATGGGATCAGGTGGAAAAAGGATTTACTCCCCTCCTCACCTTGCCTTCTGTCCAATTGGCTTCATAATCTCTCTATTTTGCCCTCTGTCTCTCTCCTTCAAGGTAGGAGCTGTTATTATTTCCATTTTATAGGTGAGATAACTGAAACAAACAGGGGTTGAGTGACTTGCCCAGGGCCACACAGCTATTCAGTGTCTGAGGCTGGATTTCTACTGAAGTCTTTGTGACTTCAGGTCCAGCTCTCAAATCCATGTTAAGCACACAGTAAGTGTTTAATAAATGAATATTCCTAATAGATGCTTGTTGATTTTGAATCCTGAGCAGTATGTACTTGTAGCCTTTTACACCAGGCTGTGTGGAACTTCAAGTGCCACTCCTAAGGAATCTTCCCAGTGAACTTCAGGTATGGATAAGAGTAATGGTAAGCATTTCTCTAGCATTTTAAGGATGGTTCCTTTACCACCTTCTGGCAGCTCTGTCCCTGGAGCCCTTGGGGTTAGTGGCTCCTGTTTTCAATAGAGTTTACTCTTGTTCCTGACACTGCCTTTGAGACAACTTGGCCTCCCTGACACCTGGGCTGACATAGAGATCAACTTATTTCTGATTCTTGTACGTCCAGTTTCTCTGCCTGGGGCTGTTGTTGTCCAAGAGGCCATCAGGACCCAGAGATACTGCCATGTGACAAATACTGTAGCACAGAAAGAAGAAATGCAGATATTTAGCCTGGAGAAAAGAAGCCTCGGGAGAGCAGGACATGATGGGTAACTTCAAGCATTTGAAGGGCTGTCATAGCAAAGAAAGATTAGACTTTTTCTGCTTGGCCCTGGAGGGCAGAACCAGGAACAATGGGGAGAAGTTGTGGAGAGGCAGATTGAGGCAGATTCCTAATAATTAGAGCCATCCGAAAATAGAATGGGCTGCCATCACTGGAGATCTTCAGGCCAAGGTCAATCACTTGTAAGGGAGGGAATTTTAGTTTAGAAGTAGTGTGGAATCATGTACAGTCTGTATTTAACTGCTTGTCCTTCCAGTGGGGGTGGGTGATGAGGAAGGAAGGGAAAGAATCTAGAATTTAAAGTTCTATAATCAAATGTTAAAAACATATATGTATATAATAATAATAATAGTCATTATTATTATTATTATTATTATTATTATTAACTAAATCCAAGTGGGAATTAAGATATGCAGGCACTGTGGTAGGGAGATCCATCCTGCCCTACCAGAAAGTGAGGGGGAGGACATAGGAGAGAGCAGATTGGGGTAGGGGTTATACAGTGGGATGGCTGTTTTGAGGTGGTGGGTAGGGGAAAGATGGGGAGAAAATTTGTAACTCAAAATCTCGTGGAAATGAATGATGTAAACAAGAAAATAAATAAATTAATTTTAAAAAAGAAGCAGTGTGGGATAGTGATGGATTTGGAGTCAGAAAGGCTTCCCATTTAAATCCCACTCTCCGGCAATTACTAGCTGTATCATGTAACTTCTTGGCACTTGACTTTCCTTATCTATAACATGGGCATAATATCACCTTACAGGGATATGGTGAGGCTAATGTATGTAAAGTACTATGTAAATGTTAGCTTTTTGTATTTAGGGATGAAATACATGACCTCTGAGGTCCCTTTCAAGTCTGAGGTTCTATGAAAATTGCAAATCGTGAAATAATTGAAACTAAAGCCATATTGTTTGAAATTGTGCTCTGCTGGGTCTAGTAAATATTTGTTCTCTCTCTCCTGTATATAATTAGATGTTTTCATTTCATTATAGTATAACTACTTGGGCAGCCTGCTATCATCAAGGGCATTGATAATAAGCTGGAGAATGTTCAAAGGAGAGCAATCAGTATGGTGAAGAACCTCTAGTCCATGGTATTTGAGGTGAAGGAAATGGAAATGTTTAGGATGGAGAAGAGAAGATGCAGAGGGAGCACATGAATTGTGTTCAATTACTCTAAAGACCTGTTATGTGGAAGAGAGATCAGATGTTCATTTTGTCAGTAAAGGGTGAAAACAATGGATAGAAGTTGCCAAGAGGCAAATTTAAGCTTGATGTCAGAAAAAAAAAACTTAACAGTTACAAGAATGAGCTACTTCAAGATATTGTGGGTTCCTATTCCTTGGAGGTCTTCAAACTGAGGCTGGATGACCACTTATCAAATGGGGGTTCCTTTCATATATAGGTTGGATTAGATGGTCCTCCTAACTTTCAAATTCAGTGATTCTATAAACTCTTACAAGCCGTCTGTACTAATGACTGCCAATCCTCATTCTCTATGATTAATACTTTGTTTTTCACATCACTGTAGCTTCCTAAAACCGATCTCCACCCTTTTCCACTCAGAGTCCTCTCTGAGCTATAACAAGAAAAATAAGTTATAAAAAGAAGAAAGTCCTGGCTACTCTCCCTGATAGTATGTGTATCATTCCATACCTGTAGCAATTTGGAAGGTTTTCCTATCAGTGATGTGCACCATACATATTTTCCTCTGGTTCAGGAGGAGAGCAGATGCTAAACTTCCATTAAGGTATCCTTTTATACTTCTCCCTGATTGGCTGAAATGGAAACTTAATTTATTCTGCTCACCCACATCTTGCTCTCTTGGAATATGACTCTTCCCTGAGGGCCCTTGAGACTGTTTTGGAGGACACCACCTCTACTCTATTCTCTTTTATCTTTCTGTTTGATTCCTTTGATCAATCAATCAATCAGTTAATCTACAAGCATTTAAGAGCTTACTATGTGTTAGGCACTGCGATAGACAATAGACATACAAAGAAAACACATGAAACCTTGAGCTTACATGCTATGGGAACATGTCTACATGCATGCATACTTATATAGATATAGTTACATGCAAAATATATGCAAGGGAATTTGGGGGAAGAGAAATGGTAGCAGTTGGAGGAGAAATCAAGAAAGCATTCATTGTAGAAGATGGTGCCTGAGCTTAGTTCTGGAGGAAGCAAGAGATTCAAAGAAGCAAAGGTAAGGAGGGAGTCCTTTCTCTGCGAACCTCTGATGTCATAGGTAGTTGCCCTAATTGTGGTAACATCATGTTTATTGGTGTGGGAGGTTGAGATCTTCAGTTCACATTTATGGGTGTTTTTTGCAAGCAGAGCGTACACCAATGGACCACTACCCCTGTACAGGCTGTGATTTTTGTGCTTTGAATCTTCCTCCCACTCCATCTCAGTCATTCTTATCCTGATACAGTCCTATTCCACATAATGAGATGGTGTAAGGGGTGGGGAACCTGAGGCCTCAAGGCCACATGTGGCCCTCTGGTCCTTGGGTGCGGCCCTTTGATTGAATCTAAACTTCACAGAAAAAATACCCTTAATAAAAAGATTTGTTCTATAAAACTTGGACTTGGTCAAAAGTCCACACCCAAGGACATAGAAGGCCACATGTGGCCTTGAGGTCCCAGGTTCCCTACCCTTGGCACTGTAAATCTTCTAGCTTACCTCCTCTTCTTCCCAAGTTACCTGTGCCAGGTCAGTTAGATTTTGTGAGCCTCTATCCAGCATAGGATCTCCTCCTCAGAGTATCTTTCAGGAAAAATTAAATGCCTCTCTTTGACTGAATAAAACTGAGACAGGACTATTTCCTGTTAGCCCCTTTCATCCCTTCATCCCCATGGAAGGTTGTTTTCTGCTAAAATGGACCAAGGGGGGAAAATTACTTATCAGATTTATTGATTGAAAAAAAGTTCATAACCAAACATAAATAGATAGAGATAGAGAGGATCTAACAAAGATAAAATGAATAATTTTGATTATGTAAAATTAGAATACTTTTGCACAGACATATGTAATAAATCTAAGATTAAAGAGAATCAATTAACTATGGAAAAATTTTTATAGCAAGTTTCTCTGATAAAGGTTTCTTTTCAAGATATATAAACAAGATACAAATTTGCAAAAATAAGAGCCACAACCCAATTGATATATTGTCTAAGAATAAGAATAGGTTATCAGTAGCCAATGTAAAGAAAAAAAAAGATCCAAAACACTAATAATTAAAGAAATGCAAATTAAAGAAATTCTGAGGTTTCCTCTCATACCCATTAGATTGACAAAGATAATTAAAAAAGGAAAGTGACAAATGTTGGAGGGGCTGTGGAAAAACAGGCACATTGATGTACTGTTGGTAGACCAATGAATGGGCCTAAATATGCTGGAAAAGAATTTGGAATTATACATAAAAATTCACTAAACAATGTGTACTCTTTGACTGAGCAATACTACTGGTAGGCCTATAGTCAAAAGAGGTTAAAGAAAGAGGCAAAGGTCCTGTACATGCAGAAATAGTTTTAGGAGCTCTTTTTGTGGTGCTAAAACTGGAAACTAAAAGGATGCCCAGCAATTGGGGAAGGGGTTGAACAAACTGTGGTATTTGAATGCAATAGAGTAATGAGGAAATTGGTGATTTCAAAGAGATATGAAAAGACATATAAATGAATGCAGAGTGAAGTTAAAAGAGCCAGATCAATTTACAATATTGACATCAATAAAATAAGAATGAATAATCTTGAATATTTTAGTAAAATGAACAATAAAATAAGCAGAACCATGGCAACAGTTTATACAACAACACCATACAGACAAACAACTTTGAAAGTAATAAGTCACCTCCACCTATAAGAAATGATAAATGCTGGAGGGGATGAAGGAAAAATAGGTACACTAATGAACTGTTGGTAAAGTTATGAACTGGTCCAACCATTCTGAAAACAATTTGTAACTATGCTTGAAGGACGATAAAACTACACATATTTACCCAGCAGTACTACTACTAGATCTATTCCAAAGAGATCAAAGAAAAATGAGAAGGACCTACATGTACAAGAATATTTATAGCATCTCTTTTTGTGGTGGCAAAGAAATGAAAATCAATGGGATGGCCATCAATTGGAGAATGACCGAACAAGTTTTGACATATGATTGTAATGGAATACTATTGTGCTGTGGGAAATGATGAAAGGGGTGGTTTCATGAAAAAAATGGTAGACCTATATGGACTGATTCAAAGTGAAATGAGAAAAACCAGGAAAATCAGTGTGTACAATAACAATGTTATAATGATTCTGATGTTACCACCTCATACCTATCAGATTGGCTAATGTGACAAAAAAGGAAAATGATAAATGTTGGAGAAGATGTGAGAAAATTGGAATACTAATGCATTGGTGGTGGAGTTGTGAATAGATCCAACCATTCTGGAGAGCAATTTGGAACTATTCCCAAAGGGCTATAAAACTATGCATACCCTTTGATCCAGCAATACGACTATTAGATCTGTATCCCAGAGATTATAAAAACAGGAAAAGGACCCACACAACAAAAATATTTATAGTAGCTCTTTTTGTGGGGGTCAAGAATTGGAAATTGAGGGGATGCCCCTCAATTGGGGAATGGCTGAACAAGTTGTGGTATATGAATGTGATGGAATACTATGGTGCTATAAGAAATGATGAGCAGGCAGATTTCAGAATAACCTGGAAAGACTTACATGAACTGATGTTGAGTGAAATGAGCAGAACCAGAAGAACATTGAACACAGTAACAGCAACATTGTGTGATGACCAACTTTGATAGAATTAGCTCTTCTTAGCAATACAACGGTCCAAGACAATTCCAAAAGATTCATGGTGGAAAATACTATCTACTTCCAGAGAAAGAACCATGGAGCCTGAATGCAGATCAAAGCATACTATTTTCTCTCTTTATTTTTCTTTCTCCTGGGTTTTTCCCTTTAGGTCTGATTCTTCTTTCACAACATGAGTAATGTGGAAATACATTTAATATGATTGTATGTGTATCGCCTATGTCAGATTGCTTGCATTCTTGGGGAGGGAGAAGAGAAAGAAAGAAGGGGAAAAAAAATTGGAACTCGAAATTCTATAAAAGTGAATGTTAAAAAATATCTTTACATGTAATTGGAAAAATAAATAAAATACTATCGAATACACAAAAATATCCAAAAACAAATAAGCAAAAACAATATTGCAATGATGATTAACTATGAAAGACTTGGCTACGCTGATCAATACAAGTGATCCAAGACAATTCCAAAGGACTCATGATGAAAAAATGCTATCCACTTCCAGAGAGAGAACTGATGAACTCTGAGTACAAATAGAAGTATAATTTTCTCACTTTATTTTTCTTGCTTTTTTTTTGGAAATATGGCTAATATGGAAATATGTTTTGCATGATTTCGCATGTATAATTGATATCATATTGTTTGCCTTCTCAGTGAGTGGGGGAGAAATGAAAGGGAGGGAGAGAATTTGGAACTCAAAATCTAAAGAGAAAAGAATGTTAGTAAACAATTAAAAGAAAACAAAAAAGAGAAGAATGCAAGGAAACATGGCTATATAGGATCAAGTATATATATATAGGAGATCCATCCTGGACATGATGTATTTGTGAGGTCATTTAGGGACTGATATACAAGCATATCAATGCACAATTTACCAATTGGAGAATGGCTGAACAAGTTTTGGCATATGATTCTGATGGAGTACTATGGTACTATGGGAAATGACGAAGGGGATGGTTTCAGGAAAAAAATGGTAGAACTATATGGACTGATTCAAAATGAAGTGAGAAGAATGAACAACTTTACCAACAATTTATTAGTGTACCTATTTTTCCTTCATCTCCTCCAACATTTATCTTTTCTGATAGGTGTGAGGTGGTCTTATTACTTTGAAAGTTGTTTGTCTTTATAGTGTTGTTATATAAATTGTTGTCATGGTTCTGCTTATTTTATTATTCATTATTATATGCTATCTTTTCCCATTAGAATGTGAGCTCCTTGAGGACAGAGGCTCTCTTGATGTATTTATATCTCTAGTGGTTGGCACAATCCCTGGAACATAGTAAGAAATTAATAAATACTTTTTTTTTCATTCATTCACTGAGAAGAAAGGAGTAGTGGTAGAGTAGAGGGCAGAACTGAACATCACCTTCTCCCCCTTATTTCTACTGTGTTTATTAACTCACATTCTGAATGGATCTGGGATCTCAAGCATGTTGGTAACCCCACTAATCATTCAGATGAGAACCCATTCACGCCTGCTCATCCTGTGTGGCTCATTCATTTTCTTCCATAAATTGACCATAAGGGGTCCACTGAATGTGCTGGGACTTTCCTTGATTTCCCTTGACATCATGAGGATAATGATAGAATACCTGATTGTTTTCTCTTAATCTTGCTATATGATTAGTCCTCCATATTTTTAGTCATCCATTTTCCTAACTTCTTTTGCTCTGGCTCTTCTTTGAAATTCCTGATTTGTTCAATGTGACAAGTTGCTCACACCTGCCTTACTCCTCTCTGTGATACTCATTTTTTCCTCTGAGTGATATTCATTTTTAATTCTTCAAAGAAAGTGTCCCATCATTTGCAGCTACTGGAGGACTTATTACAAATCATACTATACTTATTACTAACAAGAAAAAAATTTAGGGGCAGCTAAGTGGTGCAGTGGATAGAGCACCAGTCCTGAAGTCAGGAGGACCTCAGTTCAAATCCAGCCTCAGACATTTGACACTTTACTAGTTCTGTGACTGGGCAAGTCGCTTAACCTTGATTGCCTGCCCCTCCACAAAAAAATTAAAAACTAAAAGAAAGAAGATTAGTCTTACTCCATCATGGCTCTTATCCCTCTCTTTTCACAAATCCTATTCTCTTCTCTGGGTCTTGCTCAAAAAGTCTGACGTATTTTCTTTTTAAAAAAATTTTAAATTTAAACTTTTTTCTTAAATTAAGAGAAATCTGTTTTCTCTCCCTCCCATTTCCTATCCAGTTAAAAAAGAAAAAGTAAAACAAATTCCTTGCAATAAATGTGCATAGGGGAGCCATATATATTACTTTACTGGCAATGATCAATAATGTTTCTTTTTCTGAACCCTAAGTGCATCACATTTCTATCATGGATAACATGTTTTTTCAGTGTTCAGTCATTTCAGTCATGTCCAACTCCTCTCCACCAGGATTTTCTTGGCAAAGATACTGGAGTGGTTTGCTATTTCCTTCTCCAGCTCCTTTTACAGATGAGGAAACTGAGGCAAACAGGGTTAAGTGACTTGCCCAGGATCACATAGCTAGTAAGTATCAGAGGCCAGATTTGAACTCAAGAAGGTGAGTCCTCCTAACTTCAGACCTGACACTCTGTCCATTGAACCACTTCTGGAACCATAGATGATCACACTTCTTACTACTTTCTTTTTTCTTTAATATATCTCCCTATTTTATGCCTTGAGTGATCTATCTTGTCAGAGGTCACTGAACAGGGTTATTTATGTTATTACATCTCCCAGGGAATCCTAAAAGATCTTAATGGATGGGACACATCTTGCTGTGAAAGAACCCACAAAGTGGCATTTGTTTTACTGAATCAATATGGGGGGGGGGCAATTAAGCAATAATCACAAATGGAATCTTACATTTACATCTTTCAGTCAATTATGAGACAGTACAGAGATAGTCCATTGCTTAATATTATCTGTGAAAGTCTGCTGAAGAAATTCTATGATCCATGCGTAGATGACTCTTATAAAGCTTTTGTATGGATTGGAGAGTAGACACGTGGGTCAATAGTTGTTGATTTTCTCTCATGGTCCAATTTTTTTTTTCTTTACCACTTTGATATCTTCCTTTCCTACAGAGACTGTATATATAAATCTCTAAATGACCTCACAAATATAACATGACCAGGATGGATCTCTTGTATATATACACTTGATCCTATATAGCCATGTTTCCTTGCATTCTTCTCTTTTTTCCTGTTTTCTTTTAGTTATTTATTAACATTCTTTTCTCTTTAGATTTTGAGTTCCAAATTCTCTCCCTCTCTTCCATTTCTCCCCCACCCACTGAGAAGGCAAGCAATATGATATCAATTATACGTGTGAAATCATGCAAAACGTATTTCCATATTAGCCATATTTCAAAAAAAGCAAGGAAGATAAAGTGAGAAAATCACAAACAGAGCAACATTGTTTGGAAACAGTCTGGAAGTGACATCAAGTCATGGTTCTAGACAAGATAAGGCAAATGCTATGAGTCTAAATTCTCCTTGACATCTACGACTGATCATGACCTACAACAATGAATTCCACTCCTAAATCCCCCATTGCCCATTAGATATTTCCTCTTGGACCTCTCTTTCCTGGACTTAGCTATCCAAAATCACCTTGAACTTCATCTTTCCCACTAAACTGGCTCCTCCTCCCAAGTGCTCTGTTTCTATCAGTGACACGACCCTTCTCCTATTTGTCTACATTCAGAAGCTCAGGGTCATTTTCAATTTCTCTCTCTTTTTTTTGTTTTTGGAGCGGGGAAGGCAAGGCAATTGGGGCTAAGTGACTTGCCCAAGGTCACACAGCTAGTTAAGTGTCAAGTGTCTGAGGTTGAATTTGAACTCAGGTCCTCCTGATTTCAGGGCCAGTGGTCTATTCACTAGTTGCCCCAATTTCTCTATTAAAATTTTACTGTTTCTTACATGTCCCAGGACATCCAGTCAGTCACAAAATCCTGCCAATCTTTCCTTTATTCCAGACACACAACTCATATCTGAATTATTACACCTAGATCTCTCTGACTCTAATGTTCACCTTATTCAATTCATAGCCCTGCATATCTCTGCCAGAGTAGTCTTCATTAAACACCATTTTAACCTTATTTTTATATTACCTTCACTTCTAAATATGTTCCTCCCAACTCCTCTACCCAGCAAGCCATTTCTTACAATGCAGATTCAAAAAGTAAGCGGAAAAAAGTAGCTGTTTTTTTTTTCCAGTTCATTAGCAAAACCAACCAACATATCAATTGTCTGATGATATATGCAATGATCATGCCCTTAGTCCCCTACCTTGGCAAGCAAGGGAAGAGAGCACATTCCTTCACTTTTCCTCGGAGCTAACCTTAGTCATTGTATTATATGATCATTCAGCTTCATCAGTTTTTTTATCTATTCTTTTCACATTGTTGTAATTAATTTTGCATGTGCCTTTTCTGATTCTGTTTACTTCACTTTGTGTCAGTTGATGTCTTTCCAGGCTTCTCTGAATATGTTCATCATTTCTTTTAGCTGCAATAATATTTAATTTCCATTCATGTAACTAAAATTTCTTTAAACACCATTGTATTTAGGTTTTCTCTACACAAAAACCTTCAGTGACTTCTGGATTCCTTCCACATCAGTTGGATACAATAAACATTTAAGTACCTAAA
Source organism: Pseudochirops cupreus (assembly GCA_028627135.1). NCBI lineage: Eukaryota > Metazoa > Chordata > Mammalia > Diprotodontia > Pseudocheiridae > Pseudochirops > Pseudochirops cupreus. The sequence goes on from CM053584.1 coordinate 272,446,725, forward strand.
TGTGTATGAGTCACAGTGCCAAGCCCTAGAAGGGATGTGGATGAGCAAATACAAAGACTAAAATGAAACAATCTCTGTGTTCCAGGAGTTTATATTCTATTTTGTGTGTGTGTGTGTGTGTGTGTGTGTGTGTGTGTGTGTGTGTAGGTATACAGGTAAATGCATATAAAGTACTGCAATGTAAAGTAACTACAAGAGGGAAATAATGATAATAACTAGGGGACTGGGACAAGTTTATGTAGAAAGTGGCTCCTGATCTGGACTTTGAAGGAAATAGAGATTCTACCATGGAGAGGGAAAGAGGGACTGTATTCTTGACATAGGCAGTCGTTTGTATAAAGCTATGGAGGTGGGAGGTGTTTCATTGTTAACTCAACTCATCTGCTGAATTTTCAAGGTCCTTCATAGTCTTATTCCTCCATGCCCTGATAGATAGCTCTCACTGCTCCCTGACATGGACCCTATGTTGTAATCAGGGCTATATCCACTATCTCCTCACTAACTCCAAAGGCATAAAACATCTTTTAGACTCTAAGCCTTTTCTCTGAGTTTTCTACTTCTCTAGAATTTCCTTTTCTTTCCCTTCTTCCAAGGCAAATCCTGCCTATTCTTCAAGGCCAAGGTCAAGGCCCATCTCTTATAAGAAATGCCCACTGATTATTCCAGTCCACACTGATCTCCTTATGTACCACACAATGGAACACATAGATGTTATTTTTTTGTGGATTTCCACTGATTTCTGTTTTTGTTTTAATGTCCCCAAATAGATTGTAAACTCCTTGAAAGTAAGATGCTCATCCATTATTTCTGTGTCTCTCACAACTCTGGAACAACATAGACCATGGGGGCAGGGGTAGTGGTGAAGGAAATCTGCATCCTCACGGTTACCCGTGGCCTTCTAGGTCCTTGGGTGTAGCCTTTTGACTGAGCCTGTTTTACAGAACAAATCCTTTTATTAAGGAGATTTGTTTTGTGAATTTTGGATTCAGTCAAAGGGCTGCACTCGAGGACCTAGAAGGCCACAGGTTCCCCACTCCAACATACCATATCAATATATCTTTGTCTTCCTCCTCAAAATAACAGGAACAGCTCTCAACTATCTAGCAATTTAAGGTTTACAAATTAAACATTCCTCATAACCACCTTGAAGTAGGTGGACCAAATATTATAATCCCCACTTTTCAGGTGAGAAGACTGAGACTCTTGAATAGTTCTGGCCTATGGTCACATAATAAGTGTCTGAGGCCAGGCTTTAGACTCAGACTTATAGACTCCAAGTTCAACATCGGTACTTATTTATCAAATTAAATGGAGGAAGGGAACGTTGGAATCCTATATCACCAATGCAGAAAAATTAATTTGTTGTTCAGCAGGAAATTGCACCGGGAAGTGAGCCAGCAGATGCAATTGGTGGAACATTATAGCTCATCGAAATAAAAGTACATGGTGCTCTATTGCCCATTTATACTTAAAAAGACCTTTGTTCTTTTCTAAAATGGCACATTTTCCACTCTCACAATGAAGGGTATGTCTAATTGGAAAGAACACAACTCCATAAGTCTGTTTATAGGTAGTAGGTTATCAGAAAGAAAATTCCCTAGCCAGGCCTAATAACCTACTACCTATAAGCGATGAAGGCTGTAAAATGGAATTCTTCACCTCTCTTTTAGCTCATGAGGTGCTAAGGTACACCAAATATCACTGCTACAATAGAACCCCAGCTTCCTCCCATTGAGTCCTCTCAGAACACTAAGGAAGGCAGAGGGGAGGTATAAGCCTTTGTTTTCATTTTCATATTTTTATCTAGCCATCTAAAAGGAGACAGAATCATTTCATAAGGAAATTACTTCAATAAAAATAAAGGGAAGTTATTATATAATGCAGAATAGTGGAAAAAACCCTGGCTTTGGAGTCAGGAGACCTGGTTTCAGGTCCCAGCTCTTATAATATGGAAGGAGTAAAATGACATAAAAAGAGTTCTAGATTTGGAAGCAGAGGAAATAGGATCAAATCCTGATCCTGCTACTTTTGACTTGTAACATTGAACAAATCACTTTATTTTTCTAAATCTTACTTTCCCCCTCTGTAAAATGGGTTAATAGTAGTTCTTTAGGATCATAGATTTAGAGTTGGCAGAGACCTTGGAGGTTGTCTAGGCCAACCAACCTCCTTTTGCAAATGAGGAAGCTTAGGTCCAGGAAGGTTAGGTAACCTCTCCAAGGTCACAGTACAGTAGAGGGATTTGGACCTGGGTTCTTTCCAGATACAATGTAAGGAAAATGTTCTTTTAACTGTAAAAAGCACTATATTATCAGATTGAACTATGATGATGGCCTTTTTCTGTTGGGGAGGGGAAAAGTCAGGGAGAGGGGTTATTATTGCCTTGTTGTATCTTTTTCTAGCTATATCCATCCAAAGCTTATAGGTACTCAAAAGTCTGTAGGTGAGGGCAAAGGCAGATGTCAAGAAACCTTCTAAGAGAAGAATATATTCCCTAAAATTCCTCCAAAGACTAAGCCTTTAAGTCTTCTGACTGACCTCAAAGTACTCAGCTAAGCCCTGCACACTGGGTGAAATCCTTGGGATGATTAAAGGGGGCTGTTATCTAGGAGGTGGTGGTAGTGCTCATCTCCAACAGAAAAGCTATATCTGAGGTAGGCAGGTAGGTGGCACAGGAGCCAGAATGTTATATTTGGAATTAGGAAGACCTGAGTTCAAAGGGTAGATGCTTAGTACAAGCTTGTTGACTGAGCTTCATTGGTAGAGGAAATTTCCTCACCAGGAGTTCCCTACACCAATAAAATCATAGGTTGAGACTAAAAAATAAAGAAGTAGAAGGCTGAGGTTTTTGCTCATTGCTGTCAAGTTAAGTGAGATTAACCTACCACACTCAGTTTAGGTCTGAAAATGTACAGATTTTTTTTTTTCAGTTTGCTCTCTCATAAAGGGAAATTTTGAATCACTTTGCATTAATTTTCCACAAGAATACAATAAAGTGAGGACCACATAAGCTGTGGACACAAACAAATAACACTGGAAACTTACTGGAAAGCTACTTGAGGGAGGGCACAATTCAGCCTAAGGAAGGCTCGTCTGGACATCATCTATGGAAGTTAAATGATGAACACCCAAAGGACATCAAAATGAGATAATCTCAGAACGTGGCAAGGTCTGAGCTCAGCTGCCTTTTTGAGCCACTTAATTAATAAAAACAAACAAACCCTCATCTGAAAACCCTCATCTGCTTGGTCTCCTTTTTTCCATGCCACATCATGATGACTGAAGTAGGAGGATAATAGTCAAGGCTTCAAGCCCTGTACTGTCCCAGCAGTTCATATACTTTCCTCATGAGTCAGAAAGGAACTAGGGACTCAGGGGCAGACAGAGAAGAAGAGCATCCCTACCAAGACCTTGTGATCTGTCTCTCTGGAGACCATGTAGTCTTTGTATGTATGCTGTGGGACACACGATACTTGGGGCATATGGTTGCAAGTGAGCCTTATTTCATACAATGGCCAGTATTCCTTTATTCAATAGATTATTTTTAAAATTTTTGGTTTATTTTAAACTTAATAAACACTAAATAGAATAGGCATTTTCATATACACAGTAGAACAGAACAATTGTACATGAAACTTTAGATCTCAGGCATAGTTTGTTTTTCTTTTAAAGTTTATAATAAATTAAGCATGTAACTTTCAAAGCTGTCCTATTTGTCTGTGCTTCTTTTCTTTGTATTAAAAAAATGATGCCTCAATGACTATCTTTGTCTCTTCCTTTCTCTTTTTTGCTTTCTCTCTCCTCCCTTCTCTTTCTCTCTTTCTTTTCCTTCCTTCTTTCCTTCCTCCTTCCCTCTCTTCTTCCTTCCTTCCTTCCTTTCTCTCTTCCTCCCTTTCTTTCTCTCTTACTTTCTTTCATTTCTTATCCTCTACCTATTACCCCTCAATCCTCCACCCCCCACTCCCCTTTCAAAGGAAAGAAAAAATGAGGCCCTTATAACAAATACGCAGTGTTAAGAAAACTCAAATTCCCATACTAGCTGTATCTGAAAATGAATGTCTTATTGTGCATCATAAGTTCAATACCTCTCTGTTAAAAGTTGAGTAGAATGTTTCATCATCAGTCTTCTGGAATAATGGTTCATCATTGCATTGACCACAGTTCTTAAGTCTTTTAAAGTTGTTTTTTCTTAATAATTTTAAATCATATAAATTGTCTTCCTGGTTCTGCTCCCTGTACTCTAGATCAGGTCACATAAGCCTTCCTGGGTGGTTTAATTTTTGCATTACATATGGTACAATAATAATGGATAGCATCTAGAAGGACAGCTAGGTTGTTCACTGGATAGAGCACCAGGCCTGGAGTCAGGAAGACTCATCTTCTTGAGTTCAAATCTGGGCTTAGATACTTGCTAGCTGTGTGACCATGAGCAAGTCACAACTCTGTTTGCCTCAGTTTCCTCATCTATAAAATTATCTGGAGGAGTAAATGGAAATGGCAAACCATTCTAGAATCTTTGCTGAGAAAACCCCAAATGGGGTCACTAAGAGTTAGAGAAGAAAAGGGCAAACCACTCCAATATCTTTGCCAAGAAAACCCCAGATGGGATCATGAAGAGTAGAATATGGCTGAAACAACTGAACAACAACATTTAGGAACTACAGAGAATATTAAAATTTTCCAAACTTTTGCCTCTGTCTCTTCTTCGTTGTCTAGTAAATTCAATGGCAATCTGTGCCCTACCCTGCCAGGTTTATTACCAAAAATCAAATCTGGCCTCAGACACTTACTAGCTGTGTGACCCTGGGCAAGTCACTTAACCCTGTTTGTCTCTGTTTCCTCATCTATAAAATGAGCTGGAGAATGAAATGACAAACCACTCTAGTATCTTTGCCAAGAAAACCCCAAATGGGGTCACAAAGAATCAAATATGACTGAAATGATTGAACAACAAAGCATTCTTAAAAGCTATGGATATATAATAACAATAAGAATGATAGAATTTATACAGTGTTGTAATTGCAAGCAAGGAAGTAGTTAACCCCTTGTTTCAGCTATTGAATTAACACATTGTTTCAGCTATTTAATTAACACAGAAGTAATTAACACCTTGTTTCAGTTCATGATTGTATCAAATATTAAGATTCAGAACTTGTGAATCCCACAATTTGCAACCCTCTGGAACTTGTGAACTCCTGCAACAGGAAGGGGAGGAACTAATGACCATGTATAAGGAGAGGCCCAGGTTGGAGGGAACAGAATTGAGGAGTGGAGAAGTGCAGAAGGAGTAGTGGAGAAGGAGAAAACTTGTGGTATCCCAGCACTCTACGTTTGTCTCTTCTGTCTGTGTTGATGTTTGTTTGTGATACTTTGCACAGAAGTGCTGGGACCTTACTGGAAGCCCTGAAAGAGGATTTTCTGGTTGTATATTTATAGAATTCCTGGAGGAGGAATTCGGAGGTTTTGAGACTGTACTGATAATTTGTGTTGAGTCCTCAGACCTTTTTGTGGGTCTGTGTTAATTTTTATGTTGATGATTTGTGTTGACCTCTTGGATCTTGTTTGTGGGTCCCTGTTGATTTCACAGGCAGATAGTGAATTGATGATGGTGCCAACATCATGTATGAATGTTGTTTTGGCTCTGCTAAGCTTTGTCTTTCCAGAAACAGGAACTGTGAAGGACTTGAGGTGGACTGTACACTGTGAACTTCAATATGGAATAGGAACTGGACAAAGAACTGGACAAAGAGCTGGACAAGGAACTGAGAACTGCCTGCCCTTGAATCCAGGTGGCAGTTGGGCAGATTCAGGCAGGAGTTGGGACCATGGAAGAGGAATCATGAAAGCTGAGAGCCAGCCTCGAGTCAAGATGAAAGAAGACTTTACTTGGATACTGTGTATTGACTTAGAAGAATTTGATTTACTGTGAGCTAGGGGTAGAGAATTTTGACCTTTGAACTTTGTGTCCGTTAAGGAGACAAGCCTACCTTAAGGATGATTGAATTAAGGACTTACTAAACGATTGAGTTACTAAATGATTGTACTTTGTTGAAAACTATGTGGCTGCTTTGGTGAAAACTATGTGGCCATTTTAGTGATAAGTTGTTATATCATAACATTGTGAATGCTGTACTTTGATTTCTGTGAATGTTTTGCTTTAATCTATTAATGAATAAATAGAGAGTTCAGTATACTATGTAATCAGAACCTTAACGCTGTTCATAGCAGCAGTCCTCTGGAAAGTTGCTCATGCTTGGCTTTACAAGTGTTTTAAGGTTTGCATAATGCTATGTGTGTGTACGTACATGCATACATGCATACATACATATGTGTGTATAAAACCTTATTTGATCCTCACAACAGACCTGTTATCTACCCTTATTATACTAAGAGATTTTGTGACTTTCCCAGGGTCAGGCTGGTAAGCGTCTGGGCCTAGGGTTCTCCTGACTCCAAGTCCTGCATTCTACTCTACCACATAGCTGCCCAGGCACTGCATAAATCATGGGATATAGATGATGGGGGTTCTCAGATGCTGCATCAGGGAGCATAAACTCCAGCAGGATTTACTAAGCTGGATAGCTTTGGGGTACCAATACCAGGATAGATAGCATGTTAGGTGTCCTAGGACAAACCTGTTGAGATAGGTTCATCACCAAACTGACCATAAAGGAAAGTTATTATTTTTTTCTGGCATCATGACTTTCAAAGACCATCGACTAAATTGTAGATAGGCTGTGATCTGTATCAGTGAAGGGAGTTCTACCACTTATGATACTACACATCTCTTGCAAGTCAAATTTTTGTAAATCAACCTATGAATTAAATATTAGAACACAGCCATAGGTATTCAAAGAGAGACAAATCTGGCTCACGCTCTTTGCATGCCATTGAGTGGAGCTCATTATTTTAAAGGAACCTATGGTAAACTCCTTTTTGTACAAGTGAAGAATCCTCTAATAAGATGAATAATCATCTTCCTTTCTCCTAATTTATCTTTTTTGATAAATCTGGACTTCCAGATATTAGATTTGTTTAATTGGGGCACACCTGGGCATATTAGTAGCTTATTTTTGTTATTAAACAGCACTTTACAATTAACAAAGTCACTTTTTCATTTATCATCTGGTACCCTAGAGTTTGGTCCTCATGAACCCCGTGATGTAGGTCATGCAGGTGTTATTATTCTCATTTTATAGGTGAGGAAATGAGCAGCAGAGAGGGCAAGATAATAAATTACAGTCATATGGGATCTTTAAACTTTGCAAAACTCATTCTTCATAACGCTACAAGATGTGCAGTACAAATATCATGCCCATTTTAGAGATGAGGAAGATGAAACTCAGGGAACAGAAACAAGTTGCTTTACTCATACAGCCAGCAATCTGCCCAATAAGACTCCTGTTGTTTTGCAAAATTAAAACACAGGCTTAGGTGAAAGGTGGTCTTGGATTCAGGAACACCTGAAAACCCATGTTCAGGCTTTTCCTGAACAGCTGTATCACATAACAGCTGTATCACTGCCGGCAAGTCACAACCTCTCAATGCCACAGACAACTTTCTATACATGAGCTATGTAGAATCATCATTGGTTTAGAGGTAGAAGGAACTTCAGAGAGTATTTGGTCCAGCCTCCTCATTCATAGTTTAAAAAACAGAGGTTAAATGAGTTACCAAGGTCCCACAGGTAGTCACTTTTAGACTCCAAGTCCTATACCCTTTCAACTATTACCTGATGCCTCCTCTTCGTAAGTTGCAAGTTAGTTCTTATCACACAATACTGCATAGATTCTGGGAAGGGCAATAAGCCCCTCCTTTCCATTTTGTCTCCTTAACAAGATGTGAATTTCCTAGACAAGGAGAAAATCATGCTTGTCCTTCATCCTAATTAACCTCATTGTTGTGGCAATTATTCAAGTTCATGGCCTAATTCACATAGCTGACCCACACCCCTGGCCTTGAAAGAGAAGCCCCACATGGTAGCCATTTCTAGAGCAGTGGGAAGGGGGAGGGAAGGAAAAAAAGGAAAAATAAATTTACATGATAACTAGGATATATTTAAAAGGAAAAGTAAGTTGTACATAATAGATTTGCAGTTTCATGTGCAATCATATTTAAATTATACTATGTTATGGAAATGCTTTATTCAATAAGTTAATAATAAATTCAAAAAAAAAAGAAAAGACAGACAAAGAAATGAAGAGAGAAGACAGGTCACAAAAAGGACAAACTTGGCTCCCTGGAAAGAAGCCTGTCATAATTATAAATAGCTATTTATAGGTGTGGAGCCAAGATGGCGGCACAGGAGCAAAACATATTGTAGCTCTCACATAGCCACCCCAAAATACCCATAAAATGTGACTCTAAACTAATCCTAGAACTCCAAAACGCACACAAATATACTTTCCACTAAAGTCAGCTTGGCTATGAGGAACCATATCAGCACTGTGAATCAAAACCAGCCTGGCCTGAAGCCCTGGCTGAGCCCCAGGGGCAGCAGGACGAGAGGACCTGAGCCCTGGCTGGAGCTTTGGGTGAGTGGATTGGCAGCAGCTGCAGCAGTGTTCAGAACTAGGTCAGTGGCGCTTGCGAGGTTGTGGGAGAAAAGCAGTTTGGCCGAAATGCCTCCAGGGCTGAGAAGCAAAAGGCAGAGGTTCCGCACCCACCACCTCCGCATTGCAGCTTCAGCGCTCTTGGCCTGCAGACTGCAGGAGGACCAAGCGATTGTTCAGAGGCCAAGTGCTCTCACGTTGAGTGGCCCAGATCCAGATGGCGGTCTTGGGCTTTGGTCTTGTGGTCCTTTTTCCTTCAGTGAGCCGGAAGTGGGGGAGGGACCCAGCACCTTCCTGAGAGCTACGGCAGCTGGGAGGACCCCAGCGATTTGAGACAGAGCTTTCCCTTCTGGAAGCAGAGCCCCACAGAGATTT
>CM053584.1:272456151-272502867 GCA_028627135.1 Pseudochirops cupreus
ATATATTTATATTTATTTTTTATAATATATTATTTATATATCTATATATTTATATATAGATAAACATTTATTAACCATCTTACTATATGCTAGACACTGTGCTAATTTATTACACTTAGCAAAATAAATTAAAATATAATAGAACATGGATAATGTTAATTTGTGGTTTTCTAAGTCAATGGTGCAGCCCTAGGATCCTTATGTATGACTTAGCATGCAATTTCTACTTGAGTTTGACACCACTGCCTTAGAACTTTCTTTGTATCTATGTAGTCTTCAAAAGAGAGAGCTTGTCAGATGGAGATGAAGAGAGCCTTAGAGAGAGGGAGTAGAGAAGGAGCTTGTTTAGATCTGGAAAGAGACCCAGGAGGTACATCACCTGCAAAAGAAGAGGGAACAGAAGTGAAGGATCCACATCAGGGAAGGGCAATCAGGACTTATTCCTTTGCTAATTCTGAGTCATATTAACTCTGTAGTTACTAAGGGAAGGAGGGACCCTCAGAGGGAAGAGATGATTGATTCTGCAGATGGGGATGGGTGGAGATCCTTAACATTGGAATGGATTAAGTGAGATGATATTTGTAAAGTGTAATTTGTAAAGTACATGATAGGTGTTATATAAATGCTAGTTTGTTGTTGTTGTTGTTTTTACTATAAGCTAAAGCAAGGGTGGGGAACCTGAGGCTTTGAGGTCTCCTGGGGCTTTCTAGGTCCTTGGGTGCATGTGAGGGTTAGGAAATACATGCAGGCTGCAAGTGGTTGTTTTGAGGCACAGGAAAGTGTTGAGGCCCTGGAACAAGCTGGGTCACTTGGAATTCAGGGCATTGCTCAAGGTTCTCCCATGTGTGGTTACCAGTGTCTCCACACTCTGGGGCCTTCATGCCCTTGTGACTGTACCTCCCCTCTCACAATTCCGTTCAGCTGGGCTCTGTTCTTTTTTCATGTGGGGTACGTGCATTGGGGAGATATATAACGCTTAAGCCTTGGGGGTAGTTTGAAGTCTGCCTTAAGATCTGGCTTTAAGGCTTCCCCATGGAGAGGACTCAATAAACTTTCTCTGCTTGCACCTCCCAGTCGTGACTCTTCTGTTCTTGAAAATGTGCTAGTGCCTACTTGAGTGAGGTAATTAACCAGCTGCTCCTGCAGTTAAGTTAGGGAACCCTGAGAGAGAACCCTGACAGGTGCAGCCATCTGACTGAGTCCAAGTTTTATAGAACGAATCCTTTTATTAGGGCATTTGTTCTGTGAAGTTTGGACTCTGTCAAAGGTCACATGTAGCCTCAAGGCTGCAGGTTCCTCACCTCCAAAAATGACTCTATGGGCCCTTGGGAGAATTGTAAGCCCCTAGAGACAAGAATTATTGTTTTGAGTTCTTTGTTTTCTGTTGGGTTAAATGAAAGCTATCCTATATTCTACATTGTGTCAGCCTGAGTGCTTGCATTGGAACTCAAGACACTTTGGGAATGATATAAGCCAAATTCTCATGTTCCCAAAGGAGGTTTGTGGGTGGTAGCATGAACAATAACAAAAAAATGAAAGATTTGGCAGATGTCACTAACATTAATTTGAGTTTTTTGTATCAATGGCCAAAGCCAGATCAAGTTGTTTAAATGTTACATTTTAGAAAAATAATCGTTAAATTATTTTTTGAAGATATCCACCTCTATTTTGGGATCTAAAAATTACCACCTGAACTCAAACTGGTTTTAATGGTTGGTCTTCAAAAACAAAGGAGGCAAGGACTCCTTGTATTATGTTTATTGTCTAGTTAGGAGGGATGATGGAGAAGAATCTGTCTTGCAGGTTAATGCACTTGCATGCTTTTTCTGGAGAAAATTTTGGCATGACACTAGGGGAAAACTGCTTCTTGTCTGTTTGGGAAGTTAGCAGGTTTGGCCTGTTCAAAGCCATAGAAGTCTGGAGTCAGGCTCCCATCTAGGCCTAAGATTCTACCTGCCTACCTGCCTATCATAAGAGAGTACATATCTTCCTGAAATTAGGAACGACAGAAAGTATTTTTAAAAGAGCTCATTTTGCATGGGTCACCTCTTCCTCTGCAGCCTCCTTTTCCTGGAGCTCCCCTCCACGCTGCTCTGGGCCTCTGGACTACTGGGCCTTGAGCTCGCCCCGTCCCCCAAGCGGCCCTGCATTGGGACCCACCACGGCACCTTCCACTGCGATGAGGCACTGGCGTGCGCACTGCTGAGGCTCCAAGTACCAGAGAGAGCTGCTGGTCACCTGCGACGCGGTGATGGACATGGGCGGTGAGTACGACCCACAGAGACACCGCTATGATCGCTATGGTCCCTCACTGAGTCCATGACCTCCCTGAGGTCCGAGAAGCGGTCCCCGACGAAGCTGAGCAGCGCAGGGCTGGTTTATCTGCACATTGGCCAGAGGCTCCTGGCCTAGCTGCTATACACCACTATAGATGACTGAATTGTGGATACTCTCCATGACAAGACACATGAATATTTTGTGGAGGAGGTAGATGCCGGGGACAATGGGATCTGCCAGTGGGAGGGAGGAAAACTTCGATATGCAGTGACTACCACTTTGAGTGCTCGGGTTGCCGGGCTTACCCCCATCTGGAACCAGCCAGATCAGGACCCAGAGGCCAGCTTGTACTGAGGGGTTTCTACTGAGATTGGATTTCTGTAAGGGCAGCTGGCTACCTGCCTGGGCCCTTGTGGAACAAGTCCTGGCAAACCGATTTCAGGTGGATCCAAGAGGAGAAATTATGGAGCTGCCTCAAGGTGGATATCCCTGGAAGGACCATTTGTTTGATCTTGAGCCTGGGCTCATCCCCTTAGTGCCCACTGCATTCGTGCTCTACCCTGGCCAGAAGGACAATGGAGAGTACAGTGTGTACCGAAAGAGCTTCACTCCTTTGAGATCAGGCTGCCCCTACTGGAGCAATGGCAGGGTCTTCCAGATGAGGCCCTGGACCAATTAGTGGGAGCCCTGGCTGCATTTTTGTTCATGCCAATGGCTTCATGGGTGGGCACCACACCAGAGAAGGTGCCCTGAGTATGGTCCGTGCCACTCTGGCCCAGTGCCCAATACATCTGCCTTCTGATGACTCTCAATAAAATTCTCAGTACGAAAAAAAAGTTCATTTTAATATTTATAGCAATGCTTTTGTGAAAACAAAAAGTAGAAACAAATTGGGTTAATTATCAATCAGGAAATGGCTAAACAAATTGCATTGTATGAATGTGGTATAATATTATGATGCTAGAAGAAAAAACAATGAAGAAACTTAGGAAGATTTGTATGAACTGATGCAGAGTAAGGTAAGCAATACCAAGCAAGCAATATATATAGTGACCACAAGAATATAAAAGAAAGCACTAAAACCAGAACTCATATAAATGCATTATATATGTGTGTGTGTGTGTGAGTGTGTTTATTTATGCATACACACATAGACATGTTGTTGTTCAGTTCTTTCAGTTGTATCTGACTTTCCATGGTGACCCTATATTTGGTGTTTTCATGGCAAAGACACAGGATTGGTTTGCTGTTTCCTTCTCCAGCTCATTTTATAGGTGAGGCAACTGAGGCAAACAGGGTTAAATGACTTGCCCAGGGTCACACAGCCAGTAGATGTCACATTTGAACTCAAGTCCTCCTGATATTGGCTCAGCACTCTATCCACTGTATCACCTGACACACCCACATATACCTACACACCCACACCCTCACATATGTATGTATATGCATGTGTGCATGTGTGTATATTTGTGGATGCACACACACACACACACACACACACACACACACACACACATACCGGGAATCTCAATTCTAGAAAACTGATGATGTATTACAGGTTTAGAATGAAGCATAAATCTGTCAGACACACTAAGCTGGTTTGTATTATTTAGCTTTATTTCTAATAGAGAAGGGGTGTGTAGCTTTAGGAAATGATTTAAAAATACACTGTCTATTAGACTGTGAACTCCTTTAGAACAGGGATTATTTTATGCCTTTTTTTGTATCACCAGCTCTTAGCACCGTGCTTAGAACATAGTAGGTGCTTAATAAATATTTGTTGACCAAAAAAAAGGACAGATAAAATATTAAAAATCTATTTTTAAAACCAATGGTTAGAACCCCTCCTCATTTTTCTTCCCTTTCTTCTTCCACATTTCCATCTGAAATATCATTCTACTGTTCTTTCATTTGCAAATAAGTATGGGGTGTATTCTTCTCTGGAATGCATTATTTATCATTCAATACATAATGTGTCCCAGTCTAACAGCCTGCCAGTGTATGTGCATGAATTAAAATACAAGAGTATCTGTATGATCAAAGAAGCCATTCAGGAATTCAATCTGTAGAGGCGCAGGGAAACATACCCCAGGTGGGCCACAGTTTGATCTGGTACTGAGTTGTAAAGGTCAAGCCAGTTTGGGCAAGGTAGGATCCACAGAAGGCATGGAGCCTTCACTTTGAACTTTCAGGGATGAAAATCTAGAGGGTCAACAGATTTCTAGTGTTTCATGAGTCGAGTCTTTCTCTGGAACAGTCACTCCCAGGGTCAGTCAGAAACTGCTGGATTCTGTAATGGTCAGGGTACAGGACAATAGGTTAGCCTGTATCTCAGTATTGATCCGGACTCCCTTGCCAAATTCACAACTTTGTGATTATTAGCCTGTCCAAAAAGGAAGCTTCTAGGCAAAACTGTATCAATTAAATTCATCTTCCATTTCAGCTCCTAAGTGGTTTCAGGTTGTCAGAGCTTGTTGGTAGAAATTACCAGAGTGATTTAAGGGGGGAAGAGGGGGGGGTGAGCTTCCCTACAGGTGAGCCAGGCCCTGAAAATAATAGTTCTCACTCTCCACTGAAGGGCTGCCATTTCCATGGAAACAGGCTTACTCAAAGAAAAGAAGCCAGCTAACATTACTATAACATTTCCCTCATTTTGCTGACCTGAAATTTTGGTTCTGCTCACTCTGGTCTGGAAATGGCAACCAGCAAGCTCCTAGTTTAGCCTTTTCATTTGAGCTGCTGACTATGAAGCAGCCAAAACTTTTGTTGGAAAAAAATAGCAGAGTCCATTATTCTTTTCATATATTATTTGTGTAACGATGCTGTGCTGCTTATGTGAACAGGGTCCTCACTCCCTCTAATTTCCTGCCCCCTCCATAGAGCCTTCTTTGGCTTGACTGCATTTTTAGTCATCCCTTTGGTCCCTCCCCTCCCAGAGGGGTTTTCCTCTTGAATGAAGTCCTAGAAGAAGGGATTGAAAATAGCAAAGATCTTGACTCAATTGCCAGGCTAGCTGGTCATATCTTTCACCTTACCACCCTCTCCAAACCATTACCAGACTCATTACCTGGAGGAATCCAAGTGTAAATGTTCTTTCTTAGCTAAGAAGTAGTACAAACAAATAAGTAATTCTCTTTTATTTTTATCTTTAAGCCCCCAGCCGTCAAATTACTGGGAAGAAAATTACCACAGTTTTAAATTCATCTCTTTCCTCTCCTATGTATATGCCAATGGCCCCTCTCCCATTGCATTTGAGCAATGACAAATAGATAAGCCTTGCAAGTTAGTGCCACTTACCACAATCACTGACTTAAGAGGCAAAGACAACAGAATAGTAAACAAAATTTGAAGAATTGTATGTTGTTCAATCTTTTCAGTCATCTGACACTTTGTGACCCCATTTGGGGTTTTCTTGGCAAGGATACTAGACTGGTTTGCATTTTCTTCTCCAGCTCATTTTATGGATGAAGAAACTGAGTCAAACAGAGTTAAGTGACTTGCCCAGGGTCACACAGCTAGTAAGTGTCTGAGGCCAGAACTGAACTCAGGAAGATGAATCTTCCTAAGGTACCCCAAATACCACCCTGCAATATCCCCATTGAAAAGGGTAAAGGAGCCAAAAGGGAGAAGGAAAATAACATAAGGAGTTGGAGTGGGATTTGGTCACATAGCATCTATCTTAACTTGCTTCATGCATGATCTGCTCACATAGCCCTAGTCTTAGGGTCTGAAGTTGATGATCTCATGGTGCTGCCTCTGACTCCAGCTTCCAAAAGCTCTATTGACTTCGAGAGCATGTTGTCCTTGCCCTGATTCAGGTATTTCTTAGTTACCCTTCCCCACAATCTCTTAAGATGAGATGGTTCAGCTTGTCAATCAAAGTCCAGCTCCATCCATCATAGGAGCAAGGAAAAATTCCCCAGGGCATAGAGTAGGGATATACTGGGGTGATTTCTGCCCGACATCAGCAGGCATACATCTCTAAGATCCTGATTTTCCTGGAAATGCCAAGATACTGCTGCATTTATTTTTTAAAAGAGAATTGTAGAATAAGACTAGACATACTTTTTTTAAAAAGTCATACATTTGACATTTTATTTTATGGATAATGAAAACTGAAAAAAAAAACCAACACAAAGAGATTCTTTGTTCTGATTTTTCAGTGATTCATCTTAATAAGCATTCATTGGTATTGGTGCACTGAACAGTGTCAGAAATCCAGGGTTCAGGTCCCACCTCTGATACCTACAACCTGGGTGTCCAAAAAAGTCATTTAATTTCCTTGGGCTGCAGTTTTCCATATCAACAAAGGGGGTGAACTAGATGATTTCTGAATTACCTTCTAGTTTCTATGCCCATGATACTGATGTGGGACCTTGGTCAAAGTCACTTAGGTCTCCTGGGTCTTAGTTTCTTCATCTGAAGGAATTGAACTAGAAGATATCTAAGATCCTTTTATGGCTCTAGAACAAGGGTTCTTAAGCTGGAGTGTTTACAGGGGGTTGCATGAACTTGGATGGGGAAAAAAATTACATCTTTATTTTTACTAACTTCTAACTGAAATTTAGCATTTCTTTCAATTATGAATTTTTTTAAAAAAGCAACATTGTTCTGAGAAAGGGTCCATGGGCTTCACCAGACAGCAACAGGGGTTTATCATACACACACACACACACACACACACACACACACACACACACACACACACCTCCTTCCCTAGAGCAATAAATACTATGCAAAACAGTTAGAAAAAGGCATTGATTGTTCTTCCCTATGCAAGATTTGAAAAATGTATCCCCTATGTTATATCCTACTAGAGGCTTTGAATCTTCTCTATAACAAAGGGAACATGACATCACAAGATAAACCCCTTCCCACTACAGATTAAAATTTTAAGACATTGAACATGTGTACATTTACAAAAGGTAATTTTTTAAAAAGTATTTTTTCCGTCCCTTGAGTGTTGTAGCCTAGCCTGGCCTACCCTTAATCTGGGCTCTTGTGAAATGCCTAAGGAGATACAAAGAAGAACAAATGGTCTCCTCCCTCAAGGAATTTATAAGCCAGTAGAGGAGATAAGACAGTGGCATAAATTGCTATAATACAAGCCATATAGTTATGAATGTGTCACTGTTGCCTAATAGGCCTGATAAGCTGGAGCGAATTCCAAGCAGCTATAATTCTTTTGAGAATCTCATCCAGAAAACATTTCAACATCATCAAACAATTCCTCATAGAATTGTGTTTACTCATTATTAGACAATCTAACCATGTAAACCCTGTAAGGACTTGTACTGGATTTGGATTGACTCTGGGCAAATTGTTTCTCTCTCTCTCTCTCTCTCTCTCTCTTCTTCTTCTCTCTCTCTCTCTCTCCTTCTCTCTCTCTCTCCTCTCTCTCTCTCTCTCATACATACACACACACACACACCCCCCAATCTCTCTCCTTTTTTTCCTCTTCCTGTTTCTTCTCTTTCCCTTCCTATCTGTCTCTTTTACTGTCCCTGCCTTTCTCCTGTGCCCTAATTTCTCTATCTCTCTGTCTCTGATCTCCACCCCTTCCCCACCTCTCTTCCCCTTCCTCTTGGGTTTGAATTTATCTAGCTATACTTTTCTTACTTGTTCTAATATGTCATAAATTTCACTCCTTCTTGATAGATAAATTCTCCCTTTAAGTTTTCCTTTAAACTAAAAACAAAACCAACCCCCCCAAAATACACACACACACACACACACACACACACACACACACACACACACACACACACACACACACACACACACACACACACACACACACACACACACACACACACAGAGTGAGAGTGAGCTAGAGGGAACCAGCACACTTCAGAACTAAATACTTCCAGCTGAAATATATTGTCTCTTTTTCCTGACAAGACCCACTATACTCAAATGGATTGATCAAAGATTCCTTCTCTACTAGGAACACAATTATACACAGCCTTTTTTTTTTCTTTTCCTTTTCTTTCCTTTTTTGGTTCTTCACCAAGAAAAGTGCCTACATTTCTTGACTGTTAAGCACTGACTTTGAAATCAGAATTGGGCAGACAAGAATCTCTTTTGGAGCACACTTCAGAGAACGCAAAGAAATCTGTATTCATGAGGCAAACAAAAACATTGAGGAAGGAGTGGGGTGGCAGAAGCAGAAGGGAGGAGGAAAACATTCCACTTCTCTCTTGCTATGGCTCAATTTGTGACCCAGTGGTCAGTCAGCAACAGCTTCGGGCCAGTCACTGGCTGAGCTGTTGTTGACCGAGAGTTAAGGCAGCAAATAGCAGGAGATAAAGGATCACGGGTGACCCCTGATCATCACTTTGACACAAAATGAAGGTCTCAGGCAGTAGTCAGAGAATTGTATAGTACTAACTTGCAGTAACAAATCCTAGAGTATCACTTGTGATAGACAAATAGATGGATATATGTATCAAAATATTTATTAAACATTTAGTACATGCTAGGCATTGTATTAAGTGCTGGGAATATACACACAGGCAAGTCTCTACCTTGAAACAGATTACATTCTAATTGGGGAAGATAAAACACACATGGAAGTGGAAACCAAGGAGAGAGGAGAAGTAAGCTGAAGGGGGAAAAGCCTAGTTTGTACTTGAACCACCAGCTTTTGCAAAAGAATATTGAAGGTATTCTTTTGAGGATTTTTAACTAACATATGAGCATTTTTACCTATCATTCCATAATAACTACATATTAGTTGCATGTCTTCCCCTCCCCCTCACTATATGCTCTCCATCTGAGCCAAATGGGCTTACTTACTGTTCTCCACGTGAAACATCTTATCTCTTGCCTCCATACCTTTGCAAAGGCTGTCCCCCATGCCTGGAATGTTCTCCTTTGGAATCTAGCTCCCTTCAAAGTCCAACTATAAGACCACCTCTCATAAGAGGTTTTTCCCAGTTCCTCTCCTTATTAGTGGTCCACCCCTCCCCCAAACACTTGGTATTTGGATTGTATATATTTTGTACTTACTTATCTAGGTATGTATTGTTTTGCCCCAGCAGAATATGATTTCCTTGAAGACAAGAGCTTTGTGGGGTTTTTTTGCCTTGTACTCCTGTGCCCAGCACAATACCTGGCACATTTCAAGCACCAAATTATGGATTCTTGGAATTGGACCAAATTTTTCTTTCTTCTTAAATCTCTTAGTGTTGACCTCTTCCTCTTCCTGGTCTTGGAGTCATTTTGTTAAGATGGAGGATGCCATTGCTTACTTGAAGTCCTTCTGCCCCAAACTGTCATCCCCAACTGCTATTTTCTTCATAGTGTTATGGGAGCATTATCTCCTTTCTGAGTTCATATGGTAAGTGACTGCTGCAGAAACTGATTCATCCTAATGCAGAAATTATAAAAATAAGAAAAGAAATCCCTAGGTTTTCTTATTATGCTTAAGCATAGGTTAAAATCTCAAACTAAAAAATCCAAATGAAGATTAGCATTCTAACAAGGTCTCTCATAGACAAAGTTATGTCAGAGTGAAAGACAATTCTTTTACATATTGCAATCTTGTATCTTCCTCTTAGGTCATAAAAGTTAAGGAAAAGATGAATTCATAACCCCATGATTCCTTCGATGTCATAAAAATTGAATTTAGTTAAACATAGTCATAATCCCATACATCAACAAGCCTAGTTAAAGCAGACTCTATAGGTAAACTAAACTACATTTAGAGCATTCATAAATAGGCTGATTGAGAGGGGAGATTTACATGTCACCAAGTAGTCAAGAACAATTGAAATTTTTCTTCTTGCTTCTAATCTAAGGAATATGTAAAGCCTTAAGTAAATTTTCCCATGAGACAGGTTTTGGTCAGGTGAGGTTAATATTAACAGAAGATAGGCTTTTAGTTAACTAAAAGTTGCAAGAGGAATGGTCCTAAACCACAAATGATAAAAATTAACAAAAGGAAATTCTCATTACAACAATAAGGACCCTTGTTAAGATGCAGGTGTTATTTGTGAGAGACAGCATATAAAACCATTATCTACCACTACCCTTCATGTGGAATTAGTTTATTACATTAGTAAGTCACATAGGGTCCTGACAAAATGAAGCAAAATATTGAGAGAAATTATTATTTTCTATTATATTAATAACCTATGATTAAATTAGGGTTAAAGTTTTTTCTCTCTATTTCCTCATTCAGGGACTGGCTATAGGCCAGTCAATCAGTCAATCTCTGAAGAACATTGCTGATGGATGAGACTGCTCTAATCCTCTGGGAACATGCTTCTAGATCTTGGATAGGATCTCACCCAACTAGAAGACCTTATTTCTATTTAGAGTGTAAACATAATCTAATCTCCAATCCTAAAGCTTTAAGTTTATACACCCTTGCACTCCTCCACTAAAGTTTAGGGTGACCCAGCTTATGAAGGAGAAAACTAACTAGCATGCTCTGGGTAGAGATAGATTGCTTTGTTGAGATTTCTGGCTGCTACTGAGTATCATGATCAACCCACATTCTCAGCAGGAGGAGCTGAAGACTTTCAGCTCACTTTCTTATTTGAAAATCTACCCCGCCATTAAAGTGTTCACCAATCAGGGCTGATTTTTGCCTGTCAGAGGCTCTACTTTATCCACAGATATTTAATCATTCAGTGATCTTCATGGATTTATCTTTGGCTAGCCTAATTAATAAATTGATTATTTATTACCCAGAAACTCTGTCTCTATGGCTTTTTATTTGTTTCAATATGGAACAAGTAAATGTCAATGAATGAAAGATTCTAAAGTAGGAATTCTCAACCTTTTTTATGTTATGGACCCCTTTGTCAGTCTGTTGAAACCTATGGACATCTTCTAAGAATCATGTTTTTTTAATGCATAAAATACATAGGATAAGAAAGGAAATGAATTATATTGAAATATAATTACCAATTTAAAAAAGTTTATGAGTCTCAGGTTAAAAATTCCTAGACTCTAAAGGTTCTGGGAAAGGGCTCTAGAATCCCCAGAGAACTTAAAGGCACTGGACTGGGGAGGTGGGAGAGCTCTAAAGGATAAGGGGTCAGTAGAAAAGAGAATGGAAAGGGATCCAAAGACAAATCTCAAAATCAGAATCAAAGTTTTGCTTTGGGCTGGGCTTGGGTGGGCTAGTAAGGGCGCCAGGAAATTGAAGCTTTTGCCCTCACACGCTTGTGCTTTTCACATGCCAAACCCAAGCTCTTTCAGGTTTTTCTTCTGGGTGTTCACTATGACCTCAGGGCTCAGTTTCTGCCTGTTAATCTAATATACATAATAAAAATCCAATTGGACCCATGCACTGCGGGTGAGCTGAAGCTGCCCTTTCTTCTTTTGTCAGTTTTCCTTTTTCTTCTCTTTCCAAAATGGAAGCACCCACTGAGCCAACAAGCCAGGGCCAGCCTTTCTCACACATTGAATTTCTCTGAGACAAAGGAATCTCTCCCATTTAAAAATATTTCCTTCAAAGAATCCTACCCCTTCCTTCATGTTTGCTGGGGGAGTCTCTCCCTCTCCAGATTCATGAAGGAAAGATTTCATTTTTTGCTACAATAGCAGTATGCTCTCTCACTTTTGGCATTGCTCACTTCATCAGAGACAATCAATTCCACATGAGTATCTAGCACATTATCTCTGTCCTGGGTAGGAAGAAGTTTTTGGTATTCGGCCTCAAAACCCATATACCATTTCCCTGTGTTTTGTACAACATGGGTGATCTCTTCTTATCAATCATGTATCTAGGGGATGATGTTTGGGACTTTGTTTATTTTCTTAAGGAGAAATATAAAGTTAAAATCTTGCTTCATCCTTGAGAAAGTATAGGAAATGGACCTGTGATTCAATTGATATAGAGAATTCCTCAGTAAGAAAAATCTCTTTATCAATGTGAGCTGGTATCATCTCTGAAAATTAGTCTTAGAGAGTCACATAGCCAGCATATATCAAAGGCAGGACCTGAACCTAGGTTGTTATGACCCCAAGACCAGGTCCAGCTTTTGATCAGTTACCTTGCTTCCAGGACTCGAACCTATACCCTAAAGACTCAACCCTTTCATCTCAAGAATTCCCACATTGCGATCTTGCTGGTCTAATTGGTGAGTGCTTTGCTAAGCTTCATATTTCAGAATGATTCTGTGCTTTAGTCAACTTCTTGGCCATCTTTTCACCAACTACAGTTCCCTTCCTTCTTCCTCACACCCCAACCCCCACTCCCAATCTTTCTAGTTCTGGAACTAGAAAGTAAAATCAGCACAGCCACTATTCTTGAAAATACTGTGTCAATGTACTCTCCAGTGGCTTTTCTAGTCAACACAATAACTTTCCAAACTAAAATACCCCCTTCTGGCCACCACTGCTCTTATGTGTTGTCTCCATTTAATAGAATGTATATACTTGTTATGCAAATTAAGTGACTAAATGTCCACATCTTTTGACTTAGAGATTTCATTGCTAGGGATATTTCTGAAGGAAGTCAACGATGAAAAAGCCCTCATATTTATTTTGTGATAGTAAAGTACTTTCTCCAAACTTAATTGTCAAACCTAATGGTCTTTTTTCAATCCTCATCCTTCTTGATTTCTGCAGCCTTTGAAACTGTCAGTCACTGTCTTCTTGATTTTCTCTTTTCTCTAGGTTCTCATGATATTACTCTTTCTTGATCCTCTTCTTATCTGTGTGACTGCTTTTTTCCACTTTCCTTTGCAGGCTCTTCAGCTGAGTCATGTCTGCTAAGCATGGGTGTCCCTCAAGGCTCTATCCTGGACTTTCTTTTTTCCTTCTATACTATTTCACTTACCGATATCATCAGTTCCATTGGATTCAGTTATCATCATATTAGATGATTCAAAGATCTAATATTTCCAATCCTAATCTCATTCCTGACCTCCAGTCTCATATCTCCAACTGTCTACTAGATATCTTGAATTGGATTTCCCAAAGACATCTTAAACTCAGTGTGTCCAAAACCGAACTCATTATCTTTCCCCTACCCCAAGTCCTTCCCTTTTCCTAACTTTTTTATTACTGTAATGGACATCACCATACTTTCAGTCACTGAGGCTTGAAACCTAGGAGTTATCGTAGACTTCTCACTCTCTCTTTCTCTCTCTCAGTCTACCAATATCTAATCAATTGACAAGTCTTATCAATACTACCTT
The DNA here is from genome assembly GCA_028627135.1 of Pseudochirops cupreus. NCBI lineage: Eukaryota > Metazoa > Chordata > Mammalia > Diprotodontia > Pseudocheiridae > Pseudochirops > Pseudochirops cupreus. Next base: position 272,469,588 of record CM053584.1, read on the forward strand.
CGTAACATCTCTCTTACATATGCTGCACTCTCTTCTATGACATTGTCACCATTCTAGTGTCACCCTTATTCCCTAATTCCTGAACTACTGCCATAGCCTTCTGGTTAGTCTCCCTGCCTCATGCCTCTCCTGACTCCAGTCCATCCTCTTTTCAGCTGCCAAATAAAACATGTCACTCTCCTTTTTAATCAGCTCCAGTGTCTCGCTATTATCTCTAAGATGAAATATAAAATCCCATATTTGACTTTTAAAGCCATTCATAACCTGACCTCTTTCTTCCTTTCTAAGCATCTTAAACCTTACTCCCCAACATGTACTATGCAATCTAGTGACACTGGCCTTCTTGCTCTTCCTTGTATAACACATTTCATTTTCTGACTCCAGGTATTTTCACTGGCTGTACCTCTTACTAGGAATTCTCTCCTTCCTCACCTCCATCTCCTGGCTTCCCCAGCTTCCTCCAAGTACCAGCTACAATCCCGTCTTCCATAGGAGTCCCTCCTGATCTCCCTTAATGATAGTGACCTCTCTTTCTGATTATTTTCAACTTCTCCTGTAAACATCTTGTTTGTTAATAATTGTTTACCTATTGTCCTCCTGTCCCCAATTGTACTGTGAATTCCTGGAGCTGCCTGGGACACAGAAGGCACTTAATAAATGCTTATTGACTTATCAAGAAACGAACTAAAACAAGAAAATATACACCAAGAGGGGAATGGTTAAACAAATTGTGTTAATTTAATGCAATGGGATAGTACTATTACTGCAGGTTCCCCACCTCTAGACTAAATGATGCCTAAGGTCCTTTCCTGTTCTAATTCCTATGATCCTATGAACTGTACAACTCCCTGCAGACAACTAGAAACAGTTGGGACCATTACTTTGACCATGTTTATTAAATTTATATCTTTAAAAACTCGTGGAAAAAACCAAAGAACCTGTGTGTAAAAATCAGAGGCTGCAGGCAGCTGTTGGCTTTGGTCATTGCATGGAGTAGCAATCTACATAAATCAACTTCTCTGAGATACTTGGAATGTTGCCTGGTGAAGGTTAATCTGCTCTTCATACACTCCCGTGTATGTACATATGTGTGCACTGATCCCCACCACTTTTCATGTCTTCCTTACTGAAAACTTCTGAACCCTATCCAAAGGTTAAAGGGAGGACCACATAGCACATTTATAAGTTGTTATATATCTCATGCTTTGAACAAAACTTCGTGGCAGTTATAGCCAGTCTAATCTTGGTCAAAATAAGGAGTAGTTTGAGGTCTGCCACCGTTTAAAATATTTGCAGGCAGTTGTGGTGGCCCATGCCCATTATCCCTGCTTCTTTTGGGGAATTGAGGCTCAAGCTTGGGAGTTTGGGGCTGTAATAGGATTAAAGTCAATCAGGGGTCCTTATGAAGTGTGGCACCAAATATGTTCAGTTCCTGGGAACAGAGGGCCACTAGGGTCCCTAAGGAAGGTTGAAATGGCCCAGGTCAGAAACAGGATGGGTCAATGCTTCTGTGCTGATTAGTAGTGACATTAGCCTATGAAATACTCTTACACTTCAAGCCCTGGCAAGATGGGGGAAGGGGAAAGAAATAAACATTTCCTTTTCCCCCACAGAATTTATTTATTTATTTTTAGTTTGCAACATTCATTTCCACAAGATTTTGAATTCCAAATTTTCTCCCCACTTCTCCCCTTCCCTACACTCCAAGATGGCAAGCATGCTGATTACCCCTTTCCCCAGTCTGCCTTCTCTTATACCCCTCTCCCTCCTGCTTCCCCATCCCCCCTTACTTTCTTGTAGGGTGAGATGGATTTCTATACCCCATCGCCTGTATATCTTATTTCCCGGCTGCATGTAACAACAATTTTTTAACATTTGTTTTTAAAACTTTGAGTTCCAGATTCTCCCCTCTTCATCCATCCCCAGTGATAAGACAAGCAATTCAATATAGGTTATATATGTGGAGTTATGCAAAACATTTCCATAGTAGTCATTTGTGAAAGACTAACTATATTTCCCTCCATTCTATTCTGCCTCCCATTTATTCTAAGAAATAAACATTTCTATGGCACCTACTATGCATCTAGTGCTAAGGGTGCTAAGCACTTTTTTTTAAACAAATATCTCATTTGATAGGAAGAACCAGTGCCCCCAAATAAAAACAAATAAATAAAATTAAATAGGAGCAAAAATTTAATCTGAGCACTAAGCATTTTAGAAAGCCTTCAGTCGCATCCATTGGGCCGTGGGGTCCAAGTAGTGTAAGTAATTGAGGTCTTGTGGTTGTTGGTTGTTGTCCTTCATTCTCAAAGAGGACCAAAATTGTATCATTATTTTGGTGTCAAGTACCATGTGCCTGACTGTGACTGATCAAAGTGATGAGCTCGAAAGGCTCCATCCCACACTGGGCACAAACAATCCATATAAACATTTGGAGTTGAGATGTCTCAAATATACCCACCTCATGAATCCTTTGAGCTACTCTCCTTTGCTCAGAGTGCAGCACCTTCTCTGATGAGGACACATCATGCTGGATAGTCCTGTGCCAGTGTCTCCCATATCTCAAAATCAATTCCATAGTTCTTCAGAGAGACCTTAAGAGTGCCCTTGTATTGCTTCTTCTGGCCCCCCAGTAAGTGCTTGCCTTGTGTAAGTTCCCCAGAAAATAATCTTTTAGGCAAACGTACATTTGACATCCAAACAAAATGTCCAGACCATTGGAGTTCCTCTCTCTGCAGCAGAACTTGAATGTTTGGCAGTTCAGCTTGAGAAAGGACCTCAGTGTCCAGTACCTTATCCTGCCAGGTGATCTTTAGAATCTTCCCAAGACAATTCAAGTGGAAGTGATTCTGTTTCCTGGCATGGCACTGGTAGACTGTCCAGGTTTCATAGGCATACAACAATGAGGTCAGCACAATGGCTCTGTAGACTTCAGTTTGGTAGTCAGTCTAATACTTCTTTTCGCCCATACTTTCCTTCAGAACCTCCAGAACACTGAGCTAGTTCTGGCAATGTGTGCACCAACTGCATCATCTATGTGTGTACATCCTGGAAAGTGTCCTGCCAAGGTAAGTGAATTTATTCACAGTATTCATAATTTCTCCATTTGCTGTAACCAATCACTCTATGTATGGATGGTGTAGTGCCAGCTGGTGGCGAACCTCTGTTTTCTTAGTGTTAATTGTCAGGCCAAAATTAGCACAAGTGACAGAGAACTGATCCATGCTCAGCCTCAGAGGCTGCATTAAATTCACAATCATCTGCAAACCAAATTTTGTGCACCAATTCTCTCTCCACTTTAGTCTTGGTTTATGGTTTCAAATTAAACAATTTGCCATCAGTGTGGTAACTTGACCTTGATGCCGTTTTGTCCTTGTCGAAGACATCTGGCAACGTTGCTGAAAACATCATGCTAAGAACATGGGAGCAAGCACACAGTTCTGTTTCACTCCATTCACTTCACACTGGGAAAGCATGAGAACATCATCCATGCTTTAGAACCTGTGCAAGTGTGTTATCGTGAAAGTGACACACAATACTTATGAACTTCTCTGGGCAACCAAATTTTGTGGTCTTGTGATACAAGTACAAAGCATACCACAAAGACTCAGACACTTCCTAACTTTGTGATTCTGGGTTTTAGAGCCACAACTAAGGTGGAATGATTGTAGATTTTTGGTGAGAAAACTAAAGCTAATTGTACAGATGAAGAAGTTGAAGTTCAGTTAGGTTAGAGGCTTCTGCTTTCAGGCAACTCACAGTCTAAGGGAGTAGACAACATATGTTATAAGAGGTTTAAGAAGTAAGAATAATGGAAAGGTCCCATGGTCCTTAGAGTGGAGGTTCAAAACAAATAGTAATGCATCTTTAATATAATTTATCCTGATAAGATCATATTTGTTTCTGATGCCAAACCATGCAGATGGGAGCTGCAGTACCCACAAAAGCAGCTGCCAGCTTGCATCTCCACCAGTGTTCCTTCCAAAGATGGCGACTGGAAAGATTTGGCTGGAAGCAGGACCAGTGAGCTAGAGGGATATTGCCATTCACAGGACTTTTTGTTTAAACGCCTGAATGTGGTAGTTGATAGGTTCATAGCTGGTGGTGGTGGTGGCAGTGGTGGTAAAGAAGATGGGTCCCATCTTCACAGTGATTGCTCCTTTTAGTGATAGGTGTGGGGCCTGGGCAGGAAGCAAGGCCAATAGTCTAGCAGGGAGACCTGCTTGCTACCACGGTTTCTTGGTTTCAGGGTTCTAAGCTATTTCTATCAGGATCTGAGGGGAGATAGTGATTCAGTTAATGATGGTGGTTTGACTTACCTGGCATATACCACCTCTCATATTTTCCTTGCTACTTCCTACTTTAGTTAGTTTGATTTCCCTGCCTTAGGTGGCAGTTGATTGGCAGGTAATGGGAATAACTGGTTCCTTCTCCACAGGAATTATTTCCCTGGTTAGTCTGGGCTGTAAGCAGAATCAATGGTCTAGAAAACTCAACTATTCCTAAAACTACCATCTCCAAACCTTATGGGTCCTCTGCCATGTACCATGCCCCCTTGCCATATCCCAAGATGCTACACCTGAGGTCTTGTCACAGTCTTCCACTCAGGACTGCCTTAATGACCCAACCTTCAAAGGGAGTGTGGACCCGACTCTCTGGGGAGCAGATAGTATCCTTTTCCATAGCAACAGAACCCAAGGTTAAACTATCCTCTGCACCATTACCATAGCCACCCCCCCCCCCCAGCTACTTTTGTTCCATGTGAAAGAACCTCACTCTGACCAGCTGTCATTTTGACTCTCTGTGACTCAGTTTCCTTGATTGTAAAATGGATAATAATACTTATACTGTCTACCTCATAGGAAAGTGCTAAACAAATGTGAATTACTATTTTATTAGCATCATCATCATCATCATCAGAATAGGCTTTAAATAAAATGGTCAAGAAGTCAAAGTTGTCTTTACCAATCATTTTTGGGGGCTTTTCTAGACCTTCAGAGCTAAAGTTAACCTTTTCAAGAGTGTGGGGGAGTATGTCCCAGTGGTCTGTGGGATGGAGGAATAGAGGGATTAATCCTTCCCCCAAAAGAAAATTGTGACAGCTGAGCAGGTTTCATTATTTAAGATCACTAGTGCCTATAACAGAAAACTCAGAAACTATAGATAAATGAATTATTCTTCCATTTTCCCTCACTATGTGACCCCAGGCAACTCTCTGTGGCTTTCCACAATGTTCTGAGCTTAAATCTGGGCTTGGCAAACTATGAGTTTACCTACTTTTTTTTTTGTAGTTCTATCCTATGAGCTAAGAATGGTTTTTTTTTTACATTTTAAGTAAAATTATAAAGTTGTACTAAAAATGTAAAAATCATTCTTAGCTCATGCAAATACAGGCAGATGTTCAAATTTGGCACAAAAGCCTTTGTTACATCTAAATCGGTATAGAGAAAGTACTAACCTATACTGGCAGAGGGAATTTCCTAATCTGGGAGTTTCCTATATCGACGAGATTATTGATCTAGTCCTTAATCTTATCCTTTCTCCATGAGCTGGCATTCCTTTTTTGTTCCTTCCTGTATATTTCTTTTCTTATCTTGTTCACACTTGAGGGTGCTCGTTGGGTAATTTATGAGCAAGCTAATGCTCGGCAGGTTCTCAGATTAATCTGGTATTAATTTGGTTTTCTTTGCCTCACACCAGAAACATCACAAGGAATACACCCCCACCTATCACCTAAACTTAATCTGTCGTGAGCAGAATTCTGTAGCTGCACAAGCTAATTAATTTGTACCTCCCATGAAACTATAATTTCTGTCCTTCTGACCTGGGCTGTATTAAAACTAACTCATCAAATGTCTAATATAATTGAGATTATGGGATGAATGGGAGAGAAGGAGGAGAGATGTTCTTTAAGCACTTTAATAGCAGAATTTGCACAAAAACAATGAATCTGTAGATTACAAAGGGTCTTTGCAGTTCATTAAAATAAACCAGGCTGGACTTCGGTTGATGCTCCTTGGTTGTCATTTAGTTTGAACTATGGTCTGTACTGGAAGCTAATGAGGGCATGTTTCTTTTTTAAAAAGTCATTTTCTACTGATGCCTTTTGTTATAGCATCACATTCCTTTCTGAATCCGTTCCTCCCTCTCCTCCCTCACATGGCCAACTCATTCCTTGTTTTTGTTGTTCAGTCATTTTTCATTCATGTCTGACTTTTTGTGACCCTGTTCAGGGTTTTCTTGGCAGAGATACTGGAGTGGTTGGCCATTTCCTTCTCCAGTTCATTTCACCAATTAGGAAACTAAGGCAAACAGGGTTGAGTGACTTGTCCAGGATCACACAGCTGCTAACTGTTCAAGACTGGATTTAAATTCAGAAAGACAAGTTTTCCTGAATCCAAGATGAGTAGTCTGTCTAGTGTACCATATAGCTGCCCTCATTCTCGGTAACAAAAATTTTAAAAGAAACAGGGAAAGGCATTTCAGCAAAATCAACGGACATATGCACGGTGTCATACATAGTGTAAGAAACGCTGGGCTTCCTTAGGCACCCCATTCTGACAGAGTGCCAGGCTTGGAGTCAGGAAGACTCATTTTTCTCAGATACTTAATAGGTGTGTGACCTTGGGCAAGTCACTTAACCTTATTTGCCTCAGTTTCCTCACCTATAAAAGGAACTGGAGAAGGAAATGGAAAACTACTCTAGTATCTTTGCCAAAAAGAAAACCCCAAATGGGATCACAGAGAGTAGTACATGACTGAAAAATTACAAACAACCACTTCTGTAGTAAATGGAGGAAGGGCATTTTAAAAACTCTTCTTCGGGGCCAAACTTGGTCATTACTGGGACATGTCATCCGGTTTCACTTTATTGGGTTTTTTTTTTATACTTACTTGCATTGTTGTTCTCTTTGTTTCCTAGATTCATTATTTTCCTGCTTCTACAGACTGGAATGCTGACTGCAAGTCCAGCACACTTACCCATGCTACCACCTTGCTGTCTCATATTAATTGTTTCTTACAGAGCAACAACAGTCCATTTATGTAGTGCAATCTGGTCATTTCCCTAACTGATGAATACCTAAGAAGTCTGTCTTCATAATTGAGAATTTACTTTCTTTCACCAATCCACTGATCTTCTCCTAAAGTACTATGAATTAGGGACATTTTATTGTACTTCCACCAAGAAGCAGTAAGTAGTCATGGAAAGAATAATGGACCTGCATTTAAATCCCACCTCTGACACAACCATAGATAAAATCATTGAACTCCTCTAAGCCTTAATCTCATCTGCAAAATGGGAATAATAATAATACCTGTCTGTAAGTACCCTCAGGCTCAAATGAGATAATCAATATAAATAGTTTTGTGAATCTTAAAATTGATAACTATTATTAATCAAGGGAATTATAAGTCATCCTTTTACTCTTTTTAAAAAATATTTTTCCAAAAAAAGAGAAAAAATATTTTTCCAATTATATATACAATTTTAAACATTCATTAAAAAAATTTTTGAGTTCCAAATTCTCTCTCCCTCTCCTCCCTCCTCATTGAGAAGGCAGTAATTTGATATAGGTTATACATGTGCAGTCGTTCAAAACATATTTCTGTATTAGTCATGTTGCGAAAGAAAACAAAGACAAAAAACCCCCAAACAAACCCAAGAAAAATAAAGTTTAAAAAAAAAGTATACTTCAATCCTCATTCAGAATCCATCAATTCTTTCTCTGGAGGTAGATAGAATTTTTCATCATGAGTCCTTCAGAATAGTCTTACATCATTGTGTTTCTGAAAATAGCTGTCATTCATAGTTGATTGTCATATAATATTACTGTTACTATGTGCAGTGTTTTCCTGGTACTGCTCTCTTCACTTTGCATCAGTTCATACATATCTTTCTAGGTTTTCCTGAAAGCATCTTGTTAGTTATTTCTTATACCACAGTAGTATTCCATTACATTGATGTACCACAGCTTGTTCAGACATTCCCCAATTGATATGTATCCCCTCAATTTCGAAATCTTTGCCACCACAAAAAGAGCTGCTATAAATATTTTTGTACATATAGATCCTTTTCCTTTAAAAAAAATATCTTTGGGATTCAGATCTAGTAGTGGTATTGCTGGATCAAAGGTACGCGCAGTTTTAGAGCCTTTTGTGCATGGTTCCAGATTGCTCTCAAGAATGGTTAGATCAGTTCATAACTCTACTAACAGTGCTTTACAATCCCAGTTTTCCCACATCCTCTTTAACAATTGTCATTTTCCTTTTCTGTTATATCAGCTAATCTGATAGATATGAAGTGGTACCTCAGAGTTGTTTTAATTTGTATTTCTCTAATCAATAGTGATTTAGAGCATTTTTATATGTCTATAGAGAGTGTCAACTCTGAAAACAAATGACTAAAGAGTCACAGAGGTTAGTAATTGCTGTTAACTCTAAAAATGCCAAAGAGCTCACACAGGTTATCACAGTTAACTCTAAGAAATAAAATAAAATCAAAACAAAATAAAACCAAAGAGCTAAAGGTGGTCATAAAAAAAAAGCTTTCTTTTTTGTTGGAGGACAGAAACTAGATACATGTGCCAGGGCCTTCTCTAGGAGAGGCCTCCCCCCCCCCCCCCCCGCTTTAGTAAGGCCAGATTTATATATATATATATATATATATATATATGTATGTATGTATGTATATGTGAACCATGAATTGGGGAAGAGGTCTACATGCTTTGGGATCCTGTCTTTAGGGAAATCACCATGGTATGGGGAGGGAGAGGAGGAAAGGGAGGGAATCAGAAAGTGATCAATAGAGAAAAAAATACTAATTTTACCAAAGATCTCAGAAGGAAGAAAACTCAAAGACTGGGAATATAATCAGATATTCAGATAATATAATCAGATACTTAATCAGTCAAAAGGGAACATAGTGATAGCAGAAGGAATATGGCCTCTAGATTTTATAAATAAATTTAGGCCTCTATGAATAAATACAGCAGAATAAAGGGAAATGATCACTTGATGAGACAGAAGAGAATATAGAAACATAGCATGCTATTGAATGGATGAAAGAAAAAAGGAGAATTATAAGAGCAGAATTAATGGCCTTCATAGCAGAAATAATTGGCATAATAGAAAAACTTGGATCTGTGATAGTCTCACCAAAGTAACAAAAGAGAGGACAACTGATTAAGAATGCAAATACACAGAAATGAAGGACAGTCTAGAAGAAGAAAAGCAAAAAGCAATAACTTAAAAAAAACATACACTTAACTAAAGTAAAACATACTGATCTTCAAGATAGGATGCATAGAGACATCTTAAGTATTGTAGATCTCTCTAAAGAACATGACAAGTCAAAAAACCTAAACACCACAAAGCAAAAAAATAATACAAGAAAGCTTTCCAGAACTTCTGAACATAGAAAAAGAAATACCAGTTGAAAGAATGCATATATCACCTTCAGGAAAAAAAATCCAAGGCTGCAAACTCCAAGTATATAATTGTTTAATTTAGCAATTCAATTTAGAAACAACAAATTCTGCAAGCAATCAGGAGAAAGACCTTTACATACAAAGGAAAGTCAAATAACACAAGACTATTCTGTACCATCTAGAAAATGTAAGAGAATAAAATAACATGTTCTAAAGAGCAATGGAGCTCAAGATGCCAGTTTGGTCTACCCTGAAAAACTGAACTTAATCACAAATGAAAAGATGTATATTTAACAATAAAGAGGCATCTGAAACATTGTTAAAAAGAAACCAGACCTGAAGAAATTGTTTGCTTTTCAAAAACCCCATAAGAAACAGGATACAGGGAAGGGTGATGATAATAGCCAAGGATAGCAACAGTGACCACCAAAAGATTTCTTTCTGAATATTCACAAGGAGACAGAGATAAAGACCAAAGCCAAGTGGAATTAACAGTGAAGAAGCAAGCCTGGGACATTATGAACAAAACCTGGAGACACCTTGTCTATAGGTGAATCAGTGATTTTTTTTTTCCTGTGATTATATTACAAAATGGGAGAATGCCTGAAAGGCTGGGAAGTGTGGATTAGGGGAAAAGAGGAGGGAGTTTGATGTGCCTGGGTCAAATTGAAGGCTAGCAATGAGGGAAAGGTGACCCCTGTGGTCTCTCAGAAAGAGAGGAGTTTTCAGGAGGGAAGGACTGAAAAGCAGGGTGGAAGAGGTACAGAGGGAGGCTTTGTTTTGGTAGTGTGATGATGTTCCACTGATGAATTCTTCTATGGGGGAAGAGAGATGTTCTGTCAATGGAGAAGGGAACCTTGGGCTAAGTGTTGTTTGGGGGTAAGGGGAAGAGCCAGTGGGAATAGGGTCACCTTAAAAAAAGATTAAGCTAATGTAGCTGAAGAGCCATAGTACTCTTTACAGTGTAAAATGGGGGAAAAAATAACAATTTGAAAAAAACTCCAATATTAGAGATAAATGGAGGAAAATATAACTCATAACTTTAAATGTGAATGGACTAAAGAATTCATTAAAATAAAAAAGAGTTACAGATTGGATAAGAAAATAAAACCCTATAATATATTGCTTATAAAAACGCATTTTAAAAACAAGAACATTTACTGAAAAATTGAATGAGGAAATTTAATGTTAATGTTATTCTATACACAAGTCATATCTTATAGACTGTTGGTGCTATTAGGAGCCTTAGAGCTCAGTCATCTAGTGTGCCCCTCTCCCCTGCATTTTTCAGACGCAAAAACCAAGGCCCAGTGACTTGCCCAAGGTTGCAAAACTATTAGTAAAATTAGGACTAAAGTCTAGACTGCTACACTCCTACCTTTCACATTGCTTCTTTTGAATAATACCCAATACCTATGATTTGGACAGCAGAATGTGTTAGTTATGGTTGGGGTAGTATAGAGTTAGATGGGACATCACTTCCTTCAAAACACTAGTAGGCAAACCTCACCTGGAGTGGTTCTTTTTATTGGCATGACTGTCTGGATAAGACAATAAGAGAGTGTTGGAGGGGATCTGTGTGTAGCCAAATAAAAACAGATATGATTTTACAAATTTTAAATTATGCATATGGTTTTCTACACTTTAGTCATTGTGGGCAGGGGCATAGGACATGTGGTCACATTTATAGAAGTAATAAGTTTTAGCTAGCCATAAAAAAATGTGTTTTCACAGTCTTGTGGTTGGGAGTGCTTTGGTCATTTGGTAGTGAGTGGATAAAGGGGAGAGAACTGAGAAGAGCAGGTTTGAAGTTCTAACTTGAGTAGTACTTTCTATTCCCTTTTCTAGTTTAGATATCAATCGCCATCACCTTTCCCCCCTCGTTGCCCAGTATTTGTAACCACAATGGCCATTCTTGAGATATGTACAGGTCATATTGGGTACTCTCTCCCAGCTTGGTAGCTCACCCACTTACACTTCCAGATCACATGGAGCAGGGAGCAGGAATGTTTAACAACTGACTTCCAACAGAAAACACACTTTTAAATATTATTTGCATTATTGACATTTTCTCCATCGCTTGCTTAAAACTAGACAATCATCAAAACAATAAATCAAACCCTGATTTGTAGCACTTGCAGGATTTCAAGGTGTAACTGCTCTCACTGAAAATTCTGACAATTAACTTTCCTAAGACAATTCCAGTTGGCTTCAGCACATACAACTGTCAGGAGCGAATCATTGCTATGGAAAGACCTCAAGATCTTGGTCTTGGGATCCTTGAATCCAACAACAGCGAGATCAGGAGGAGCCTGGGTTGATGAGATGATGCCGTACAGCTAAACTGAAGAAAGATACAAAACACACACACCTGGGAACAGAACCTTAACTCTACCTTATCATCCTTGTTCCCTAGTAGCAAGTTCAAAATCTATAGAAGGACCCATGAATGCCTACTTCTTTATATTTAATAAAACTTCAAGCATTTCAACCTCTTTTAAAATTATAATGATAGGTCCTAAATATGGCTTTGTTAGATTAATACTTTAAGAATCTGTGCTTTCATCTATGTTTGCCTCCTCCACCGATTCAATTCTATGTCATTTAATTCCATTTAGTAAGCATTTATTAAAGACCTGCTATGAGTCAGGGACTGAACTAGTCACTGGGGATGCAAAAACAAACATGAAAGTGCTCCTGTCCTCAAGGAAATTATATTCTATTGGGAAATGAGGTTTATATTTATGTCTACACATAGTTATATAATTATGTACTATACATATATTTTACATATTTACATATATTTAAATACAAAATAGGTACAAAGTGGGAACAAAGTATTGGGGGTGGGTGGGAAGGATTGGTGGCACATTGTAACCGCTTGTACAATATGAATGTTTAATTGTAGAAAACTGGTATCTGGTAGGCATCCTTTTGATGATGTGCCTATCTGAATTTATCTAAGTTGGTCCTTAAATGGCACACAAACCATCAAAGGCTCCACATTGAAAACTTTTACATCTTGATAGAATCTAACGGAGTTTATTATATTCTTTTGGCATAGCCACTATCAGATCACCCCACACTATAGGCAGACCTTAGTCCTCTAATAAAGAACGACCCTAGTCCTCCTCTAATAAATAGTATGCTGGGGCTATTTAGTGTATGGATGGGCACCCCTGATAGCTCAATGTCTCCTGGGAAACATTCCAGTACAATAACTTTTTTTCAGTATTTTAGTACAATTTTTAGTATTCTAGTATAACAACTTTTTCAGCATAAATTTTGGTATAATTACTAATATTTGTGATGATGCTGCTGAATTATTAAGACAAGACTGCTAAGTTACTTTCAGTTTGAAGGTGTAAGAAGTGAAATATATAAAATGCTTTGCAAAAAAATTCCATAAAAATGGTTAAAGTTTCAGCACAATGTAAAATTCACTTAATATTGAACACAGCATTCCCTTAAGGTGTCAAATAAATAATGTATTATTATTTCAACAAATATAAAATTCTGAAGTCCAAGTTGAATACATGAAAATGATTAAAGGCAGACAGCAGTAGATTAGAAAAAGTTTTCTGGAACAGTGGCAAAACTTGAACTTGGCTTTGAAGGAAGGGGTTGAACATGAATTGGCGGAGTGGAAGAGCAAAAGCTTGTGTAAGCAGAGATTGAAGCAGTGAGCTGGGGAAGGGAGAAGGAGTTATAGTATTTGCATTATTAGATAATTTAGAGTTTGGGGGAATTTCTTCCTCTTTTTAGTTTACCTGGAGAAAAGGTTCTGTACAGAGTTTGGGATATGAGGAACTATTTGAGTAACTGAAGGATCCATCTTGGAGAGTTGGGTGGGGAAGAGGATTCTGGCAGATTATTCAAAGTCACCACTTTCAAAGATGATTCTGTAATCACAGTGCTAGGTGGACTGAGAGTCCTCAAAACTTAGGTTTAGAGAAACAATCAACCAAGTAATCAGGCATTTGTTAAGTACCTATTCTATGCCAGGCACTGTACAGAATGGTAGGAATATAAATACAAAAAAAAAAAATTAAACAATCCCTACTTTTAAGGCAATTACATTCTAATCATGGAGTCTTCTTGTTGAGTCATTTCATTCATTTCTGACTTTTCATGACCCCATCTGGGGTTTTCTTGAAAGAGATAATACTGGAGTGATTTGTGATTTCTTTCTCTGGCTCTTTTTATAGGTGAAAAAACTGAGGCAAATGGGGGTAAGTGACTTGCCAAGGGTCACACAACTAGTAAGTGTCTGAGGTTGGATTTGAACTTAGGAAGATGAGTCTTGTAGAATCCAAGTCCAGCACTCAATCCACTGTGCCACCTAATCACTGAATCTATAGACTCTAAAACAACAACAACAACAACAACAACAACTCAAGAGAACCGGAAGGAATCTTAGCAAATCTTATATCCATCTTTGCATTATATAGATGAGAAAACTGAGAATCCAAGTGTCTTGCCTAGACTCCCATAACGACTTAGTAGTAGGCTAGTGCTTTGTTCAGGACACTCCTGTTCTCCGAGATGTGATCTTATTTGCCTATTGTACCGGACTGGTTCCTCTTTTGTTGATACGTAATCATTCATGATGTCTTCTGACCTACTTATGCTCATAGAATCACAGATCAAGAGCCGAATGGGATCTTGGAAGTCATCTAGCTCAGCTCCTTCATTTCACAGATGAAGAAACTAATGCCTAGAAAGGGGAAGTGACCTACCAAGATGACTTAGATCTGGGAAAACAGGAATTTGAACTCAGGATCTGCAATTCCAAGGTCAGTGCCCTTTCCACCATGCCATGCTGCCTCCCTATGTCCGAAATCATGACTGCCTGTTTAAGCACTGATGATCCTAAAGAACAGGGGTCATATGCAGGTAAGATGCCTTGGAGAATATCCAAACCAAGATTATTTACATGAGGGTGCTTATTAAATGCTATGTAATCATGATTACAAAAGTGCTTGAAATATGTGTTGTACATTTTTAAACTAACAAACTATTAAATGTATAATAGGAACACCAATAGAGGTCAGAGGGAACAGTTAGCCTCAAAATTGCAGAAAATAGTCCTTTCTTCCTTGTCTCTGCTGCCTGACAGGCTCTGGTTACATGTGGGCTTTCCCTCTGTTTTCATTTCCAGTGGGTATGTTTTGAGTTGGCATACAAATTCAATGTGTGAATGGCGTGGGAGTTTCAAAAGTTGCATTGGTATTTCTCCTTTTAAAATTAATAGTGGAATCTTTATGAGAGTTGTGTAGGCTCAGGAATGTGCCACACATGGCTTCCTAACTGCATAATTAGGGAGCTCAGTATAATAAAATAATCCTCATTCATGCCAAGATAGACTTATCCCACCCCCACCCTCGATCTGTCAACTGAGAAGCAGCTGACATCAGGAGGCGTGCAAACATCACAGTGTCCTTTGATTTCATTATCAATTTCAATTCAGATTGTTTTGGGATCCTGGTCATGTTCTGGTGATTCCATGGTTTTCCATGGAGAGGCAGGTGATTTGGTGAATAAAGCATTGAGCTTGGACTCAAGGAGACCTGGGGTTGAATTCTATCTCACATTCTTACTATGTGGCTCTGGACAAGTCTCTCAGCTTCTCTGTTTTTCATCTTCCTCATCTTTAAAACAGGGACAATAGTAGTTCCTATTTAATAGAGTTATTGTGAGGACCATATGACATAAGGTATGTAAAGTATTTTGGAAATCATACACTATGAAAATTTCAGCCAATATTATCTACTAGACCAGGGGTTCTAGACATTTTTTTGTGTCATAGACCCCTTGGAAAAACCTGGTAAAAACCCTAGTAAAACCCATGGACTCAGACTAATGTTTTTAGATACATAAAATAAATACATAAGATAACAAATGAAATTAATTATGTTGAAATACAGTTTTCAAAATATTTTTTAAAAAATTAAAATATAAAAAAACCCAAATTCATTAAAATTCATTAAAAATCGCTTTCAAAGAACTGGACTGAAAACTCCATGAAGGCAAGGAGTGTCTTATCTAAACTTTGAGTATTTAGCACAGTGCTTTGCATATAGTCAGGACATAATAAATATTTGCTGAATTGAGATGAATTGCTTAGGAATCCAGTTACAGAACTATGGGTCTTGCAACAATATGCTGCAGCAGTGAGCTGATTGCTAAATTTCTGAAATCAGGAAACTAAAAATCAAGGTTTGATTTGTTCTAGTGTAGGACTAGATTTAAGAAAATGATGGAGAAGATGTTAATAATGCAGATTAAACTTAAAAGTGTGGTCTGTGGGAAAGTTGTTTAATATTTTCTAAAATCCCCCTACCTTTAGGGTTGGAAAACACTTCAGAGATAAGTCACTCCAGTGATCTTTAAACTATAATGGAGTCTTGATTATACTTTCTAATTTATAACACTATGCTGTTTTCCTATGATGTAAATGGATCTATAGCCCTGGATTTGAGACCTTAGTTCAACACTCTCATGTTGTTAATGAATAACCTAAGTTTCAGAGGCTTGAAATGATTTGTCACTGGGCTAGCAGAGCATCAGGGACAAACTAGATATATAGGTACAAAAGCACTGGAATCTGAGTCGGGAGTTTGCATCAATCAATAAACATTAAGCACCTACTATGTGCCAGGCATTCTGCTCAACTCTAGGTATACAAAAAGAGGCAAAAGACAATCCCTACCCTCAAGGGGTTTACAATCTAACGAGGAGACAACATGCCAACAAATGTATACAAAGCAAGATAAATACAGGATAAATCAGAGGGAGGGCACTAGAATTAAGAGGGGTTGAGGAAGGCTTCCTATAGAAGGTGGAATTTTAATTGGGAATCCCAGGCCATCTCCAGTTGTACTGACTTTTGTTTTGCATTGAACTTCAATGGTTCTGGAAGAGAGAGTGAAGTTGATTACTTTGTGCAACTCTGCCTCACTTAAATCCATGCAATTCACAGGCAATTCAAGACAAGACAAGACAAGATAAGACAAGACAAGAGAAAGTTGGGGAGGTCAGTAGTCTGAGAGATGTTGGCTCTTCAATTTACAACATGTGTGACCTTGGGAATGTCATTTCCATTCCCTTCTCTAATTCTCAGTTTTCCCATCTATAAAATGACACATTTGGACTAGATGATCTTTAAGGGTCCTTTCTGAATTACATCCTCTGGATCCAGGTGTCCTCTTTCTTTGCCACTACTCCCACATCCTGTCTGTTTGGGCTCCTCAAATAAGTGAGAAAATCTTCCCTTTTTGAGTCCCTAAGATGTTTAATCCTCTTTACTTCTAAGTTGATCACAAACAGCTGACTAAATCTCATGTGTTTTCTAGGTTTATACACTTACATGTTCTCTGAATTATACATTCCTGAGCTTTTCACTTTTCATTCTATGGGGTAAACATTTGTAGAGCTGTTCATTCTCACTGATTATAGGATCATAGCTTTAGAGCTAGAAGTCTTAACCTGGGATCCATGGACCCCTTGGATAGATCCCCATGGGTCAGTGAACTTGGATGGGAAAAAAATTACATATTTAATTTTCACTAACTTCAAACAGAAATTCAGCATTTTCTTAAATTATTTAAAACTGGTATTCTGAGAAGGGATCCATAGACTTTACCAGACTATCAAAGGGGTCTGTGACACAAAATAAAGTTAGAAACTCCTGATTTAGTGCAACACCTTCATTTTAAAGATGTGGTGCTGAGACCGAGGCCTACAAAGATGGTGTAACCTGCTGAAGGTCACACAGGCAGTGAGTGTCAGAGCTAGGGTTCAAATCCAGGTTCTAAGAATCCTAATCCGATGTATTTTCCACTCTTGCTCATCTTTAGTCATTCAATCAATCAACAAATCTTTATTGTGCCCTGTTACGTGTGTGGAGGCCACTGTGCTCCCACATGTTGCTTGTGGTTCTCGAGTAAGAATAATTTTCTTGCTAGTGCTACAGGGTCAATGAGTTATCAGAAAACATCTTGGCTGCTGCTTTGTCAACATCGGCAGGGAGGGTGGCTAAATTGGCAATGATTTTGATTGTTCTATTGCTGTTGGATAAGCTGAGGTTGGAATGTAGTTGGCCTTTGTGCAGATATTTGTTATGATTCTATAATACTGGGTGGCCAATGCTGATGGTAGAGGAAAAACTTGTTTGGGGATTCGGCTTCAAAGCATTGTCAAGGACAGGCAGGCACATGGGTCTGTGATCCTGTTGTGACTTCAGTTTTCAGTTCCATTCTGTAGACATTTATTAAGCATCTACTATGTTCCAGCAATTGTGCTGGGTATCAGAGATACAAAGACAAAAAGAAACAGTCCTTGTCCTTAAGGAGCTTAAAATACTGTTGGGAGGAAATGTGCACCAAAGTAAGTGCAGAAAAGAAGTATAAAGTAAGTACCAAGTCATTTTAGGTGAGTAGACATCATTAACACCTGGGCAAATAAGGAAAATCTCATGCAGGAGGTTGTACTTGAGCTGAGGCTTAAAAGGAGAAACATTTCAGGGAGGGAGATAAGTTTCTACAAAGGCACTAAGGTGGGCAATGTCGGGGTGGGAGTACGGGGAGAGAAGGAGAGAAAGAGAGAGAGAGAGAGAGAGAGAGAGAGAGAGAGAGAGAGAGAGAGAGAGAGAGAGAGAGGAGTAGTGAAAGAGAGAGAAGAAGAAGAGAGGGAGAGAGGGAGAGAGAGAGAGGGAGAGAGGGAGAGAGAGAGAGGGAGAGAGGGAGAGAGAGAGGGGGAGAGAGAGAGAGAGAGAGAGAGAGGAATTTCTATTTTATCCCAGAGGCAATAGGAAGCAACTATAGCGAGCAGGGAGATGTCCTGGTCAAACCTTCACAATTTCAATTTGGCAATTGTGTGGAGAAGAGTCTAGAAAGAGGAGAGATTAGAATGATCTTACACATATCTTACAACATTAGCCATATTTTAGAGTTCTTTTCAAGTAGATTTTTATAAGTACAAACTATCCCTCATCTTCCCTCAGGGCAACCCATTTGTATTATCTACCACAATTACATGATTTAACATATTCCATAAGCTACCTCTAGGTCATCTTTGATTTTCCTATTATTCATTTACCTCATTCAAAAAGTCACCAAGGCCTGCTTCCAATTGGGAAATGTCTTTAAGTCTGAAGTATTTTCTTTATCTTATAGCCACCACACGAGTCTGGGGTCCTGTCACCTCACCCCTGGGATGAGTACATAGCTTGATCAATCACTAGGGTAGGCACCAAGGATACAAACCACCTCCATCTCCTACAATATTCCAGATTTATCTTTGCAAAACATGGATTAAATCAAGAAGATTTAAGACATGCTCAGGAAGAGCCCGACTTTGAGAAACTCTCACGACATAGACCCCACCTTATTTATTCAATTTTATTTCCCAGTCTTCCCTATCTTACATTTTACTCGTCTCCATTTTATGCTTATGTTCGTTCTGTCTTTATGTCTTATTGCGTACTGTCCTCTCTACTTGGAATGGCTCCAACATTTCTCCTCTGCTGATCCTACTCACCCTTTAGGGTCTAGCTCCTCTGAGAAACCTTCTTCAATGCCCATGGCTCCCCTTGATTTCTGCCTTCTCTGTACTCTGACTGTTCTGATAGCACCACATGGTTCTCTGTACTATGGATGTTACTTTTCTCCCTGCAGATAAATTACAGGTTCCTGTAGAACAGGGAGTACATTTTATGTTTCCTTTGTATGTGCTATAGCACTAAATATAATTTTAGTTCTATAGAAGATACCCTTGTTCCATAAGTAAAATACACATGTATAAGTGGCAGTAGTTAAAATGATGTGGGTTTGTCCTTTGTTTCAGAGAGGACTGATGATATCACAGGTGATGCCTTGATTTGTATGTGAATTAGACTTAAGTGAGGCAGAGTTGCACAAAGTTCTCAGCCTCACTCTCTCTTCCAGAGTCATGGAGTGGCAATACAAAAATCAAAATGACAAGGTGACAGTCCAGGTTGCAGTGGACCTTGGTATCTGTGATGTCTGACCAATCTCTAAGTGCTCCACAGTACCTGCTTCAGCCACCTCCATGGCTGTTGGAACAAATTGTTCTTATCTACTCATTCTGCTGGGGGAAGTCTTCACATCCCCCTTAACTCACTGACAGGTTTGATGCCTGTAGATTACCCTTAACTTGGTTCAGCCTGTCAGGGGAGATAGTTTACCAGGGTATAGCCACTGTGCATGCGATAGCTTCTTGAAGGTGAGGTCTGAGTACCAGGTGGATAACAAAGGTGTATGAGTAGTACTGAAAAGGGTTCAGCAAGCTCACATTAGAGGTGCTAGTCCTCCTAAACATCCCAAATACCCCATACAAATGGTGCAGGTATAGGATGCAGCATGGGAGGGCTGCATCTGAGCTCAAATTCCAGTTCTGCTTCTTCCTGCCTGTGTATCCTTGAGCAAATCCTATAACTTCTCAGTTTCCTGATCTGTGAAATAAGGAAGTTGGACCTGATGGTCTCTGCATTTCCTTCCAGGTCTAGATGAATAATAATCATTATTATTATAGCTATCATTTATATAGATAGCACTTTAAAGTTTTCAAAGCACTTTACAACTATTATCTCATTTGATCCTTACAACAGCTATGGGAGATAGGTGCTATCATTATCCCTATTTTATAGATGGGGGAATTGAGGCAAACAGAGGTATGTGACTTTCCCAGGGTCATATTGCTAATTAGTATTAGAGACTGATTTTGAACTGGTTCTTCTTGACTCATCTTGTGCTCTAGCTGATAACTACCTAGCAGGTTATCCTGTGGTGATCTATGAGCACATAAGTTTCACTGGACCTCAGTTTCCTAATCTGTAAAATGAGAGCATTGAACTAGATCAGATAGCTGAAAAGCAAAGCACCTATTATATACCAGACACTGTACTAGCACTGAGAGGGAAAAAACCCCCCAAAAGATAGACCCTGTTCTCAAGGAGCTCAGTGTCTAATAGTAAGACAATGTGTGAATAACTATGTACAAAAAGCTATATATAGGATAAGTTGGAGATTATCAACAGAGGGAAGGTGCTAGTATTAAGGGGGAACCAGGTTAGGCCTCTTATAGAAGGAGAAATTTTGACTGGGACCTCAAGAAAGCCAGGAGGTAGAGATGAGGAGGGAGAGCAGTCCAAGCATGGTAGATGGCCAGAGAAAATGCCCAGAGGCAGGAGATGGAATGTCTTGTGTGAGGAACAGAAGGAGGCCAGTGTCACTGGATTAAGAAGTATGTGAGAACAGAATAAGGTTTAAGACTAGAAAGGTAGGAGGGGGTTAGGTTACAAAGGGTATTTAATGCCAAACAGAGGGTTTTATTTTTGATTCTGGAGACAATAGGGAGCCACTGGAATTTATTGAAGAGGGGGAAGATAAGTTTGACAGTCAAGTGGAGAATGGACTATAGTGAGGAAGAGAATTCAGGCAGGAATATTGCAACCATCCAGGCATGAGGTGATGAGGATCTACACCCAGGTGGTGGAGGTATTAGAGGAGAGAAGTGGGGCACATATGAGAAATGTTACAAAGGTAAAATCAACAGGACTTGACAATAGATTGGATATGAGAGTAGAGAGAGAATGAGGAGTTAAAGAAGACACCTAGGGAGTGAGTCTCTGTGATCAGGAGTATGGTGGTATCCTCAACAGTAATAGGAAAGTTAGGAAGAAGGGACAGTTTGGGGGCAAAGATCATGAGATTGGTTTTGGATATGTAGAGTTTAAGATATCTGTGAGATATACAGTTCGAGATATCTAATAGACAATTGGAGAAAGATGAAAGAGAGAGGTTAGGTCTAGATAAGTAGATCTGAGAACGATTAGCATAGAGATGATAATTCAATCCATGGGAACTGATGAGATCACTAAGTGGAATAATAGAATGGGAGAAAAGAAGAGGGCCCAGGACAGAGGCCTATAGGACACCCACAGGTAGGGGGTATGGTCTGGATGAAGATCTAATAAAGGAAACTGAGAAGGAGCAGTCAGACAGGTTGGAGGAGACCTAGGATCAAATAATGTCACAGAAACCTAGAGATGAGAAGGTATCAATTAGAAACAGATGCTTGACAGTATCAAAGGCTGCTGAGGTCAAGAAGAATGAAGATTGAGAAAAGGCCATTAGAGAGGTCTACTAAGGATTCTTGGTAACTTTGGAGAGAGCAATTTCAGTGGATTGGTGAGGTCGGAAGTCACACTGTAGAGAGTTAAGAAGAGAGTGAAACAAAAGTGAAGGCATTTATTGTAGATGGCCTTCTCAAGGAGCTTATCCACAAAAAAGGAGAAGAGGTAACACAACAGCTGGAAGGGAATGGATAGATGGATCTAGGGAGGATTTTCTGAGGATGGGCGAGACATGGGCATATGTGTAGATGGTAGGGAAGCAGCCATTAGACAAGGAAAGACTGAAGATAATTGATAGAGTGGGAATGATGGATAAAGCAATGTGCCTTGAGAAGATGGGATGGAATGGGATCACTTGTGCACATATAGGAATTTGTCTTGATAAATACAAAAACCACCTCTTTCTGTGAGACAGGGGTAAAAGAGGAGATAGTGGCAGAAGGCATCTAAGTCATGTGACAAGAAGAGGGAGCAAGAAGAGGAGCTCCTGGTAAATGGTTTCAGTATTTCTCAGTGGAATATGAGACACAGTTCTTAGCTGAGAGGATAGGGGAAATGGAGTCATGGGAAATTCAAGGAAGGATGAAAAGGTTTGGAAAAGCTGTTTTGAGGAGATATAAAAAGATTATCTTATAGTGGTGAGGGCCAAGTTGGTTGTGTAATATTAGTTTGTAGTGAACCCAGTCAACACAATTCCATGATTTTCTCCAGTTTTGCTCAGCAGCACATGAATAGGAGTAAAGTAGATGGAAGGATTAATCCAAGGCTGAGGCTTGGCAGAGCAAGATTAACAATAGGATAAGAGAGCAAAATAAAAGTGTAGAGTTGAACTAGTTCACCAAGAGGTCAAGATGGGCAAGGGAGGAGAGTGTAGTTAGTGTAGTGGTGAAGACCTGAGAAAGATTTGAGGTATTAGAGATCATAGTGAAAACAAAAGACAAGGTTTGGACTTATAAGGAAGAGTGAGAGGTAGAATGACAACAGATGGTGATCAAATAAGGGAATTTTATGAACAGTTCATGAACAATGAAGTGTTCCATTTTGGGGTGATGACAAGATTAAGGGTATACACATATCTGTGTGTGATTGAGGTGGGGTGGTGGAATAGGTCATGGGAAATGAGTAAATTGAGAAACTGGGGGGTTAGGGTGTTTAAGACAGTATCAAGATATATGTTGAAGTCCCTTAGTATAAGAGCAGGAGTTGGGGAGAAGAGAAAGACTATGAACCAGGTGTTGATTTTTGAGAAAGGAAGAGGATTACCCTGGGAGATGTTAGATAATAGCTATAAGAATTTTGATTAGGTGGTAGATAAGGATTGGGAGAACCTCATGGGGGGAGAGGTTACTGAGTACTGGTCATAGAGGGTGTGTTTGGAAGTGTCAATGGGAACAAGCAATATTCCAACTTTCCCTTCTTGACCAGTGAGTGGAGGGGGATGAATGAAAGTACAATCATTTCTGCAAAGGGTAGTAGTTAAGGAGGCTGTGTCTTCAGAAGAGAAACAGGTTTCAGCGAGAGACAGAGGGAGTGGGAAAGGATAAAATCGTAGCTAAAAGCCCATTTGTTATCTGTGGAGTGAGCATTCTAGGGAGCAGAGTTAAAGGGATGGGTAACCTTAGAGTGAAACATTGAAAGTGAGGGTGGGGTTGAGGTTGAGGGGGATGGAAATAAGGGAGCGGGTCAAGTCTGAATAATGACAGCCAGAGATTTAGGATTATTGGAATAGGAAGGGTATATGACCAGGTGAGAGTTTTTTTAAATTATTAAAGAATGAATTCAGGTAGATTATTTATATCCAGAGAGGTATGGCCACAAGGTGGACTCCTCTCAGGGTACTAATAAATTCAGTCAAGGGGACCCGTGGGGAAAGTTGTTTTTCGTTACTATCTTTCTTCTTTTCCTGCAGGTAGACTAGGTCAGACCAGGCCAGCAGACCAGTGGAGTGAGCATGGTAAAGTAGCATTTCTTTCCATCCAGGAAGGCAAGAATAGACCAATCTAGGTAGTGGGAGTAGGATAAAATGGCATCTTTCTCCTTCCCTTGAATTTAGAAAGAGGCCAAGAGAGAAGAATGATGGTCAATGAAATGGCCTCTGTCCTCTGCGAGCAGGCGGGATCCTGTGCAAAGCAGGTGAATCACTTCTATGATCATTTCCAGCATCAAATCTATGATCATATGAAGTCACATTACTTCTCTGGGCCTTGGTTTTCTCATCTGTAAAATGAGGGATTTGGAAAAGGTGATTTATGAGGGCGGGGGTCTATTACAGATATAATTCTGTGGTCTTATAAATGCTTAGCCTATTCGGGGTGAGGCACTGGAGAAAGGCAGGTTTTTGCACTATTTTAACTGGGACTCTGGTGAGAACTGTTGGTCAGAGTGAGTCATATATGAAGACCCTCTATACCTTATGTCCTAGGTCTCTGTTTATGGAAATCACTAGGATGTATATGTAAAGCTATGAGGATAATGGGATACTTAGGCAGTAAGACATCAGCCCAGAAATGTGAGTTAAAACATATCAAGCATAGACAAGCTTTCCTTTCCACATATTCCCTGAAGAATTGTATATTAGATGCAGACAGAAACAAAAGACAAATCCTTCCAACTCGTGAGGGGGCTTACCAGCTGTAGGCTTTACTCAAACATAGCAGCACCTGCGTATGTGCCCTTGCAGCTTGTTACATCAGTGAGTATGTTTGAGGGCTCAAGATGAATTATCCCATTGAATAGCTTTGTTATAATAGCAGAAAGGTTTAATTGCAAACTCTGAAACTGCTCCCTAAGATGAAAATAAAGCAAACAAACAGAAACAGCTCCTTGTTAGTACTGAGAAAGTGTCCTAGAAAATCAACTGCTTAATTGTAGTTTCTACATCCGCTCCCAAACAGGTTCAGTGTGCCGTCTAAACTGGATCCATGTCAGGCTTTAGAAAAAGAGCTCCTTGTCCCAGATGGCCAACATGTAAGAGGCCCAGAACTCCCCTAAACTACCCATTCTCTTCTGAAATACCCCATTATTAAGAACATTCACTTAACACATATAACATGTAAATTAAGTACTTATTATACAAGGTGCTACCGTATGTTCTAAGGAGAGAAAAAAAGAAGTGTCATTGGAAGCAAGGAATATTCCAGCTTTCCTACTTGACCAGTGTGTCATGGGGGAATGAATGAAAATGCAATCGTTGCTGGAAAGTGTGGTCAAGGAGGTTGTGTCTTGAGGAGGGAATCAGGAGCCATGATAGAGTCTCTACCCTCAAGAACCTTAGAATTGAAGGTAGGAAATAAGACATGGATGCAAATAATTAGAATATCAGAAAGAATATTAGTACGTAATATGGAAAAGAGTATAAATATGCTATGAGAATTCAATAGAGTTAGAGGTGACTTTTAGATAGGGCAATCAGGGAAGTCTACCTAGAGGAGGTGATGTTTCAGATTGTAACGTAATAAGCCATGTTTCTAATGTGGATGTTTGACAAGAAGTAAGCAGGCTTATACACCCTTATTAAGAGTCCCACTCAAACATGCTGGGGTTTATGACAAGAAGATCAGTAACTGGGGAAAAAACCCTTGTAAATATTCTCACCAACCATTGTCTCCATTGAAAGCAATGATTCTAGTCTATCAAAACCACCATCAGAGATACTTCTGATTCTGGAGATCTGACTCTTAACCTTAAGTTTAGCTGGAAAAAAAATATTATTGTAGAATGCAATTTTGTGTGGGTTGGCAGGTAAGAAACTCAAGTAAGACCATGTGACCCAAGGAATTTTCCAGCTGAAATGCAGAATTCTGTTATTCTCTGTGTTCATGTGTTTCCCTTGGGAAATGCCTATTTTTGAGACAGGGAGTCCTGTCTTTTCTGTACATGTGTTGTATAGGGGCACTGTTAGTTTATATTTATCTGCAGGTAGTAAGTAGCAAGGAACCAGGAAGCTGGTCTGATTCCTGCGAGTGATGGCTACTGACAAGAACCAAAGGATCTGAATCTGAGACTTTCTTTATTTTCTCAAGAAAAAGAACCTAGCAGCAATACCACTTCTAGGGGTTGTATCCCAAAGAGATCATAGAAGTGGGAGCAAGACCCATATGTACAAAAATATTTATAGCAGCTTTTTTTATGGTGGCAAAGAATTTGAAATTAAGGGGATGCCCATCAATTGGGGAATGGCTGGTTGTGGTATATGAATGTAATGGAATACTAACTATTAAGCTATAAGAAATGAGGAGCAGATGGATTTACCTGGAGAGCCTTATACAAACTGATGCTGAGTGAGAAGAGCAGAACCAGGAGAAATTTGTACACAATTACAGACACAACGTATATATGATGACCAGCTTTGATAGACTGGACTCTTCCCAGCAACGCAAGGTTGTAAGACAACTCCAAAAGACTCATGATGGAGAGACATGTCTACATTCAGAGAAAACTACAGAGTTTGAACGCAGATTGAAGCAAACTACCTGCTCTTGTTCTTTTTCTTGTTTGATTTTATTCCCTCTTTCCCATTGTTCATTCCATCTGTTACAATCCTTCTTTATAACCTGACTAATGTCTAATGTGAAAGTATTTGCAGATCCGATACTTGATTGCATGCCATTATGGGGGGAGAGAGGAGCTGGAGGGGGAGAAAATTTGAGACTCAAGGGATTGTGGAACTGAATCCTATAAACTAAAAGTAAACAAACAAATTAATAAAGACCCCAAAAAAAGAAAAAAAAAGAAAAAGAACCTAGGAGAGTGGTATAGTGGAAAGAGTTTTGAAATTGTGTTCAGGAGATGTGAGGGTTAAAATCTCAGCTTTTATAGTTATTAGATGGGTAATTATAAGCGACTCATTTGCTTTTAAAAACCGTTTCCTCATCTGTAAAACATAATACATACTATAGAAATAAGAGCTAAAATTATTTTTCCTAGGGGAAGAACATAGTGTCTTTGCAGATGGCCCTTGAAAGGTAAGTAATATTTCTACAACCATGAGGTTGCTAGGTATAAGGAAATATGGATAGCATTTCAATGGGCAGATATGAAGAGAATATATACTAAGTGTAATGAATGACTTGAGCAAAGGCATGGAAAGAGGAAAAGAGGAGAATGTTTTGGAAAGGTCAGAAACATATCATATTGGGACTTGAATGCCAAGACTGAGGACTTTGTGGAAACCATTGATCAAGGAAGGAGAGTATTCCAGATGGTAACTGCCATAAAAGATTGGAGAGGGTGGTATGAAATATGATCTGTGTGTGGTCTGGGCCTGCCTACAACATGGGGAAGTATACATGGGAGGAGGATTGTAAGAGAGAAATTTCTAGAGAAAAGTTTGTCTTCTGAAATGAAATTATAATAAATTATTTAATCAATGTAGAATATGAATTTGCTACTTTAAATTATAAAGTCATTACTGTAGCTATCCTGGTACCTCATTATCAAAGATGGGATGAATATGTGATTTGGATACAAATCCAAACAATTTTTAGGACTGTTTGTGTTCATCTCAGATCTAATATGTAATCTTATGTCATAGATTTAGAACTGGAAGGCTCCTTAGAGACCATCAAAGCCAACCCCTTTTTTTATAGATGAGGAAACTGAGGCTGGACCATGTTAAGTGACTTGCCCAGGGTCTCACAGTTAGTATTGTCTAAAGCAGGATCTGAGCAGCTACATGGTTCAGTGGACAGAGCTTTGGGCCTAAAGTCAGGAAAATTGAATTCAAATTTGGTCTCAGGCATTTACTAGCTTATGACCGTGGACAAGTCACTTAACCTGTTTGCCTCAGTTCCTCATCTATAAAATGAGCTGGAGAAGGAAATGGCAAACCACTCCAGTGTCTTTGCCAAGAAAACCCTAAATGGGGTCACAAAGAGTTGGACATGAGTGAAACAAATGAATAACAGCTACAAAAGCAGTATTCTCACTCAGGTCTTCCTAACTCCAGATCCAGGAATGAATCTTCAATACCACTTCATTGCCTCTAATCAATCAGCTAGTTAACTGGTCCTGGGGATGGTGTAGATAATATGGTGGCCATGGCATATGCATTGTCACTGTGATTTCACCCATAATAAGATAGGCTAAGTGTATTATTCATGCCAAACACAGCCATTAACATTCCTTGTACATCTCTGGTACATAACTGGGAAAGGTATACTGGATTAGGGGATAGAGTGTTGAACTGGGAACCAGAAAGACCTGAGTTCAAATCCTGCCTTTGGCACTTACTAGCTGCATGCCATGGATAAATCAGTTCACCTCTCTTCAGTTTGCTCATTTGTAAACTGGGAATAACAATTTCTACAGTACCTACCTCACGGGATGCTATCTCAAGTGAGATAACGGATGTAAAGTGTTTTGTAAACCTCAAGCTGCTATGTAAATGTCATTGGTGATTATTAGTTGATGATAGAATATCCAAAACTCTAGGGACACCTCATACTTGTCCACATTCACCTCAGCTGTCATTGCTCAAGGTTTAAAAGAGAATAGACCACAATAATAACTCATACTTATCTAGCACTTACAGGTTTATGAAGCATTTTCCTCACAACAACCCTATGATCTAGGAAATGCTGGTATTAATATGCTCACTTTTCCATTTTACAGTTGAGAAAATTGACACAGGTCAAACAGGGAGCAGTAAAGTGGTACAGTGAATAAAGGGCTGGATTTGGCATCAGGAAGACCTGAGCTCAAATTCTGCCTCAGACACTTTATGTGGGTGACCCTGGGTAAGTCACTTAACCGCTGTCTGACTCAATTTCTTCATCTGTATAATGGGGATAATAGCACTTCCCTCATAGGGTTATTATGATGATCAAATGAGATAACATATGTAGAATGCTTTGCAACCCTTAAAAAGATTATATAAATGCTAGTAGGAGGAGTAGTATAGTAACAGTAGTAGTAGTAGTAGTGGCGGCGGTGGTGGTGGTGGTGGTGGTGGTAGGAAAAAAAATTGACTCAAAATCACCTCTTCCCATTCCAAAATCAGCTCTCCTTCTACAACCCCATACTGCCTTTTATCTAATTCCTAAATCCCCTCCTCCAAATTGAGACATCCAAATCATTGTACATTCAATCTACTTTTTAGATTCAGCCTCAGTACAGTTTGAAAAATCTTGGCTGCAAAGTACCAAATTCGGGTACCAAATTAGAGGCACACAGCAGAGCTCCAAAGTTTAGCCTCATCCCGTAGATGTGAGGCTGGTTCACCTCATTTCACCCCTAGTCTAGGTTAGCTTTATTCCTTAGTCCCTGTGTCTTGAGTAAAGCAAGGTCCTTTTTCCAAGGTTTTTCATAGACAGTCTCATAGGTTCAGAACAAAGTTATTTTTGCCATCGTCCTTAGAAAGACATTTTGAATTGATTGTTCTTTATATCCTGGCTTCCATGTCGAGAATCTCTTGTACTAATCTCTTCCCTTAGACTCCAACTTGGGACAGTTGGGATCAATAGAGTGCTATCACGAATAAATAAATCTCCTTTAATCCGAAATCACATCATCTAAGGTTTTTTCTTCATTCTTTTTCAGTCTTGTATTATCTTTTGTCTCAGAGTCATCATTGTCCCCCAAAGTGAGAAGATCTCAAAACCTGCAGGATTGTTGTAGGTCTTGAGAGAGAGACAGAGAGAGAGAGAGACAGAGAGAGAGAGAAAAAAAGAGAGACAGAGAGACACAGAGAGAGAGACAGAGAGAGAGAATGAGAGAGAGAGAGAGAAAGAGAGAGAGAGACAGAGGGAGGAGTCTCAGGAGGAACACAATAATAGCAAAGTGTCTTTAGGAAATCTGCTCTTGGTCAACTGACTTCATTTCATAAGACTTGAACAACTAACTGTTTTGGCCACATTGTTTACTAGAACACAGTAAAGTAGCTTTCCTGTAGCAAAATAAAGAACTGTCTGTTTAGTCATTTCTTCTACTGATCTTTCCACTCAGCTTCATCACCCCTGGGGCATGGAGAGAAGGACTCATACAGCAGAAACTTGTCTAGAATGGGTCTCCATTTGGGAGAAAATAGGGGCGATACGGGTTGAGATGTCTCTCCTAGTCCTCAAAGGCCACTCTATGTTCTGGTCCTATCCTGCTGGTCCTGCACAGCTCCCTAGTCAGTCATGCCCTGGTCGCATCTTTGCTCTAAGTCTCTGTTTTTGCCACTCCAACTCTTAAAGATCTTTGTCTTGGAGTTCATCCTTTACTGTGGCCAATTTGGGATATAGCAACTGCTTGCAAAGTAATAGGCAGCTGTAGGCTATCTGCCCCCACCAGGAGCTCCCAGTCTCCAGAGCCTCTCTGTTCCCAGCTGCATGGAAAGAATGGAATTTAATGAAATTGTGGACCGGAAATCTCTTCAAGGGCAAAAGAAGAGGAAACTTATACTTGCTGGGAATTATGACCACATACATTTCCTGCCTTTGCCATGGTCACGTCCCCATTTCTTCCAGTAAATTTCATTGAGGTGGCATGAATATTAGTTATACCACCAACTAGAGATTTTTAAAAATGAAGGTATATAAATACTACCTTTTATCTAATTTCTAAATTCCATTTTAGTTGCCTTCTTCCAGAGTGAGATAAAGAGCTTCCTTTGTTATATAAAGAGTTATCCATCACTATAAGTATTTAAGCACAGACTGGATATTCTAGAAAGGCGAGGTCCTTCACTGAATGAAATATGTGACTAGCTGACCATTAAGGTCCCTTCTAATTCTAGATTCTATTATTCAGGACATAGGATATAGGATCAGGACACAGAGCAGCCTCTGAGGACTAAGGGAGACATTTCAAACCCTATTTTCTTCCAAGGTTTGGAGACCCAATCTTGGCAAATTTCTGTTGTGTGACTCTTTCCCTCCTCCTCTCTTATCTCCTGGCCTCCCCGGTTTCTTTCAAGCCTCAGCTAAAATCCTACCTTATCACAGAAGTCTTCCCTCTGTTGATTGTCTTCAGTTGCTCCTGTATATATAATGGCTGTGCATAATGTTTTTATGTTGTCTTCTCCATTAGAATATGAGTATTTCTGCAGTGCATAGTATTATCCTAGGCTAGGATGCCATGGAGCTGGAAGCTGGAAGAGGTGATGGTGAAGTAACATCTAGCAGAGATTGTGGGACCAAGGTGAGCAGGAACAACACAAAAACATCAGTGGTGCAGCAGGATCACAATGCGAGCTGTCCCTCTTCCCTCATGGCTTGGTCACATGGCTTCCTTTCACATGTGCCTCTCTATTTGTGAACTCTATGGGCTGTCCACTCTTCTTAGAGATTCTGTGTGTATATTTGTGGAAGAGTGTGCTGCAGGTTTGTGAGGGAACTGTTGTATTGTTGCCTTTCTTTCAGTGCCATTTCAGCATATACTTTTGAATATTAATGAGTTAATTGGCTGACTCTTAAAGCTAAATATGGATGGACACTTGTGAGCTAGTTTTAAGATTGTGGACCTACAAAATATCTTGAACTCGGACTAGTCACTTTTTTTAGAGGATCCGACCTAAGAATGAATTGAGTGGGGTAGCTCAGAGGGGGCACACTGTTAGCAATATTCCATATCATCTCCTAGTTAAATTCTGAACCTGACAGTAATTGATGCTTGAAGCTGTGCAAAATGGCAGTGATAGAAGTAATCAAGACATCTGCAGACTGAATGCCCTCTGGTGGCCAGTGGGGACACTGTAGCCTTTAGTAAAGCCAGACCACACATGTGCCTTGGAGAAACTGAAATGATCTTTGAGCTGATGGCTCAAGGAGAATAACATATGGTAGACTTCTCAGATTTACTGAACTCCCTTAATGGACAATCAGTTCAGTGACAAACTGCCTTTCTATAGGCTTATAGAAAGTAGCATATGAACTGATTTAGACTGCTTGCACTGCACACCCAAAGTGTTATAATAAGTAATCCTTCTTACACCACATCAAATCACAAACTATTAATACCTTCTTGAATTATGCAATTCTTTCTTTAAAAAAAAAACCATTTATTTATTTATTTTTAGTTTTTAACATTTTGTAAGATTTTGAATTCCAAATTTCCCCCCTCCTTCCCCTCCCCCCTCCCCAAGACAGCAATGCACTATACATGTATAATCATATTAAACATATTTCCATGTTAGTCACATTGTGAAAGAAGAATTATGACAAAAGGGAAAACCAAGAGAAAGAAAAAAAAGAGAGAGAAAATAGTATATTTCTATCTGCATTTAGACTCCATAGTTCTTTCTCTGAATGTGGATAGAATTTTCCCTCATGAGTCTTTCAGAATTGTCTTAGATCATTGTATTGCTGAGAAGAGCTAAGTCTAACAAAATTGGTTATCAGACAATGTTGCTATTACTATGTACAATGTTGTTATGGTTCTGCTCCCCTCACTCAGCATCAGTTCATATAAGACTTTCCAGGTTTTTCTGAAATCTGCCTACTCATCATTTCTTAAAGCACAACAGTATTCCACTATATTCATAAACCACAACTTGTTCAACCATTCTTCAATTGATGGGTATCCCTTCAGTTTCCAATTCTTTGCCATCACAAAAGGGCTGCTATAAATATTTTTGTGCAAATGTTTTGTGGTTTTTTTTTTGCCATTTTTATGATCTCTTTGGGATATAGACCTAGTAGTGGTGTTGGTGAATCAAAGGGTATGCACAGTTTTATAGCCCTTTGAGCATCAACTACATAATTCTTGACCTTGTTCTTCCATAAATTCTCTATAGGGAATCTACCTAATATTCTTTTTTTCTTTTTTTCTTTTTTATACTTGTCCTTATCCTTTTTTTCAATTTTTTAATTTATAGTTTTCAACATTTATTTCCACAAGATTTTGAGTTACAAATTTTCTCCCCATCTTTCCCCTATCCCCACCCCAAGATAGCAAGCCTACTGAATCCCCCTTCCCCAAATCTGTTCTTTCTTATATTTTCCCCCATATTCTCCCCCAACATTCTAGTAGGGCAAGATGAATTT
This sequence comes from Pseudochirops cupreus, assembly GCA_028627135.1. NCBI lineage: Eukaryota > Metazoa > Chordata > Mammalia > Diprotodontia > Pseudocheiridae > Pseudochirops > Pseudochirops cupreus. The sequence goes on from CM053584.1 coordinate 272,502,140, forward strand.
CTATACCCCAGTTCCTGTATATCTTATTTCCCAGTTGCCTGTAAAAAACAATTTTTTAAAACATTTGTTTCTAAAACTTTGATTTCCAGATTCTTTCTCTTCTTCCCTCCTCACCCATCCCCACTGGGAAGACAAGCAAATCAATATAGGTTTTACATGTAGTTATGCAAAATGTTTTCATAGTAGTTATACTGTGAAAGATTAACTATATTTCCCTCCATCCTATCCCACCCCCCACTTATTCTATTTTCTACTTTGACCCTGTCCCTTTTCAAAAGAGTGTGCTTCTTACTACCCTCTCCCCCAATCTGCCCTCACTTCTATCATCTCCCCTCTTATCCCTTTACTCCCTACTTTCCTGTAAGGTAAGATATCCAATTGAGTGTGTATATTATTCCCTCCTTAAGCCAAATTCAACATGAGTAAGGTTGACCCATTCCCTTTCACCTTCTTATTCTTCCCCTGCATTGTAACAGGTTTTTCTTGCCTCTTTTCTATGAGATAGTTTACCCTATTCTATCTCTCCCTTTCTTCTTCTCTCTCACCTCTTAATTTTATATTTTAGATATCATCCCTTCATATTCACCTCATCCTGTGCCCTCTGTCTATGTATACATGTACACACATATACTTACACTCACATAAATATTTATACACACATACACCCTCCTATATATACATATGTGTATGTATACATGTATATATACATACATATATATTCCCTCCAA
>CM053584.1:272512030-272537341 GCA_028627135.1 Pseudochirops cupreus
CCATCTTGGCTCCGCCCCCTGTTAATGAACTTCTAAGTTAATTGACTTTTGAATTATTGAGGTTGTTCCCTCCATAAAACTAGATATTCTTTAAACCCACATAAAACCCATTCCCCTGACTAGAGTTACTTTTCCAAATATCCCTACAAGGCACTTAAACACAATTGTAATTTCTTCATCATGTACAGTTATATCACATTTCCATAGCAAATAGGCCATTCCAGCAGTAACTTCAAGTGCATGAGTGAAAGAAATGTTAAATAAGACTGGAAAGATAGGTTAAAGCCAGACTGTAAAGAGTTTTAAAAGTCAAACATAGGAATTTGCATTATATTCTAGAAATGATAAAAACATCATAGAAACTTCTTGAGCAGGAGTGATATGGTCAGACCTGTGCTTTAAAAACATCAGTTTGGCATCTGTATGGATCATAGGTTGGAGAAGAAATAGACTGGAAATGAGGAGACCAAAGAAGAGTTTATTTCAATAATTTGAGTAAGAGGTGATAAGGGCCTGAATTAAAATGGTAGCTATGTGAGTAGAGAAGTGGGAACTGAGGGGAGAGATATTATAGAGATTGACTCAAGACAAGGTAAAGAGTGGAACAATAATGACCTGAAGATGATTCCAAGGTTATAAACCTTGAAAGATGGTGATGCTGTTGACAGAAATAAGGTAGTTGGCAAGAAAGACAATAGGTTGGCTTCTAGCTGTGTAGAAGTTGAGATATCAATGGGATGTCCTGACAGTGATGTCCAGATGGCAATTAATGGTGCTCAGGAGAGAGACTGGCTGTACTGGAGGTTTTTTGTATGGAGGTAAAAACCGAAACCATGGAAACTGACAAGATCATCAGGAGCTCCACTTAAGAAGGATGCCAAGGTCACTTTCCAGGTAATGCCCTGCTACTCTTTCCTGTTTTGACTTGGGTCTTCTCTGGCCCTGACTCCTGCTATAGTTTGGTGTGGGCTACCTGGGGTGCTGACTTAGCTTTGTCTCCTTCTGTGGCTCTGGTGCAGGCTAGTCAGGCTTTGTCTCTTGCACTGTCCCTTCTGTCCAATCTGGATTTTCTCTGCTCAGAGCTTCCATGGGTTTCTGGCAATTTTGTTGTGAATTTTTGGGTGAACAGAGGGGCTTAAAACCTTTTCACTTTGGTTTTCTTTATGATTGTTCTTTCTGGTGCCTTTTGGGAGATTTATTTGTATAGGATCTGGGTTCTTCTGTGTCCTAGCATGCCACAGTCTTTGCCTGAAGACCCATTAATGTCTATCAGTAGACAACGAGGTATAGGGGACAGAATCTAGGGTTGGGTCAGGAGGACCCAAGTTCATATCTGGTCTCAGACACTTACTAGTTATGTGACCCTGGCCAAGTCACTGTACCTGCTCTGTGCCTCAGTTTCCTCATCTGTAAAATGGAGATAACAATAGCATCTATCTCCCAGGATTGTTGTGAGGAATAAATGACACAATGATTATGAGGCAGCAAGGTTCCACAATAGTTAGAGCCCTGGGCCTGGCATCAAGAAGTCTTGAGTTCTTATCTAGCCTCGACACTTAATAACTGAGTGATCCTGGGCAAATTACTTTAACCTCTGTTTACCTCAGTTTCCCCAATTGTAAATGGTAATAATAGTACCAGAGTTGTTGTGAGGAGCAATTGAGATAACATTTATAAAGTATTTAGCAAACGAGTTCTGGGTGCATAGTAGACACTTAAATGATTGTTTCCTTCCTTCTTTCCATCAATAGCCAATCTCTATCAAAGTCTATGATTGTAAATGCGACTTCTACAGAGAAAGATGAGTTAGTAAAGCATGCACATACATAAGTAATAGTTATAGACTAGTAATTTTGTGCCTATTCTCAAAATAAATGAAATCTAATTTGATAGCAAAATAGTTTTATATGGAAAAATGTATTTGGACCACGTACAGTACTACACACTTGTAATCTCCATTTCAGGGGAAGTCAAAACAGCTGGATGGTTTGAATTCAGGAATTCCGAGATGCAGTATGTTAAAAGCTGATCAAACATCCACACTGAGTCCACCAAGAATATGAGAAGCCCCCGAGTGAAGGGGTCTCTGGGATGCCCAAGGAGGGGCAAAATGGCCCAGATCAGAAATGGAACATGTCCAAGTCCCCATGTCAGTAAGTACTGAGATCAGGGCAATGAGAAGCCACTATTCTTCTAGCCTAGGTATGATAGGGAGACTTGTTCCCATAATATTAAATACATATACATCTATATTTGCAAATATACATGCATTTTATACACATATATGTGTACATATGTATATGTCTATATATGCATACATATACACATATGTGTTTTTATAGGTTCAGATAATACAGATAGAATCAAACAATACTTCCAAGAACATCTTTAACTCGGTTACAATACATCTCAGTTTCTTTTGATTTCACATAAAAAAATATATCTTTAGATATTTGTCACTGAGACATAGTAATAATTGATTATAACATAGCAGTGCAAGTAAATCTTGGAAGGATTTCCCAGAAGATGCATGGATGACAAGCATTCTTTTATTCACAGACAGGATGACAGAAGTTTCAAGAAGGGGGTGGAAGAAGAAACATCAAAAGAATCTTCCTGATTCAAAGTGTTACTTTAAAGGCTAGAATGCTCTACCAAAGAAAATCACAAAATGTCCTTTGTAGATGATTCATCAACTCACTTGCCTAAAGGCAAAGAGCTAGATGAGGTGGTATCTCACAGTACCTTTCACCCCAGCTGGTCAGTGATCTTTGATCAAGGGCTCAAATCTGTGGCCATACACCATCAAGAACAAAATGAGATTCAATCAAACTTGCAATTATTTATTGGGCACCTACCAGGTACAAGGCACTAGGCTACATAAAGCAAAACCAAGATGGTAAATCATAAGAAAAATGGTAGCAAACGTTCATTTTTGGCTCAGTCAGCTGAGCTTAAAAGGAATTTGCCATAGCTCTAGTTGTACTCACCTGGCATTGCTTGGTAGCTTGCAGATATCTGTTGTTGCAGCAATCTCAAGCTACAGTAGGATTGGTCAGACTTTTTCCCACCTTTGGGGCCAGAGCATTGACTGCCTACTTGCTTTGGTATGAATAAAGGTGTACACCCAATGGCACCACTCACACATAGGCATTTGTATAGGGGATTAGGTTGAAAAACTTGGCCATTGTGATAATGCACCTTGTTGAGTTCACATCCTACAGCTATGAGATCTGAAAGCAGAAAACGACCAAATCACCGAAGAAGAAATGAGCTATGATATTTTGTGCTTCTGTTCAAAAATAGGAGAAGATATATCTATATCTTTTCTGGTGCAAAAGTCTCTACTAGATATTCTACACTGGGAACATTCTTTTGCAATAATACCTAAATATACAAAAGGGAAATTAGAGATTTTTTTAAAATTACATATGGATAGTTCTCCTGCCCCTACCTCCAAGTGATTAAGCACCCATCCCCTAAACAATAGTCTCCTGTCTTCTCCTTGCATTTTCTGGATTTCTTTTTTTTGGACGAGGAAAGTAAAGCAATTGGGGTTAAGTGACTTATCCAAGGTCACAGGGCTAGTAAGTGTTAAGTATCTGAGGTCATATTTGAACTCAGGTCCTCCTGACTCCAGGGCTGGTGCTCTATTCACTGTGCCACTAGCTGCCCCCATTTTCTGGATTTTTAAGCACCTAGGAGAGCTGGAAGTGTGAAAACATAATAGCCTCGGAGGGAGTCAGCCATAAAGGAGATCAATTGTCAGTTGCACTTTGGTGGGACTTTAAAAGATCCTTTGAGTTATTCTCTCTGACTTTAGATGTGTATCTGCTTCAAAGGGGAAGAGATATGAAGGAGATTGTGATGGATAGGAACTTCAGAATGTCATTAGGCCAGTCAACCACCTGATTCTCCTAAAAGATGATCAGAGTTCGGTTATAGCCTCTCCAAGAGCCAAACTATGAATAGAAGTTAAGAGTTGGGTCCAGCAATGGAAGCTGGTGATGTGGGGAAGTCTTGCATTTCTAAGTCAGTGAATAGTGGATAGCAATCATTTACAAAATGGCCTTTAGGAGCTTCTGTCTCCACTGGGAAAAACAGGGATGAAATATAGAAGAGAAGGTGGGGAACTGGCAGTTGAGACAGATTCTACCTCAGTCAATCCACTTTGGATTTTAATATTGTCCCTTTTACTTTCTATTCCACTTTAGGAAATTCTATTTAGTCTGAACTCCAGACAAGTTAATTTTGGGGGGCTATTCTGAGAAGGGAAAACAAGATCAGGGAATCTATAATGGAATGAGAAATTGATGTTATGATTTTGATGGAACTGTTTTATACTTCTAGGTTTGAATTCAAATTCCAGGCTCTAGGGAGAGTACTAAGTCTGGGAGTGCATCTAGTTATAAATCATTGGGGGTGGGTGTGTGTGTGTGTCTATGTGTATGCGTGCGTGTGTGTGTCTGTGTGTGTGGGTATGGGTGTGGGGGGTGTGAGGGGGTGTGTGTGGGTGTAACACCCAGGCCAAAGAAGAAAAGCAATGTCTGAATAATAATAATTACTCACATCTTATTTCATGCTTTAAGGGTATACAAAGCACTTTCCTCACAGCAATACTTTCAGGTAGCTGGTGAAAATATTACTCCCATCTTGTAGATGAAGAAACTCAGGCTCAGGTTCGTTAAGAGACCCAGATGTCTCCTGATTCCAAGTTTAAAGCTTCTTCATATGAAAGGCATTATGGTAAGCAAATAGAGCACCAGCTTCAGAATCAGGGGATCTGGGTTTGGATCCCACCTCAGACATTCACTAACAGTGATCATAAACAAGTTCCTCAGTTTGCTTATCTAAAAAGAGTCACAATAATACTTGTACCACCTAATGCCAGGCACATATGATGGCTCTCCTGCTCCCATCTCCAATGCCCAAGCAGTCATCTGCTAAACAACAGTATATGTTCCATGAATGTGTGATGAAAGCATTTTATAAAACTTTGTTGCATGTGTATGATTTAATTTTACTATATTTCCTCATAATTTTGTTCACCCAAAACTATGATTTAATAAGTGTAGGAACTCCCATTGTGGAAACTCTCTCCATAAAGTTAGATAGACAGCTCTCTATATTTTGTAATATGATGTACCTGGAGCATCATAAGGTTAGGTCACTTGCCTATGATTATACAGTGTGTATCAAAGTCAGAACTTAAACTCAGATCTTCCTGATAGCCACTATATCATGCTATCTCTCTATGTTTTTACACTAGTTAAATTATAAAAAGCAGTCACAGTGAATGGAAGGTAGACTTTAGAGTCACTTAGACATGAGTTCAAGTGCCATTTCTGACATATAATTAATATCTATGTATACTAGGCAAGTCTCAGTATCCCAGGCAACTTTCTAAAACCATGTTATAGAGCAATTACTGATCCCCATTAGTGGAAGAAGCATCCTTGCTGAGAGTTTCCAAATTCATGATATCACAGTTCCAGATCAAAAGCTTTTTTTTTTCATTACAAAAGGGCTAAATTTAGGGTGAACCAAGTGCTAGGAAAAACCTCACCGTGCTCCCTGGGATATAGCAAATAAAAAGTAATTGGATTCATTTATTTACTCCTATGGTGCTTTTAAATCTTCTAAGCATTTTCAAATGGTTTTTCCATTTTTAAGCAACAGACCTTAAAGGCAGTTAAGAAACTCTTATCACTGATTATTTAACAAAAATCTCACAGGTCCTTATATATACTTGCATCTCTTCCTACTTTCCCATTGATGTTTAGCCCCATGGAGCCCATCCATGTAGAGACTAAAAAGCCACTTGGTTTTTAGCCAAATATTAGAGTGGGTTTCCCAAACTAACCGCTCTCTTTCTTTTGTTTTTATCTCATCATTGCAGAAGGGGATGCTTCTTCCCCATCCTTGCCCCAAGTGCCAACAAGATGGAAAAATGTCACTTACATGCACACACTCCTGTCTCATACCTAGGCTTGTCCACAGAGTAGTCACAGTAAAGGCCTTTGTGCGGGTCGCAGACCTCTGCCTCATTGCAGGTGTCCCCAGGCTGCTTGGCACAGACTTTACAGCACCCACAGCCATCATTCACCAGGCTCACCCCAGGTGAGCACCTGGGCTTCCGCTGAGGGCACTGGCATGGCCAATGGCAGAACTCTTTCCTCTGATAAGCTTCAGTGACTTCTGTTGCCTTTGCTTCAGACCCCCCATTAGCAGCTTGACCATTGCCTTGAGCCCTGCAACAGGACTTACAGATAGTTTGACATTAAGGATCACACTAAGGTCTTAGGCATTTTCTCCTCTCACCTAGAATGCCTTCTCTGCCTTCCCTTGAATAAAACCAAATTCTACCCATTCTTTAATCCTGGCTCAAGTCCCATTGCTCCTATAAAGTATTATTTTACAGTTAAAGAGCAGGCTAATTTTTCAGCCCTGTGAACTCAAGTACACTCATCATCAGTGGCAGACAAGTTCTCCAAGCCAGTGTTACACAGCATAGCACTGAATTATACATTGATCAATTTATTCCTTGCTATACACATTAGTGCACTGGATTCTTTCTGATGCCCTTAGATGCTCCTGTAGGATCACAAGCAAGTACTCCCTTTTGTAACTACGCCAGCAGTTCTGTGAGGTAAGGAAGAAAAGGGTATCACCTGCATCTGCCTAGCCCTCTTAGCCCCAAAGTGTCATAAATGCCTGATGCTGCATGTATGATGGTTATGAATTTATCAGTCCCCCAAATTCATTTTTAAAAAGATTCTCAAAGAAAAAAATATCCTTGAAAGCAACTCCTAATGGTTTATGATGTGGAATCCGATCTTTCTTTTCCACTCCACGTGGGTCATATCACAGAAGCTGTTATGGGACATGGGCAGAGATGTGCTGGTAAATGTTTAACACCTGGCTCCCCAAAAAGGCACAACAGATTTTTAATTTTGCATCATAAACATTTCCTCCATCATTTTTTTTTGGAGGGGGAAACGCAAGACCACTGGGGTTAAGTGACTTGCCCAAGGTCACACAAGTAGTAAGTATGTCAAGTATCTGGATTTGAACTCAGGTCCTTCTGACTCCAGAGCCAGTGCTCTATTCACTGTACCACCTAGCTGCCCCTCCATCCTTCTTAAAACAAGGCAACCAACAATACAATTCTAGCTTTGATTGGTAGTATTTACTGATTTCTGAGGTATAAATAGTTAGAATACTGAAATTTTAACAATCAGCTCTCTGGGAAGAGTGGGCTCCAGCATTCCCCTATCCTTCCAGTGCATAGAAGATTGGACCTGTACAGAGCCTCAGAAGTCGTCAAACTCCTTATTTTCCAAATGAGGAAACTGGGGCCCAGTGATGTGCCTGTGGTCAGTAATTAAGTCAGATACAGAATCTAGCTCTTCCTATCCAATGATCTTTACATGACACCATTCTCTTTTTCCACTTTATAATCTCACCCTCAGAAACTTCAATCTTTTACATAATCTCAACGATCACTTTTGATTCTAGAATAATAGAAAGGAAAAAAAAAGACCTGAGAGATCAGCTGGTCCAACTTTTTCATTTCACAAGTGAGGACACTGAGGCTCAGGGGAGGGGTGATCTTGCCAAAGGTCACTCAAGAAGCCAGAAGCGGCAGAACCAGATGAATTACTGTCCTGGTTTGAACTTCTTTCCAGGACTACACATTTTCAACTACCTTCAGGACATTTCCATCTGGATCTGACAAGGAGGACTAGTGTAAGGGCTTGGAAAAGTCTTTTCTGAGGATGGGAAATATTAATTCACTTATTTACACAGTCTAGTACTCACAATGAATCATTCCAAAGTTAGAGTCAGAAAGTTGTTCAGTCACTTCAGTTGTGTCTGACTCTTTGTGACCCTATTCAGGGTTTTCTTGGCAAAGATATGAGAGTGGCTTGAAAGACCTGAGTTCAAATCCAGCCCCAGACACTACTAGCTGAATGACCCTGGACAAGTCACTTAAATTTGTATTTGCCTCTGTTTCTTCAACTGTAAAACAGGAATAATAGCGCCTACCTCCCAGGGCAGCTATAAAGATCAAATAAAATCATACTTCTAAAGCACTTAGCATTCAGGCACCTAATAAATGTGTATTCCCTTCCTCTCATAAAGTCAAAAACTCATATCTTGTAAAAGGTTCACACTGTGAACCTTTGATCATACTTCCTCATCCTGTCACTCAGAAGCAACTTGATCTAATGAGTAGTATACTGACCTTGCAGGGGAAACTTGGGTTCTAATGTCACCTCAGAAACCTACAACCTGTTTGACCCTGTAACTCATCTCTAAAAGGAAGGAACCAGACCCGGTGGCTATAATGGTCTTTCTTTCTCTAAATCTATGATCTAAGTACCTATTCTTCTACAGCTACCCAGTCACCCCACTTTCAGATTTTACTTAAAGAAGAACTTCCTTATCATTAGAGTTTGGTCACATTTAGCAATTCTGGCTTATCTACACTTCCAAAACAGTCATTACTGCAGATTGTGGAAATGGCAGCTAATTTAACACAGCTCACCTGAATTCTTCCTTTTACCTAAATTTTCTTGTTGTTTTTTTTTTTAATAGCTATGGTCAAGACTGACAAAATATAATTAAGTTTTGTTGCTTCTTAGACTCACAATTATGATCATTTTTTAAAATCTCATGCTGTGTTAGAGGCCATATGGCTTAGTGGACAGATAACTGGCTTCAGAGCGAGGAAGACATGGGGTTAAGCCCTGACCATGACTTAGAGTGGCCATGTGGACAAGTCACCTGACTGTTCATTGCCTGAATCAGCTCTCTATAGTGACAAGTTGAAAAACAGTTGCCATTCCACATAGACAATGTGCTTCCTCAGGGGTAATTCTCTAAAGAGACTAAATTACAGGTGTGCCACCCTCCCCACAAGATGTATATATAATAATTGCTGTAGAACCTATCTCTATCTTTTCTCCCCTTCCCTCACCCCAGTTTCTCTGCCCATGACCAATCCTTTAGATTTGATTCTTGAACCAATTCAGTACAGTTCAATAATTAACCAAGTACCCCAAGAGCACCATTCTAGGCACTGGGCACCATGATGGAGTAGAAAGAACACAGGATTTGGAGTCAGAAGACCTGAATTCTAATTTATCTCTGCTACTTACTACCTGTGTGGCCTTTGCCCCCCCCACCCCAGGGCTCAGTTTCCCTATATGTAAAATGAAGGTGGTTGGATTAGAAGATTTCTGGGGTTCATTCCAGATCTAAATCCTATGAAACACTATCAGGAAAAAATAATATTGTCTTTGCCTCAAAACCAGAAGAGCAAAAGCAAAAAATATCCTAATAGCCATAATATGACGCATCATTAAGGGGCCTCCTGGCTTTCACAATAAAATACTGACAAGACTGTTCCAAGACCACCACATTGACAATTCCACTCCCCACTCTCCAGAAGCCATGGATACCTTCCTGTGTTTTTTAAAGTGCCGAATGAATTTTTAAAAATAGATTCGACTGTGTATCATCAGTTCCTAGGGAGAACAAATAAATAATTCACCATGGTCTATTTCTACCATTCCCACCCCAATTTTTTGTTTTGCTTTGTTTTTTGTTTGTTTGTTTTTAAAACTGAGTTAATGGCAAGCCCACACAACACAGTTTTATTATGAAAATAAACTTTTCTTTGGAGACAGAGCTTTCAATATTTCAAAAATAGTACTAGCTCTTTAGAAGAGTGAAAAACATACACGTTGAGAGGAAAAGTCTGCTGTGGATTGTAAAAGGTAACTGTTCCCTCAACTCCTCTTCCAAACAGGAGCAGACATAACGGAAACTTTTTGTTTGCAAAAGTCTGTTTTTTCCAGCAGTCTTTTGCACATTCTGTAACCAGGTTGTGGAAAGCTGGGCCTTGGCTTGGAATGGGAATGAAGAAGTAGTGTTTACCCCTCCTGTGGGCCCCGGCAATGCTGCTAGTTCCCAAAGAGATGATTCACCAAAGAGAATCCCCCATTCCTCTATCTCCATTCCCAAAATGATTAAAAATCAAAAGGTTATTCAAATCCCTTGAAAGAGAGATACTAGTTATTGCAACAAGAGTCCCTCTCTGAAACACCTTTGATTCATTCAATACTTAAACTAAAACAAGATTTCATTCAGTGTGGAAAATAGCTTGCTAACTGGGATGAAGAATCTCCTCCATCAATTCCCTGACACCATTTGTGCCACCCCATAAGCCCCTCTTCTCTTCTTCCTTTTTTTCATTTCTCACGTAAAGAAATAAGTGCTTCTATAGTCCCTGAGGTGGAAAGAACTGGTCAGAGCTTACCTGAGAAGCCCAAGTAGTGATGAGAAGAGAGAAGGAGAGCAGTCCCTGCATGTTCCTAAGCTCAGCCTCCAAGGGAAAGTGAGAGATAGGGAGAAGACTGGGTCTGCTCATTGCTCACTACACAAAGCTCGCCTCTGTCTCCTCTGCAAACCCTACCTTTCCCCTGCCTGAGAGGACAGACACACACACACACACACACACACACACACACACACACACTCACACTACCTCACCAACTCTGGCTGATACTTTTGAACTGAATTTTCATTTTCAAAGTTCAGAATTCATTTCTGAGCCACACTAAACTCTTCCAGTGCACCATAATTATAATAATAATTTAGGGAGAGGAACTAAACCTGAGATGTAAATGGTACAGGGAACTCCCTGTGAGGAAACTCCCTCTACCAATGTGAGTTTAACACCTTTTCTGCAACTTAGTCTTAGAAAATTGCCTGGAGCCCTTAACAATTAAGTGACTTTCCTAGGATTACAGTTAGTATAGATCAGAAATGGATCTTGAACCCAGATCTCACTAGCTTCAAGGCTTGCCCTCTATCCATCATAGCCTGCATCTTCATCATCCTCATCATTATCATTAGTCATCATCCTTGACAACCAACAGAGGATGAGCTAACATCCCAATACTTTCATTCCGTGGCAAAAAGCATTTATTTTATTCACCTGTGCCATGGTCTAGAAAACATTAAATGTGAAAGAACAGACGAATAATGAATTGTCCATTTTAATCTGAACGCCACTGAAAAATATAAGAATGAGATGACATATTGTTATATAAAATATATGTTCATATATGAACATATGTTCATGCACAAATATATGTTCACATATGAACATGTGTTCAAATATGTAAACATATATTTTTATTAATCATATCCATCATATATGAACAGATGTTCAAAAGATGAAAATACTATTCATCAATGGCAATATATTTTTATTCATCAATAACAATTATGTTATTTGATCTTCAAGAAGTTTTTCTTTCTTTTCTCTTTTCTTTTTTTTTGGAGGGCAATTGGGGTTAAGTGACTTGCCTAAGGTCACATGGCTAGTAAGTGTTAAGTGTTTGAGGCCATATTTGAACTCAGGTCCTCATGACTCCAGGGCCGATGCTCTATTCACTGTACCACCTAACCATTCCTCAAGAAGTTTTTTTCAGTTGTGTTCAACTCTTCATGACCCCATTTAGTGTTTTCTTGGTAAGGATACTGGAGTGGTTTGCCATTTCCTTCTCCAGCTCATTTTACAGATGAGGAAACTGAGGGTTAAGTCACTTGTTCAGGGTCACACACCTAGTAAGTGTCAGATTCAACACTGAAGTCAGATTTGAGCTCAGGAAAATGAGTCTCCCTGACTCCAGGCCCAGCACTCTATCTACTGTGCCACCTAGCTCCCCCTTCAAGAAGATACATATGTGTGTGTATCTCTCTCTTTCTCTCTCTCTCTCTCTCTCTCTCTTTCTCTCTCTCTCTCTCTCTCTCTCTACATATATATATATAAATATATATGTATATATATATACATATATATGTGTGTGTGTGTGTGTGCGTGCATATATGTATCTACATGCCCATACACATAAAGAGAGAGAGAGAAGTTTGTTTATTTTAAAACTAGACCTATAATTTCAGCGATGAAGGGGGTTCCTGGCAAGAAACTTCCTCTGCCAATGCAGACCAGGACCTGCATTGCAGGGACTTACCAGGGGCATGACTTGCTCCAGATTCACACAGAAAGTGGGACTTGAACGCAGGTCTTTTTGATTCAGAAGCCAGCTCTTTATTCTCTGTACTGTGCTGTGTTTAACTAAAAGACAATAAACTTCAACAATAATCATCTTATTCTCATGTATTTCAGTGTAATTTAGATAATCAGCTAGGTTTGGGCCTGGAGTAAAACAAAACAAACCTGAAATGTGGCCTCAGACACTAACAAGCTGTGTCACCCTGAGCAAGTCACTTAACCTCAGTCTATCTTAGTTTCTTCAACTGTGAAATGGGGATAACAATAGCACCTACATCCCAACATTGTTGTGAGGGTCAGATGCGATGATATTTATAAAGCATTGGCACAATGCCTGGCACGCAGTAGGCATTAAATAAATGCTTATCCTCTTCCCCTAGAGATGGTCCTGAGATGAGTCACTATTCTATAATTCTATTATATTTTATATTCTACAGATTATTACACAGATATGTAGAAAACTGCATTTCGTACTTGAGTAAAAGTATTGGGATTGAGTTCGCCTTCTGTAAAGTAACTGAATGCATCTTTGGACAACTCCAGTAGCGTACTGAACAACAAGGATGACGTTGACCTTGTACTGAAATGTTAGCTCATCTTTTGTTGGTTGACGATGATGATGATGATGACGATGATGCAGGGTGTAATGGACAATGTTGATTTCTTTTGCTACATTTTGAAAGTTTTTCATTTAATATAGCTTGGAGATTATGTATGTGTATTTGATATTGTATGGAATGAGTGAAAACTTCTCAAGCAGTTTGAGATTGTCTTTCCCTTTTCCTCCTCCATTGCTGCTGTCAATCACTTTCACTTCCTTGTCTGCTTTTCCTGCCTCAGTGGGCCCCTCCTCCTGGCCAGTGGGAGTCAGCGACAGCCCATGCTCACTCTTCCTCCCTTGCTTTGGGATCCTCCCCCCTCCTTTTCTTGCTGTCCCATTTGGGGAAGAATTTGGTGAAGTCTGCCTCTCAACCAACAAAAGAGGAGACAGTCAGGAAGGGGGCTTGATGGAATTAGGGTATGAATTCTTGCACTATCTTTTGTAACATACCTCTTCTCCATGATGAGTCATGGGGAAGACCACCCTCTTCTGATGAAGAGAATAAACTCCTGTTCTTGTCCTAATAAATCTCTGTGTTTATTTTTTCACTAAATTAAGGATGAGGGTTATTTTTCATCCAAAACAATAAGACAAACACATTATCCTTAAATTTTTGTGGAACGGTATTATTTCACCATTATTATTATCACTATCACACACAGACCTCCAGGAAAGCCAACAATAACTTGGGCAGGCAGGCTACTCACATGACTAGAGATGGGTCAGGGATAAGTATCCTACAAAGTTGTGTGTGGAGAAGCAAGAAGTGTGGAAGATTCCTTTAAGAAAGCTCCAGGGCCAGAAAACTCCTGGGTAGTAAAAAAGAAAAAACAACCCCGGGTTGGAGATCTTGAAAGCCCCAGGAAGTAGATGTCAAACTAGGACATCCAGAGCTATAGATTCTAGCACATTTTCTAAAAAAAAAAAATTTACAAAAGAAATCCCTGAAGATCAAGCTCTCTGAACTTCACAGATCCAAGGCAGAGTCTAACCCAGGTCAATGCAGGAGCCAGGTGGACCTAGAGTAAACCAAAATATAACCAACCACCCCACCTAAAAGAGCAGCAGTGGGCACAAAGTCCCAGTTGAGGAACTAAAGCTGGAAAGATGAGTAAATCAAAAGAAATGCTGACCAGTCTTACAAAATTATTGCAAATTTAGAGTTCTCCACAAAGAAACAGCAAATAATCCCTTAACAACTCCAAGCAGAGACTCAAAGGAGGGAAAATAGACTAAGTGAATACCTAGAGGAAATTAAACAAAAAGTTTAAAAATGACATAAAAGCCGTGGAGGGAAGAGTTTGAAGGAGGTTAAGTACTTAGGAGGGAAAGTAGTAAATCTTGGGAGCAATTGAATGCCCTGATGCTGGAAGGTGTGTCTCAAGGTAGATTAGGGATGGGGGCGCTTCGGGGGCCTCCTATGAATTCAGCCAAAAGTAATGATTGTTCCTTTTCCTCCTCGATGACAAGTCACATGACCACTTCAACCACAAGGGGACACATTTTATATTCTTAACAAAAAAAAAATCGTGCTGTTGCCCAAGCCCAGAGAGTATTATTGAAGAAACTCCTCTGGAAATGCAAGGTAATAAAGTCTTCCAGAACAAAGAGAAATCTGGATTATTTTATTTTTTTCTACTTCCATAGAAGTACAGACTGCCAGTAAATTAACAGCTGCCTCTATGCTTCTAAATGAAGTTTTGCAATCAGTTACATGTATTTTCTTTGAAAATAGAAAAATAAAACTTTTCCCAAAGTACTTTGCCTATCCTCTCTTCAATTCATCAAACATTTCAACTCAATTTAACAAATATCAGCTCAAATGCTTTAACCTTAGTTAAGAAACCCCTCCCCTGCTGCTAGTGTCCTCCCCTGAAGTTTTTGCATATAATTTGCTGAAGCAGCAGGGAACCCTGAAGGAGAAACAGAAGGCAGAATATGCCTGGAAAAATCAAACCATCACCACCATCTTGACCACCATTTCTCCTCAGACCCTGTTAGAAACCACCTAAGACCCTCAGCCCAAGAGTCTTGGAAAAGCAGTGCCACACAAACCACCCAGACGTGCTCCCAGGTCAGACCCAAAAGCCTTTATTGGGGACAGAAATTGAGTGAGCCCACCAGCAACAATGAGCATATAAAATGATGGTGTCTAGGGAGTGAAAACTTCTCAGGCCGTTTTGATTGTTAACTCCCCTCTTCCCCCTCCATTGCTGCTGTCAATCAGCCCTGGTGACCTTTCTCCCTCCCTCTGTTTCAGGACCCTTTCCCTTTTCCCTTGCTGTCAATCAGCATCCTTGTTCTTTGTAAGCCCGTTTCCCAGCCACTGAGAGATAGTGGCGGTTTCCCTGTTACTTGCCATTGGGGAAGATTTTTGCACCAAGATTTGAGTCCGTCTCTCAGTCATTGGGAGAAGGGACAGTTGGGGGAAGGGGGCTTGATTGCGTTAGGGTTTAAAAACTCTGTTCACCCCACATTGCCTGTCTCCTCCTCATGGTCAGTCATGGCGAGGACTGCCCTCTTCTCCAGGGGGAGGAGACTAAATCTGTTGGGGGCCAGTGGAAAATCCTAGTATTTTGTAATAACACCTGGTCATGTCTTACAATATCTTATCGGAACATATCGTGGCTGGCCAACTTCCTTGCATACCGTTTCCTGGAATGTTTTATCTCACTGGAACATCCTGCAGCCTATCTACCTGTGGAAATCCTCTACTTCCTTATATACTCATGCCCTTGCATACAATAAATGAGACTTGATCAGAAAGCCTGTCTTGTCTCCATTCTTCGTGTTTCTTGTCCCCCATCCCTCTTTCTCTTCTAGGGTCCACGTTGTGCCCCGCAGGCCGGGGCATAAATCTCTGTTCTTATCCTGAGAAATCTCCATGTTCTTGATTAAATTTTGGATGGGATTTTTCATCCCACGCAATGGGAATGGTAACACTTCACATACACCAATTCTGCTTCCAATCGAGCCCTCACAACCATTAGCCAGAGGAGCAAGTCTTGTGGAGAAGGGCTCGACCATCCCCACCAACTGTCAATCAACTGCCATTCACAGGGCAGGCAAAGTTAGCCTAGCTGAAACAGCATGGCACCCTGGAAAGAAAGGAGGTAATATGTGCCAGGAAAGTCAAACTACCCCCGCCGCCTCTTCTCTCAGACCCTGATGGAGATGGCCCAGGACCTTGAGGCCAAGAGCCTTGGGAGTAGCAATGCTTCCAGACCAAGGCTTTCTTTCAGTCATTATCATGGGAAGCAACCCCTCTGTGGAGATGCAGTCTGCTCACTGCTTCTGCAGATGCTGGAGCTACAGCTGCTAAATACTCAGAAAGGAAAATTCTTGCCCCCAAAGTCCTTGCCACTGTGCAATGGTTCAGCATCAGAAACTGATGTGACTTTATCAATGGAAAAGAAAAGGCATCAATATCTGCTTTGCTACTGCACCCTATAGGATTTTTCCACATGGCTTGCCGCTGAAACCTTCCTTATGTGCAGTCTTCCCCATTAAAATGGGAGTTGCTCAGCTCTTTTGTGGTGGCAAAGAATTGGAAATTGAGGAGAAATTAGGGAATGGCTGAACAAGCTGTAGTATATGAATATAATGGAATACTATTATGCTAAAAGAAATGATGAGCAAGCAGATTCCAGAAAAACCTGAAAATTTAACATGAACTGCTGCAAAGTGAAGAGAGCAGAACCAGGAGAACATTTTACACAATAATGGTGACATTTATGATGACCAAATATGATTGACTTAGCTCTTAGCAATACAATGATCTGAGACAATTCCAAAAGACTCATGATAGAAAATGCTATCCACATCCAGAGAAGAACTGATGGAGTTGGAATGCGGATGGAAGCACACTATTTTCACTTTCTTTATTTTTTGTGGTTTTTTTTCCTTTTTCAAACTATAGTTTTGGAGGGGACAAACTTTCTTCCTTCAGGACTAAATTAACATGGTAAGAGATTTTACATGATTACACATATATAACCTATATCAAATTGCTTGCCTTCTCAATGAGGGGGCAGGTGAGGGAAAGAGAAAATTTGGAAGTCAAAATTTTATAAAAAGGGAATGTTAAAAATTGTCAGAATTAAAAATTCAATATTTGGATTATTGAATAAAATTATTGAATAATTGAAAAAATAAAATACTATTAAAAAGGGGGAAAAAGAATGGGAGTTACTTGAGAGCAAGGACTGACATTTTTGTATTTATATTCTCACCACTTAGCACAATGTTTTTTGGATTATGCTTAATTAATGCTTTATTCATTCATTTATTTTATATTTGAATTATCAAATGAGACAATATTTTAAAGTGCTTAGCACAATGCCTGGCATGTAGAAGTGCTATATAAATGCTTATTCTCTTCCCCTATTTAATTTTGTATGCATATGCTGTCTCTCTTAATAGAATATATAGTCTTTGAGAATATGCTTCCATGAGTAGGAGGGACTGAATCATTTTTTTTTCTCTTTATATCTTCATTGCCTGTAACAGTTCCCGGCACATGCTATGCCCTTAATAAATGTTTATTGAGTGTCGTTGAATGAACATCTTCAATCACCCACTGCGTAGGAAGATAAAATCTCACTTATAGTATATTAATTAGTTATCTCCAGTGTCTCCAATGTCTTGCTGTATGAAGCTGGCTAAGTCTACCCAAATAGGACTTAGCTTTGAGCTCCCATTTACTGGTGAAACTCTACCTACTTCTGGACTTTGTTCTATTTCAGTGAATCCTAGTCATGTGATCTTGGCATAATGGATTCATCTCTACATAGGAACAGACAAATATTCTTGAATACTGTATGTAGCATATACTAGCATAAAATTGATATGCAAATGAACACAATGCATAATGAAATGCCTATCAGGCAGCTGTAAATCCACCATTCTCCCAAATTCCCAAAGTTCTCCACTCTCCCCATGGTATCTACCTGAATGGGAAAGGTTAAAACTTCTCAACCCATAAGTTTGCTTGTGGGAGGAAGCTAGACTTTGAGCTTCCCCCTTCTCCCTTCCCCCTTCTTTACTGCAGTCAAATCAGCATTAGACCTCTTCAGGAGTCTTTCAACCTCCATCCTTATTTGACACACCCTTATCAGCATTAGGCCCTTTAGGGGTTTTCCACCTCCACCCTTGCTGGAGACCTTTTCCCCTCCCCCCTTAGCGTTTGCCAAATAAGGGCATGAATGGTAACCTGGTTCCCTGCCTGCCTCCCAGCTAATGGGGGATAATGGTGGGTATCCTTGTTATTTGTCATTGGGGAAGATTTTCGCCCTCAGATTATAAATCCACCTCCCAGCCAATGGGAGAAGGGACAGACAGCAGGGGAGGAGGGGACTTGACTGCTAGGGTATAAATTCTTGTTTCTTCTTCTATAACACACCTCCTCTCCCTGATCCACCATGCAGAGGACCACCCTTTTCCCTTGGGGGAAGAGAATAAAAGCTTCCTATTCCTTCCTCAAGATACCTCTGACTTTTAATTTTTCTGGGTAGGGGATTTTTGGGGTCCCCATACCCTCCACATATCTGTGACACATAGATTCCCTTTCGAGCAGGCAAAAGACTACCCTACAATTAGCTAAATTCCACTTGGGAAAAACAAGAAGTTCCCACCTCTTTGGTCAGTCAGTCAGTCAGTCAAAAAGATTTATTAGGTAGTTACAAAGTACTAGGCACTAACTATGCTAAGCACTGAGATAAAAAGGCAAGAATATACCCTTGTGACCTCAAGGTGTTCACAGCCTAATGGAGGAGAAAATATGCAACAGTACAAACAGGATATCTAGAGGGTAAATTGAAGGTTATCTCAGAGAGAAGGCACTAACAGACTTGATGATAGGGTTGGGGTAGGGTCTTCTGACTATACTTAGACTATCACAAAGCAGGTGAGTGGATTCAGCAGCCAGCCCCAGGGCTATGAGACTGGTCCTAGCATCTCTCTCTGACCTTCCCCCCCCCCACCCCCTGCAGCACAATCTCTTAATTCAGAGGTTTCAAATTTACTGCCTACAGGGAAACCAGATTAAAATGTACTGGCATACCTCAGAGACATTGCGGGTTCAGTTCCAGACCACCACAATAAAGTGAATATTGCAATAAAGCAATGAAGCACGTCACCTGAATTTTTTGGTTTACCAGTACATATGAAAGTTATGTTTACATTAAATTGTAGTTTATTAAGTGTGTGATCATATTATGTCTAAAAAAAGTACGTATCTTAATTTAAAAATACTTTATGGCTAAATTATGCTAATCCATCATCTGAATCTTCAGTATGTCATCATCTTTGCTGGTGAAGGGTCTTGCCTCTGTTGATGGGTGCTGACTGATCAAAGTGGTGGTTACTGAAAGTCAGGGTGGCTGTGGCAATTTCTTAAAATAAAACAACAATGGGGTTGATTAACTCTTTCTTTTACTAGAATACTTGGAGGCCATTGTAGGGTTGTTAATTGGCCTAATTTCAATATTGTTATGTCTCAGGGAATAGGGAGGCCGGAGAGAGCAAGAGAGAGACAGACAGAGTGAGCAAGAAAGAGAGAGAGAGAGAGAGAGAGAGAAAGAGAGAGAGAGAGAGAGAGAGACAGAGGAAATGGCCAATAAAGAGGTCAGAATACATATATTTATCAATTAAGCTTGCAGTCTTAAATGGGCATGGTTTGCATGCCCCAAAACAATTATAATAGTAGCATCAAAGATCACTAATCACAGATCACCATAAAAGATATAATAATAATAATAATAATAAAATTTGAAATATTTTGAGAATTACCAAAATGTGATACAGAAAAACAATGTAAGCACATGCTATTGGAAAAATGGCACCATGCATGGTTGCCACAAACCTCCAATTTGCTTTTTTAAAAAATGCAATACTTGCAAGCAATATAAGGAGGTAAGCCTGTAATTGGGAAATGTATAACAAAGTAAATAAAAATACAGTACAACATAGATAATGTGAATTTGTGGTTTTTTCAAGTCCACAATATGCAGCCACAAGGACCCAGTTCTATTTGAGTTTGACACCACTGTTGTACATCAAAGTTTCTTAATAAATATTTGTTGAATGAATGAAGGAAGGAAGGAATACTAGAATGCCATCCTGAGAACAGCTGTGGAAATATTCAGTTTGTTTGTTTTATGATGAAGCAGACATTTGGCCAGGAAAATTGAATATTATTGGTGCTCCAGTGAGAACGCCTCAACTTTGACTGACACTATTCCTTTTACCAGGAACCCAAGTGTAGAGTCCCCAAGTGTCTCAGCCTATAAGGTGAGAGGTTTTGCTATTACCTGAGCATGGATGTTATCCACCGAAAAGCACATGGTTCTTTCCTGACTCATGAAGAGCTCGTCTTTTAGTGACTTGTAGCCCAGGTCTCAGTGGTTATCCCACTAGCTATTTCTCAAGGGATTCTGTCTACCCAGGGGTATATGATTGCTAATTAGTCAAGGGACACTTAGACCTTTGATATTCTCAGCAGAACCATAAACAGGAAGTCTTACAAATTTAGTTTCAGGGAGGGAGATAGCAATGGCACAGAGGACAATTTGACCATGATATGGTTGTGCAGTTTTGGAAGAGCTAGATGGCTCAGTGGATAGAGTGCTGGGCGTGGAATCTCAGACACTTAGCAGTTGTGTGACCTTGGGCAAGTCACTTAACTTCTGTTTGCCTAGGAGGCAGCTAGGTAACTCAGCGGATAGAGTGCTGGACCTAGAGTCAGAAGGCCTCAGACCTTGGGCAAGTCACTTAATCTCTGTTTGTCTTAATACACTGGAGAAAGAAATGGCAAATCCCTACAGCATCTTTGCTAAGAAAACTTCATGGACAATATGGTACATGGGGTCATGAAGAGTCAGACACAATCTGAATGACTGAACTGCAACAACAGCTGTGCTAGAAGATGGGTCGACTCGTCCCCCAGAGAATCTAGTCTTGTACTTCCATAGGGGTTAGTAAGGCAGGTAAGCCCTGAGCCAGGAGCAGCACAGCCATGGGATGTACACTGCTTGTGAGACACATCAGCAGGGCATCACCAGTGAACTAAGGGGTAAAGACAAGATCTTTCTTGGTCAAGAATTGGAAATCAAAGGGATGCCTGTCAATTGGGGAATGGCTAAACAAGCTGTGGTAGATGATTGTATATAATATTATTGTGCTATAAGAAATGACAAGCAGGATGATTTCAGAAAAAATCTGGAAAGACTTACATGAATTGATGCACAGTGAAGTGATCAGAACCAGAAAAATGTTGTGCACAGTAACAGCAATATTGTCCAGTGAAGAATTGTGAATGACCTAGCTCTTTTCAGCAATACAATGATACAAGACAATCCCAAAGGACTCATGATGAAGCATCTGCTTCCAGAGAAAGAACTGATATTGATGAACATAGTCTGAAGGGTACTATTTTTCACTTCCATTTTTTTTCCCTTTATTTGAGTCTTCTTGTACAAAATGACTAATGTGGTGACCTTAGGCTGGACATTCTCCAACCTGTCATTGTTCTTTCTAAAAAATAGCTCCCAGAATTGAAGCCAATGCTTCAGATGGGGTCTGACAAATCAATTGATAAACATTTATCAAGTACCTACTATATGTTAGGCCCTATTCTAAGTGCTGGGGCTACAAAGAGAGGCAAAAGACATAACCGCAAAAAAAAAAAAGAAAAGAAAAGAAAAGAAAAGACATAACCACCCACAAAAAGCTTACAGTCTAATAGGGAAGATAACACAGAGACAAATATAAACAAAGCAAGCTGTACAACAGAATAAACAGGAAATAATCCAAGTCAGAGGACAGCAGGACTCTCTGCTTCTTGGATATGGACCCTATATCTCTTTTAATGCAGTCCCAAGATCCTATGCTCTCTTTTTCACTTCCATGTTCCCATTCTTGAATTATCTCGTATTTGCAGTTCACTAAAACTTTCAGATCTTTTTCAAATGAACTTATCATCTAGCTATGCCTCCACCTTCCATTACTTCTGCAGTAGTTTGATTTTTTTAATCCAAGTATAGGATTTTATTTTTAGTCCCATTAATTATGCCCTGTTATTAGATAGTCCCCATCCTTCTAATCAGGCAAGATCTTTTGGGAGCCTTACTTCTTTGATCCAACCTGTTGGATGTAACACCTAACATGCATTGTATCAGGTGAAAATTTGATAACCAGATCATCCGTGCCCTATGTAAATCACTTATTTTAGAAATGCTGAACAGAGTCCAGCACTCTATGCACTGTACCACTCAGCTGCCTTGACTTGACTTGACCCTTAAAAAAAGGAAATGAGTCTTGTGTGGTATGACATATTCTTAAAGAGCCCATTAAAGTACTAATGACTATATCCCTTTCAAAAATGCCCAGGAAACATCTTTTCAACAATGCATTCTAAGGGAAGTTAGGTGGCACAGTGAATAGAGCACTGGCCCTGGAGTCAGGAGGACCTGAGTTCAAATTTGACCTCTGACACTTACTAGCTATGTGACCCTGGGCAAGGCACTTAACCCCAATTGTCTGTTAAAAAAATAACATTCTAAGAGAAGGGGCATGGAGTCATGGTAATAGAACTAGCCTCATTGTCAAGAGCTCAGTTTCATACTAGGTGCTGGCAGGTCACTTAACTTCTCAGTGCCCCAGGCTACTCTCTTAGACCTAGAGTTTCAGAGAAAGTACTGATATCCATTGGGGAAAGAAGTTTCTTTTTCTTTCTTTTTTTTTTTTTTTTGCAGAGGGGAGGGCAGGGCAATTGGGGTTAAGTGACTTGCCCAAGGTCACACAGCTAATAAGTGTTAAGTGTCTGAGGCCAAATTTGAACTCAGGTCCTCCTGACTCCAGGGCCAGTGCTCTATTCACTGTGCCACCTAGCTGCCCTGGAAAAGAGATTTCTTACTGGGAGCTTGTTGAATGAATAAAATCACAGGTCCAGCATCCTCCATCGGGGAATAATAATACATTCTAAAGTTTGATCCAAATTAAATTAATCTCACTAATTATTTGCCTTTTCCTTTCTGTTCTCATATGCTTTTGCCTTTGTTAAACAAGTAAAGTATAAAATGGCCTTCCTAAGCCTTCCCTAGGTAATTCCCAAGATAAATGTGTACAGGTTTACCGTCTTGGATTTCTTCCTTAAGTTATAAGCAAATCTAGTTAACCAGGAAACTAGCAATGATCTACGAGGATTGGGGCAGCTAGGCAGCACAGTGAATCCCTGGAATCAGGAGGACTTAAGTACAAATCTGACCTCAGACACTTGACACTTAACTAGCTGTGTGACCTTGGGCAAGTCACTTAACTGCAATTGCCTTGCCTTCCCCCCTCAAAAAAAAGTAAAATTATCTATAGATGAAACCAATGAGGTTTCTGTGGACCACACTGGATCATTGCGTTACAGTCATTTCTAATGAATTTTCAAGGCCAAAAAAAGATGACTTCATAAGATCATTTCCAGTTCTGTGTGTGGCTTTCTGATTCTGGACATCATTGCTTTATAGCTAGGTTCCAATTAGTGCAAACAATAACATCCATGAAGTGGACATATTATTCTAATTCACACTGCATATTTCCATTGGGTTGGAACCAACTGCAACATTTTACATAACACTCTGAGAAAGTCTAACACAACATATGAACTTTCAGAAGTTTAGGCCTATTAGAATCAGAGAATATTTGAGGTGGAAGAAGCTGCAGAGATTGATGGACCCAACCTTGTCATTTCATAGATGAGGTAACAAAAGTTCAGTTAGTCAGTCAGCAAGTATTTATTAAATGCTTTATTTATTACAGGCAGCTAAGTGGTGCAATGGATAGAGCACCAGTACTGGAGTCAGGAGGATCTGAGTTCAAATTTGACCTCCGACACTTACTAGCTGTGTGACCCTGGGCAAGTCACTTAACCCCTATTTGCCTCAGTTCCTCATCTGTAAAATGGTGATACCCTGAAAAAGAAAAAAAAACAAACCACTTCAGTATTTTTGCCAAGAAAGCCTCATGGACTTTGTTCATGGGGTCAAGTAGAGTTGGACATGCCTGAGTGATAGAACAGCAACAAATGTGCCAGGCACTGTACTAAGACAGTTTTTGCCCTCAAGGAGCTGATATTGTAATAGAAGAGACAGCAAACAAATAATTATGTATGTATAAGACATATACAGGGTTATTTGGAGATAAGACACTAGAATTAAGGGTGACCTAGAAAGCCTTCTTTTACAGAAAGTGGGATTTTAACTGAGACTTGAAGGAAGTCAAGGGGCTGAGATGAGTGGGAGAGAATCCCAGGCCTGGGGGGACAACCAGTGAAAATGCAAAGACTCTGGAGATGGAGCTTCCCCAGTGTCACTGGATCACAGTCGGGTGGTGAGAGAAAGGGAGAGGTCAGAGTGTATGTAATAACTGGAAAGTTAGGAAGGGCCGATAAGAGGATTTTTTTAAGGTCACCCATTGTACTTTCCATTAAACAAGAATTGAAAGCTGCTATACAAGGCCAAACAGATCCCAAAGAAGAGTTCACATGCTTAGAAGAGCTGTTCTCAAACTTTTTAAATTCAGGGCTAATACTTTACAAAAGTTTCTGAGGAGCCCCAACTATGTAGGGTAATATCTATAAATATGAACCATGCTATAAGTTAAAACTAATATATTTCCAAAATATTTATTAATTCATTAAAAAAACAACAAAAATATTTTTATGGAAATAAATAACTTTGTTTTAAACAAAAATCAGTGAGACAAGTGGCATTGTTTTACATACATTGGCAAATTTCTTTAATATCTAACTTAGTTCTGCAAATTTCTTTAACGTGAGGTACCTAGATGGTGCAGTTGGAGTCAAGAAGACCTAAATTCAAATCTGGACTTGGACACTAGTTGTGTGACCCCGGGCAAGTAATTTAACCTTCGTATGCCTCAGTTTTCTCATCTCTAAAATGAGAACAATAATAATACCTACCTCTCAGAGATGTTGTGAGGATCAGATGAGGTAATATTTGTGAATTACTTTGCACACATTAAAGTGCTATATAAATGATAGCTACTATTATTAATAGAAGACAGCTGTCCTGCCTTACTGGAAAGTCAGAGGGATGAGGAGGGAGGACATAGGAGAGAGCAGATCGGGAGAGGGGCTATACAGTGGGATGGCTGTTTTGAGGTGTTGGGTAGGGGAAGGATGGGGAGAAAATTTGTAACTCAAAATCTTGTGGAAATGAATGATGTAAACAAGAAAATTAATTAATTAATTTATTTTTTAAAAAGACAGCTGGATTCTCATAGTATGCTTCTTTCTGCAGTCAATCTGCTGTTCTGACTGAAGTATATGAAGAAAATCTGGCACCACATAGATAGTTGGAAAGGGCAAATAACATCTTAGTATTATTATGTGGACCCCCTGAACGGATCTAATGGACCACACTTTAAGAACATACGGAATGGATGATCTGTAAAGTCTCTTCCAGCTCTAAATCCTAATCCTGGTATTATAACTCCTCCCAAAATCTCATCTTGGCATGAATGTGATACTGGGTTCTTGAAGGCTGGTGGAGGAAAGGGCGGGAAAAGGCAGAGATTTTATGATGTGGTGCTAGGAATTTGGTGATATATC
>CM053584.1:272537841-272558138 GCA_028627135.1 Pseudochirops cupreus
AAGTTTCTAGTTGAAAATAAAAGCTTGTGAATGTGTTTTTACATAACTATATTTAGTCTGAGTGGCTCATGTATAGGCAAGCCTTTTGTGATATCTAATTCATCATAGCTCTCTATGAGAGATGACAAAGATGATACAGCTTCTGTAAAACAACTTTCCTCCATTCCATCAACCTGTAGGTAATGATGAAGATGAGCCTACAAAAAATCAAAACAAAACAGGTTGAATATGATCACTTTGGCAATCTGTTCATTCAACAAACATCTACTAAGTATCTGCTGTGAGCAAAGCCCTGTGCTAAGTCCTGGAGAAGCTCCAGCTCTTCTGGAGATTACAATGTAGTTGGGGGATAAGGCACAAACGCAGATAACTAACATATAATATTATAGAAGTGTGCTACAAACGTACCAATCCAAGAATTATGTACAGTGGAAGGATGTTACTGATCAGAGATCTGGGACTGCTTAATAGAGGAAATGGCATTTGAATTGAGTTTAGAGAATGATTAGGAATTCAAAATGTGAAGAAGGGGCTAAAGGTAATAAAAATGCACTATATTTGTGTAAGAAACAGAAGCACACATTTAAAAAAAGCAAATTTGATCATGGGCTTAGTGGAAGGTGATTAAAGACTAGAATTTAACACTAGAATGTTAAAATTTATTCAAAAGGTAAAGTACCATGATATATTAATACATACTCATATGACGAAATTTAGGAAACCAAGGGGGAAAAACATGGTGATAAGTGTATTGTTGAGGATCAAAATATATAGAACCACCTTAGCCACCTTGAGCCTCAGTTTCTTCATTTCTAAAACTGGAGTACCACCAATCACAGGACTGCCATGAGGTTCAAATGAGATAATGTATGTAAAGTCCTTTGTAAACTTTAAAGTAATATATGATGTCAATTATTATTATAGAGATAGAAATGATATTATGGGAGATAACAAACTACCTAGACAGGGAGAAGAAATTAGATGATGAATTTCAGAAACTGATCACAAACCTGGCAGAAGTTTACTCTATGTTAATGAGATAGGAAGGTTGAAAAGCTTTGTGAATTAAGATAGTGATAGATGGCAATATGCAAAGACCATTCATATAGAAAATATAGTAATGGGGGACTCTAAAAAAGCTAAAGAACTGAAAAATCTGTAATTTAACTTCATGATAATTTCACCCTTCAAAAGGCAATGAAAGCCAACAAGGGAAACTTTGGTTTTAGACTTGACTCTTTATTAACTGTTTGCTGAAGCAGAAAAGAACTGATCCTTGGGAACAAGTGACTATCAAAACACTCATGACAGAGGAGAAGAAAGCCCAGCATTGCAGATGTGCATTTTAAATTTTAGAAGAGCACATTTCAAATGGTAAGGGAAAAGATAGGGCCTAAAATTTTTACAAAAATCAATGCAAGAGGAATGATATGTTCTCAAGAATGATATTCTTAAGACACGAGCAGAACTGATTTCAGTGAGATGGAAAAGGAGGTGTTGTCAAATGAGACTGCACAAGGAACTCTATGACCAGCTTAGGCTTTAAAAAGACATGTGTGGAAGTCAGGACATAATGAAAGATGTACATCAGGAGCAGTATTAGGTATATTAAGGCTTGGAATATGCCAGGGCTGTCAAAGAATTTTGGGGACAATTTTTTAAACAGCTATGCTGGGAACAAAAGAAATGATCAAAGAAGGGATAGGCCTTGTGCTTGGGGTACATGGCTAATAATAATTGATGAAGGTAAAGCGGAACTACTTACCTCATATTTTGCTTTTTTCTCCAAGGAAAATGATTTTTAGACTAGAAATATTAGAAAAAAATTAGCAGGCAGAGGGGAACTAAAATAAGTGAGGAGACAGTCAGAAAGCATATCTAGCTGCACTTAATGAGTTTGACTCACCAGACCTTGATGAACTATATCCAAGAGTACGGAAAGAACTAACTGAGAAGTGATTAATGAGCCACTATTTAGTGAACTTCTAAAAAATAAGAAAAGGGAAGTTTCCAAAAGATTGGAGAAAGGCAAAGGTACCAATTTTCAAAAAAGGGGGAAAGGTGGAATCTATAAACTATGGACCAATGAGCTTCTATTCCTGGCAAAATTCTAGAGCAAATTATTAAGGAAATGATTTCTAAAAATATATAGAA
The DNA here is from genome assembly GCA_028627135.1 of Pseudochirops cupreus. Taxonomy (NCBI): domain Eukaryota; kingdom Metazoa; phylum Chordata; class Mammalia; order Diprotodontia; family Pseudocheiridae; genus Pseudochirops; species Pseudochirops cupreus. Next base: position 272,539,996 of record CM053584.1, read on the forward strand.
AGAGAAACTGATCAGTATAAGCCAGTATAGTTTCATTAAGAAAAGGTCATGCAAATCTAATGTAATTTCATTTCTGGAGAGGGTACCTAGACTGGTAGACCAGGTTAATGCTGTAGATATAGGTTACCTATATCTTTAAAGAAAGCATCTGACAAAAGTCTCATAGTATGCTTGTAGTAAGATGGTGAGGTATGAACTATATAACATAGTGATTTTGATACAAAACTCCCTAAAAAGTGATTAATGTTAACAAACTTTGAGGGAATGAAGTGCTCCACAGAGCCATCCTTGGCCTTATAATGTTCAATAAATTTATCAGTGATTTGCATAAAAACGTAAGTGGTATGGTTGTCACATTTTCAGGTGACATAAAGCTTAGAGATATAACCAATTGGGTAACAGTTCAGATCTAGAGAGACGGCAACAGATCAGAACAGGATCCCCAAGGGGCCTATAAATAGATTTCATGGAGTCTGTAAACTTGGATGGGAAAACTCACAAAAAATTATATATTTACTTCAATATAATTGGTCTCCTTTGTAATTTTATGGATTTTATTTTATTTATTTATGACATTCTGAAAAGCCAAAGGTTTCACCAGCTTACCAGAGAGCTGCTTGACACACAGAAAGGTTAAGAACTTCTATAATGATAGCAGTGAACGACTTCTTTTCAAAGAAGCAATGTCAGATGCAAAAGCCTAAATTATGTTATACTAGTATAGTCTTTATGGTGAAATCTAAAAATAACTAAAGTTAGCACATTTGTTATGTTTCATTGATAATTACCTTTTTCTTGTAGAGTCTTGTAAAGCTCTTTTTAAGTTCTATGAAGGTTGGTTTTATACAGGTGTTGTTTGCTAGTGCCAAGAGTGAGTGAGAATGGCCCACAGGTGGTACTGAACACAGGCTTGTTTTCCAGCCTTCTTGATTCCATGAGACAAAGTGGAGAGAAGATTTCAATCTAGGAATCAACATTTATAACTAAGAATCAAGTAAAATGAATATATGAACAATGAATTAGACCAGTGCTACACTAATTATAAACATAGGGTAGAAAAGAAGTGAGAACCACCAAGGTGCAGCAAGTACTACTACATTTGGAGCCACAGAACTGAGATAGGGTGTTCAAATCCCAGCTCTGCTTCTGAGTATACTGGGTGACCTTGGGTAAGTAACTTAACGTCTTAGGGCCTCACAGTGTAATGAGGCAGTTGGATGAGATGGCCTCCGGGGTCCCTTCTGGCTCTAAATCTTCAATGCTGTGAGGATGGGAAGGCTTGCCTTATTTGAGGGAACCAACAAGATAGCTTTTTTCCTGGTAAGATTAGTTTTGTGGCTTCTTAAAACAAATTTCTAACAGACATTAAACACAAATAAATACTCATGAAGTACACTGAAGATGTACATGAGGCTATTTTGAACAGGACAGAAAAAAAACATCAATAAATATTTTTAAAGTAAAGGTAAAGCCAAACCTTTCAATATTTCTTCGAAGGTCTGAAATCTGTACATTTCCTCGAACCAACAAGGCACAAGCAAGATAGAGACTATGCTTTGGGTCAGCTTGAATGAGCTGGTGGTCTTTGCTAAAAGCATCTGAAAACATTTGATCTAACCTAAAAAAAAAAAAAAGGAATCCTCTGATAAACAAAATCATACTAAAAAAATTTCAGTCATCCTGTATATTTTTACCATTTAGTGAAAAGCTCATTATCAAAATCAGTTATAAATAAGCTATGATATAAAACATATATATGTAATCTTAGCTATTATCTTACATTATAGTAACTTTAATAACTAAACACCAATGAAAAGATGAGCATTTAATTTTTATTTTCTTACTAAGGAAAAGGAAAGATTTTGTAGTTATTTTGATAATAAATGAATTCATATCATTGGAGAAATTTTAGATAAGTGTTAGATCAGTATAGTTATCTATTTCTAGAATTTAAGTCATGCTAAGGAATTAATTTTAATATGATGTTCTTTAGTCACCATAATTACTCCTTTTAGCATTTTTATTGTTTCAGTCTGGCATATGCTCTTTATTTTAATTATGAGCACTACCAAAACTTAGCTAATGTAATTCAACATAGAGAATGACCAACTATAAATCCATGATTCCTTAATATTGAGCACAACATAGGTCTAGGACATTCTATTATAGTGCTGAAAAGGCCAACTCTAATTTCATGACTCCCTAAACTATTTTAGGTAGCTAGGTGGCACAGTGAATAGAGTGCCAGGCATGGAGTCAGGAAGACTTAATTTACATCTGGCCTCAGACATTTACTAGCTATGTGACCCTGGGCAAGCCATTTCACCCTGTTTACTTCAATTTCCTCACCTATAAATGAGCTGGAGAAGGAAATGGCAAACTGCTCCAGTATCTTTGCCAAGAAAACCCCAAATGGAGTTGCAAAGAGTTGCCCACAAGTGAAATGATTGAACAACAACAAAACCTATTTTATCAAATAACAGACCTCAAGACACAATGTGTATTAATGAAAGGATCAGAACAATCAGGTAAGTCCAGATGAATGAGGGTCTTAGATTAAAGGACTGATTGACTGAAAATTGAGTGTAGACTACAATGTTATCTTCTGGACATGATTCATGCCTGGCCACTCATATGAGATCAACTCCAGAGCTGATTCCTAGGACCTGACTTCTAGATATTCACTGATCCAGAAGTCCAATCTAAACACCTACATCAAAATCTACTTCCTCCAGTCCAATGACTAGAGATTTGCACCTCTTGCTCCCCTAATTCCTATGAGTCAGTCACTGTCTGCTAAGGCAAAAACACTTTCCTTGCTATCTCTCCCTATGTTCTCATTTCCATTCAGCCTCCCTTTATCCGAGATCCCTTGTTTTCACAATTTTCCCATCATCCTACACCAAGGGAAATCTGGCTTCTTCCAGAAGACACCACGCCCCTGGCCACTATCTCCTGTGTTGCTACTTATTTTGTGCCTTGCACTTGCTGGGCCAGGAGAAAAAGGAGTCTGTTTAGTCCTTATTTCCCTACTGCCACTTCAGATCATATCTTTGCCACCATCATTTAGAAAGTACGGAGAATGACATGAAGGTCAAAGATTTGAACCAGCTGATATAGATACATAGATTAAGCCTTGAGGAAAGGTTGCTAAGAGAGTCCAATTCCTATCTCAGAATCTTCCTTTCCAATTCATCCCTTGCCCTCGTACGAGGTCTTCAATATACATGCTGACCACCCTTTGAATGAATGTCCTTGCCTCCTACTTCATTAACCATCCCAATACCCGTCAGACCTTTATTCTACATATTTATTCAAACTCTCTGACTGGAATGCGTTAGCTCCTCACCCTTGCCTCACAGAACTCTTTTTTCCTTAAACGCCAGCTATATTCAAGATGAAGATCAAGTATCCCGTTCTATGTGAAGCCTTTCCTGATTGCCCCTAACAATTAGGGTCTGTCCTTCCTCCCAAACTACTTTGGAGTTATTTCCCATGTACTTATTCTGGACACACACACACACACACACACACACACACACACATCCATACAGATACATTATACATACACACATATTTGTCTTCCTGTTATAATGTAAATGCTTTGTGTAGAGATTATTGTATTCATTATATTTGTATCCCTAACACCTAGTTGAGTTCCTGGCATGACACAGACATTAATAAATGCCTGCTTATTTATTTATTTATTCATTCATTATGCATTAGTGACTCATAGGGATAGTTCACAAATGTAGTTCTCACCATCATCTGCAAGTGTGCCACCTTTTAATCATGAATTCTGAAATTCCCCTTTGGATTATATTGTTATCCTTTCATCCCTCTGTTTCACTCCTCTTAAAATTATTCTTCATCCTTATTGCAATCCCTAGACCCAGTTCATCTCTCCCTGTTCACTTATTCCATCTTTCCTGCTCTCTCTTTTTATTTCTTCTGTTCAGTATAGTTAACTGAATGAAAATGATTTAAAAAACAAACCAACCAAAAAATGTAAAAGCATTTCTTAAGCATTCACTAGGTGCCAAACACTGTGCTAAATGTTGGGGATATAGAAAAGTGAGGCCAGCCCCCACCCTCAAGGAGCTCACACTAATTGGGGAACAGTATATATTTGAAGGTTTAGTTCCAATTTGGGGGTTCAGGCTTGGGGCTTTGGGTTCCTTGGGTTGCACTGGCAAATAATTAACTTACAATTAAGTTTTACAATGTCCTCCATTGTAAAATTGACCCCTTTGCCCTTTGTTTTTCTACTATCTATATACCTTGTTAATTTTCTACCCTGGACACCCTAACCATATGCCTTTTCTGATCCTAATTCCATAATGCTGAATGTTTGCAGTAGAAGTCATTAAACTATGCTGACTGCATTCACTAGAAATTAATATTATATAATCTCCACTGGTCTCTCACTGATCTCTGATTCTATCGTATTTCCTTCAGTACTATTCTGTAGCTCCCAAAAGCCTTCCCCACCCCTAAGCAGAAAACTTTACTTCCTGCCTGAGAAAACTGAGACCATCTGCCATGAACTCCCTGACTGGTGCACTTCAAAACTACCTTCACTGAGCATTCACTTATCCTCTGAAGGTACAGAACTGACCATGTCACTACCATGCTCAACAACCTTCAAGTGGTTCCCCATTGCCTCTAAGATAAAAACAACTTCAGTCTGGTGATTTAGGATCTTTTATAATCTGGTCCCATTCTATCTTTGCCAATTTTGTGTTTTTCACCTTTACATATGTTTTGTTTTAGCCAAACTGAACACTAGCTGTTCCCTAAGTTTGCCTTCACTGTGCCTTTTCATAAGCCTATACCTGGACTTCTCTGCCTCCCAGAATCCCTTTTTTTTTTCTCTCTTGAAAGATTAGCTCAAGTTTTACTTCTTACATGAACATTTTCCTAATCTACCCAGTTACTAGTGCTCTCTGGTTCCTCAAATTACCTTCTATTATGCCTTTTTGTGCGTACATTCTATCCCTCCAGTAGTATGAGGAGTCATTAGAGAAAGGAAAATAGTATCTTGGTTTATTTTAAAAAGGGTGAGGGGAAAGGAAATGCAATCTGCAAAGTACAAGCAACTGAGTTTGACTTCCATTCCTGGACAAATTTGAATGTATTATGAAAGAAATGGTTAGTGAAGATCTAGAAAAAGAAGTATACGGAAAGAGTGAACAAAAACTCAGAACAGGTCACACAAGTGTAATCTTATTTCTTTTCTGACAAGGTAAACTGGCAGATCAGGGAAATGTTTACGTATAAAGTTTACCTAGATTTTAGCAAAGCAGTTGAAGAGTGTATTCCAATGCTGTTCTTGTGGCAAAAAAACAGATGTGGACCAGATAATACAATTCAATCAATTCAGTTCTGCTTGAAGGGTTGAACTCAAAAAGAATGCATTAGTGTTCAATGTCAACCTGGAAGCAGAGTTCCCTAGAGAGCTGTACTTGGGCTTGTGCTATCTCATATCATTATCAATCACTTAGATTAAGGCATAAATGGCATTCTTATTGAAGCTACAGATGGCATAAAGCTAGGAAGGACAGTTAATAAGCTGGACGACAATCAGGATCCAAGAAGACTTTGAAAAATACTGGGCTAAATCTAAAAAGATCAAACTGAACACAATGTAAAGTATAAAGTCTTAAAATCAGAATTGTCACTGGTCTTAGATTTATGTCATATAAGGAGCAGTTGGCAGAACTATGGATGTTTAGTTTGCAGAAGGGAAGACTATGGGCAGGGCTGGAGAAACAAAGAGCTGTGAACAAGTATCTGAAAAGCTGTCTTATGGAAAAAGGAGTAACTTCTTAGGATCATAGATTCATGGCATTACAGATAGATCATCTAGTCCAATCTCAAATTATACAGAAAAAGAAGCCACATCCCAGTGAAGTTAAGTGACTTGCCCACATTCCTACAAGCAAATTTGAACCTAGGTTCTCTAAATTCCAAAGCCAGACTCTTTTTTTTTTTTTTTGCTTTTTTTGGGGGGGGATAAGTGACTTGCCCACATTCCCACGGGCAAAATTTGAACCTAGGTTCTCTAAATTCCAAAGCCAGACTCTTTTTTTTTTTGCTTTTTTTTTTTGGGAGGTAGGAGGGTAGGGCAATTGGGGTTAAGTGACTTGTCCAAGGTCACATGGCTAGTAAATATTAAGTTTCTGAGGCTAGATTTGAACTCAGGTTCTCTTGACTCCAGGGCCGGTGCTCTATTCACTGTGCCACCTAGCTGCCCCTGCCAGACTCTTTTTGCTCTACCATGCTGCCTCCATGAATTGCTCATTAGCCCAGGAGGCTACAGAAATGGGTGAAAGTTGCAAAGAGGAAAATTCAGTTTTATGTAAGAAAAAACTTCCTGATAATTAATTAGTTATTTGAAATTGGAAAGTTGCCTCAAAAAGTAGTAGAGTCTTCCTCATTGGAAGTAAAGTCGGGTGACTATTAAATACATTGTACTGGGGATTCTTTTTCAGGAATGGATTGGACATGATGATCATTTAAGGTAGGACACATCCAATTCTAAATCTGTATGATTTGATAAATTCCATCTTAGAGAATTTTCCTGAGTCACATTTTTTTCCATTAAAAACTGCATACTTTGCTGTCATTAAGCATTTAGCATACATGAGTTTAATGATCATATATAAATATAAAATGAGTCTAATAATTTTTACATTTTAAAAGCTGACATCCTAATTACATGCACAAACTTGCAGTAAAAATGTACATTTTCAAGTGGATCTTTTCCAAACCTAACACAAATAAGTTAACATAAATTAAAGGGAAATCTATTTTAATAAAAAATATTCACATTTTCTCAAACATATTTTAAAATGGTTGTTTTATAAGACAAGATATTTAACAATTATACATCAGTATGTCTTACCTTCGAGGAGGAATGTTTACATCTGCCAATGTATATAAAGGTGTGAGACTTGAAACAAGATAATGAAGTTGAGGAAAGGGAACTAAATTCATAGTAATTTCATTAAGATCCATATTAAGGGAACCTTCAAATCTGGCAGAACTGAAATATGAATGTTATAGCCATTAGGAAACATTTGATTTTTAAATTATATACAAATTTAGAAATCTATTTCTTTTCATTTAGTGAATACTTTTTCAAACCACTACAACAGCTAACATTTATATAACACTATCAGGTTTAGAAAGGTCTTTACATGTATTATTCCATTATCTGTACATGCCTCATGAAACTTTCTGTTTCTTTGTCATTAGATTTCAGTACTGTGAAATCTATTTTTTTTTTCTTTTGGAGACACAGGAGTAAGGCTCTAGATCCATGATTTCATCAATATAAACATGGAAACTCTATTCATCAATGTCAATCAGGATTTCTTTTTTAGTTAAGTCTTAAAAAAAGGGTTTCATGGTCACTGAAAAATCAAAGGATTTGCCCACAGTAAGACAGCCGGTATGTGCTGAAGGCAGAACCTTAACCCTGGTCTTCAAGACTCCAAGTCTGGTTTTTGATTCACTATTAAACAGTACTTCTTGTGAAATCCCATATATAATGGTAATTTAAAGATCATACACATACCTAACAATTTTAGCATTGCAATCTCTGGATTATTTTAATAGTTAAAAACCTTCAAGTTCTTAAAGAAATATTTAAAATGCACCAGTAGTCTCTTAAGTTAGTCACACAAAAATCCATATACTAAGATCTTAATTACATCAATTAAATGAAATCCCTTTAGTCTACCTGGGTACATATCAAGTTTTCTTGCTCTATTCAATCTTTAGTTTCCCTCTATTGCTAAATTCTTTATTCCATACTATAGATAAGTGATCTGGCTTTTACTTTTCTTTTTGAACTGGTTCTGCTAATACATGAGCTGGTGAATATATACCAAGGTCTAAACATTTAGGATTTGAATTTCTAGTGAGCTATTAGAAGATCTGAATAAAAATTCAGGTTCATAAAATTTACCACAAATTAAGTAGTAAACAAGTTATTTGCAAAATAACTAGCAGTAAATAATTAAGTGCGAAAAAAATCTAAGTGTCCAGGAACTATGTTAAGAGTGTCCTGGTTTTGTAAATTCCCTTAATAATGCCAGTTAATGTTTTCCCAATGAGTATGCAATCAAATTACCTTGTTAAGTTGAGCAGCAAATTTCCTACAATGTTATTCATTGTATCAAATGGCTTTTCTTGTTTTTTTTTAATGCCACTTTCATTTAAAGTTACCAGGCTCTCTGGCTTCACTGCTGTTCCTGGCTTTCCAGATGTTACCATTTGATTAATTTTACTAACGATGTCAAATAAAGACTTTTGAAGGAAAAAAAATCAAGAGAGAAAGTAGAAATTCAATGAATATAAATAGTATACATAGAACTGAGAGGGACTGGGGAAAATAAGTCTCTTGAATCAGAAATTAAGTTAAAATAGAAGACAAAGTCTGTATCTCAATAACAATGTGCTTATTAGTTTATGACATGTCAGATAAAAAATTTATAAGATCAAATATCAACAGTGTCTCTTACTTCATTTTCGATGGGCAACACACAGTCTGCATGCTCATTAAGTTCCTTCATTGCCAAAACACTATTATATGGTGAAGTAATGACATCATCCTCACCAGATGGAAAAACTGAAGTCACAAATCTGTATACTTCTGGAAATTCATCCTCCAGCACATTTAAAACAAATGTGCCAAGACCAGAACCTGTCCCTAAGAATGACAATTGAAGGACACATAACATAATATTCAAAATTCCTAACGTTCTGGTTACATTCTATTTCTTACTATATATTATATATATATATATATGTAGATAACTTATTAAATTTTTGCTTTTTGGACTGGAGAAGGCAGGGCAATTGGGGTTAAGTGACTTGCCCAAGGTCACGTGGCCAGTAAGTGTTAAGTGTCTGAGGGCACATTTGAATTCAGGTCCTCGTGACTTCAGGGCTGGTGCTCTACTCACTGCGCCACCTAGCTGCCCCATGTGTAGATATTTTTTACTCTATCCTAAAAATATTACTATGACAAACAATACATTTATTCCATTTTACACTAGGAAATAAAGAGTGGGTAGTGAGGTTTATAGCTACTTGACTGCCATCTTGTTATAAATAGAGGCTTTTCTAGATCTTTTTTGGAACGTGTAATTGTGTTGTTATGATGACAAATGAAAGAAAAGTAAAAAAAATGTGATAATCAAATGTTTTCTCTATTCAATGTCATATGATTGGTGTAGTGCATATATCTTTGTGATGAAATTCAACTATTTAAGTAAAAATTTAATTTTGTTGTAAAAAATTGAATGTAGCTATTTAAAATATATTCATAAAATTAAAATGTTATACTAAAATTTATATATCAATTAGAAAAAATTCCTGTGGCTTAAAAAATGTCTAAATAATAAGTACTATTTAAAAATGTGCTTATATCTGTGGTGATTTTCAATTCAGCTAGTTAATATGAATGTACTATATATGTAGTTAGAAAATATTTTTAATGATTCTAAAAGACTGGGAAATTGGTCTCTCTGAAGTTGTACAAACTATTTCTTAAGAAACTATCACAAAATGTAAATCAAACTGTTCATGTAAAAGTCATTCAAGACAGAAATTGTGTTATGATGGCATAATGGAAACTTGCTACCAAATTTAATGTTCATGATAGTCTACAGCAGTGGTTCTCAACTTTCCTAACGCCGTGACCCGTTAATACTCATATGTGGGTGTATCTGCATGTGGCCAGACCCGCCTGGAGAGATAGAGGAGCGGTGTTTCAGTTCCTAAGACTATCGGAAATATGTCTTAGGTGACCCCGTTTGACCCCCAAAGGGGTCACGACCCACAGGTTGAGAACTGCTGGTCTATAGAAATAGTACAATGTAAAATGCATCTTTAGTATTATGGCAGGATTTTGAATATGTGTGTATTCACACAATACACATATTGGCATTAATTGTGTCAATTTTCTGTTCCCCAAACCGGTCAATTCTATTTTATCTATCTATTCCATATTCTAATGCCTTCCATTTCATGAATGGATAGGTAAAAATTCAGTTCCTGTGCATAAGTTTTTTCAAATTCAGTAGCTTATTTGTTTTCAGGTCACTCAATTTATTAGGCTAAGGAATGATTTAAAGGTGCTGAATCCAAAAGTGTCTAATATATATTTTTTCTAATGGGGGCAAGTCTGAGAATTATAACTAAGGAAGTTTGGAGATGCTGACATGGTTATAAAATTTTTGTTGTAAAGTGTGTAAATAAATGCTCTATGCTCCCCTTGTTCATCTCTAGTTTGCCTACATTACAAATTCAAAGTAGCAAAAGATTTAAGCAATTTTTTTTCTGTCTGTAAATACTATGAAGTATTCATAAGAGTAAATAATTTTGTTTAAAAATTGTAGACAAACTTTTAAAATTGCATTTATATTAGTTTTAAAAATGCCAATATAAAATAGATCACAGGTATTATTACTGCTAAGCATGCTAAAATTTCACAAATCTCAAAAGGATGGCAATCCAATTCAGGCAGGCATAATTAACTACCACACATATCAACTCTAGGTTCTAAAACTGAATTTCTTTATCTAAAACTGTAAAATCAATTCTAATTAAACAGTTGCGGGCAACTAAGTAAGTAGATTTACCTCCTCCCATTGAGTGAATTATAAAGAAACACTGCAAACAGTCACAGTGCTCTGCTGTCTGTCTGAGTTTCTCCACAATCTGATCCCGGTACTGAGAGCCAAAAACTTTGTAACCCACTGCCCTGAAAAAAACATTAAATCAAAAGTAAAACAAATAAATAAAACCTCTTGATTTTTCCTTTTTTGATTTCTACAAGAAGGTATAAAATAATGTGAGTTCTTTTTCTGAAAGCATAAATGCCAGTCTCTAGTTTCATAATCCTGAATTAAGTTCACAGCATCACAGGCAGGGTTTAGCATTGGAAAGGATGTTAGAGGTCTTATAGTCAAAACTCCTCACTTTCCAGAAGAGGAAACTGAAGTTCAGAGAGGTTACGAAGGTCACATAGGTAAAGCAGCTGATCCTGGACTTGAACTCAAGCCTTCTGAGTTTAGTGCTATTTCTAATATACTATATGCTCTTTTCTTTTTTTAATATAAACTTACTTCATAGTTAAATATTATCTAAAATCCACATGAAACATTTAACCAGTATTATGCTACATAAATTCCAAAGTATTCTAAAGGGCATTCTTAGCAATGGACAAGTAACTGTACTTTTCTAAATTTATCTTTTCTCTGAGATCCCAAAAAATTCTGAATATTCATTAATGATCTTGGTGTATGTTCTATTTTTCCCCTTTATTTTTCTTTGGTATAGGACAGTATTAGGACTATATTTGTTTCATAAAAGGAATATTTTCATAAAGAGTATTTTCTTTCTCAATTTTTGAGAATTATATACAATGTAGGTAATAACTTTAAAAATTTTGATTCTCCTATAAATCCATCTGGACCTGAGTTCTGGCAATTCTCTTTGGCAGTTCCTTTATAGTTAGTTCTATTTCCTTTTCTGAAACTGGATAATTTGTGATAACTATTTGGTGGTATTTGAATATCTTGCTTTGAAACTAATTCCCTATTTCTTTTGTATTCTCAATTTTGTTGGCATGTAATTGTGCATAGTAGATTCTCAAAATTGTGTAATATTTGTTTTTAATCTCTTCTGATTTTACCTTTTTCAATTATTTTGTTGATTTGATTTCCTGCCCTTTTCTTTTTAATCAGATTGGCTAAAGGTTTACCAATTTTGTTAGTCTTTTCAAATTTAATTTTATTTTTGGTTCCAAATTCTCTACTTCCCTCCACCTCCTCCCCCACACACTAAGAAGGCAAGAAATATAATATCCATTATACATATGAAGTCATGCAGAACAAATTTCTGTATTAGACATATTAATCATTTCAAAGAACCAGCTTTTAGTTTTATTAGTTCTATAGTCCTTTTGGTTTCTAATTCAATGATTTCTTCGCTAATCTTCAAAATTTTCTCTTTTGTACTTATCCAAGGTATATATATATATGTTGGATTTTAAATGTTTTAAATGAACATTCAGTTAGGTAATCCTCTTTTTCTAATTTAATATATGTTCTTATGTACATTCTTTTTTTTCCTGAGGACTGCTATAGCAGCCTAGAAATTTTAGCATGCTGTCTCATCATTATTATTCACATTACTGCCTCTATGATTTGCTTTTTGACCCATTCATTTAGGATTTCATTACTAAGCCTCTGTTGAAGGTTTGTGTCTTTTGCTTGTATTCCCTGAACTAATTATCATTTTTACTGTGTGATGTCTGTGAAGGATGTGTTTAGTATTTTTGCCATTTAACATTTACTTTTAATTTCTCTGTGCCTTAATACGTGGTGTATTTTTATTGAAATGCCATGTGGAGCCAAAAAATAGGTATGTTCCTTTGTGGTCTAATTTAGCAGGCACTATAAACCTTTCACTTCTAATTTTTTTAAAAAATAATTTGTTCAATTCTCTATTTTTCCTTTTATTTATCTTTCCATTAGATATGGCCAACCCTGAGAGAGGAAGACTAAAGTCTCCTACTCTTGTTGTGTTACTATTTATATCTTTTTGTAATTGAGTTAATTTTTCCTTTATGAATTTAGATGCTACATATTTGGAGTATAAATTTAATATTGACATTGGTTTCTTGTCTATCCTTAACCATTCATATCATCAATTTTTACCTTTGCTTTGTCTGAAAACATGACTGCATTTCCTTTTTTGGACCCACCTGACACCAAGAAAATTTTGTTCCAGACTCTCTAGTTTACTCCAGTCATATCTTTGGTTTTTACATACATTTCTTGTAAGCAAAAGACTGTAGGGTTTTCATCATTGCCCTGTGCTGGTTGAGTCTATGTATAGGCTCTTTTGGCTTCTGGATTAAGGTTACTGATTTATGTTAAACTGCCCTAGAAAATGGTGATACATGGTGTCCAAATTCAATGCCTCATTTGTTATATGGAGGTGACCCCAGGATTTGGAAGGTTATGCCAGAGGAATACAAGTCCTACATGATTCTATTCTACTAGAAAGGTCTGGAGCAGGGCTGGGGAACCTGTGGCTTCAAGGCCACACGTGGCTCTCTAGGTCCTCAAGTGCAGCCCTCTGACTGAATCCAAATTTCACAGAACAAATCCCCTTATTAAAAAAGATTTGTTCTGTACAACTTGGACTTAGACAAAAGGCTGCACCAAGGACCTAAAAGGCCACATGTGACCTCAAGGCCATGGGTTCCCCACCCCTGGACTGGAATATAGTCCTACATATACACTGCATCTGCTTTCCCAAAATCATCATCCGTCTGGCCACCAGATCATGAATTCTTTGGCCATGACAGCTCATGAAGAAAAATACAAATGGTCCTGGTTCACTCCCACCTCCACAGCCACAATGACAGGAAAAGAGGCAGAGGCTGCTAAGAATCACATAGGTTTTAGGCCATTTATAAATATTAACTAATCCATCCCTTTAATGTGAAATAATTGTCCAATGAGCAAGACATTACATATTTATTTTGACATTCTTAATATAAATGAATCCAAAAGACAAATGGCCCTCTAATCTTATTGCTCTGGATGCTGGGGAGGGAGAAGGCGGCACACAATGAATGAGGTAGAAGCCTTCTTTACTGTGAAGAAACTGATGGAGTGCTGTTTGTCTGCCTGTCACTGCCTGCCCTCAACATGTCACCAGTCCATATTCTTCTTCCAGCATATATTTCTTTGACATCTTTCACTCTTATTCTTCCTTGAAGCTCCTCAATAGTTGTATGTTGTAGCCTGATCACAACCACTTTTCAATTCTGTGAAGTCTTCTGAATTCAGTGTCTCACAACCATACAACACTGGTAGAATAGTCTAAAAAAAGATGGACTTGAATCTGGAAGAAACTTGAGTTCATTTAAGGAATGTTGCAATTTCCCGAGAGCAATCAAGTATTTTTCTCTTCTGTTTAATTCTAGATCCAAATTGCTGTCCATTTGTTCTCCCTAAACTATATCCGATCCAGGACAAAGATCACCAGACATGACAAAAATGACCAGTAGAGGTTTATAAGCCACACTGTCTCATCAAAGAGCAAAAAGGGGAAGGGTAAACACATTTATAGAAAGCTTGGTCAGAAAACCAATCAAGCCAAATCATCCAAAAGGTATTTAAAGATGGAACAGACAAAAAATGTAAAGAGATCTGTCCAAATTTTTAGAGCCAACTATTTTCTTTATCACTGAAATTGAAGCCACTACATTTCGACTTCAATGTCACAGTCCCCAGTGTGCTAAAGAAATGGCACTAAAGAAAACAAAGTCAAGAAGAACATATACTCTGAGAAGATCTTTGCTGGAGTTGATGATTTTGAGGGCCTTGTGGAATTGACTCTTTTATATCTGAAATAGGGAAATGCTTTCAACTACTCAAGAAAGATGATTGAGAAAGTATCAAGTACCAATGCATATGCCTATTTTCCTATTCCTACAAAATTTTTATAAGATTTATATGAAATAATCTACATATACATCAAAGACATCTTTGATGAACGTATGGGAAATGAACAGTTAAGCTTTTGCAAAGGCTGTCCTTTAGGAGACCACATCACCATATTACACTGCTGACAGAAAGGTTCAGAGAAGACAAGACCCCATTAGGCTTACTGTTTGTTGATTTTACAAAAGCACTTGGTTTTTAGCAAAGTAAAATGCTGCCTTAAAAGGCTTTTCTCTAACAAAATGTCTTCCAAGCATATATGAAAATCATGAAACACTACTTTAAAAATGCAACACTGAAGGATTTTAATGACCCTTTGATTATTAATAAATGAGTGCAGGGCATAAAATATGGAGAAGTATGCTCACCATAGGTCTTTGTAAATGTTATAAAGGATACTCAACATAGAATACAAATGGAGAAGGGATTCTCCACAGATGCTGAGGTCCTTCAAATGCTCTTATTAGTAGATAACGATTTGCTGAAATAACACCAGAGACAAAGAAATTGTAGTGGCTCCTGAATGAGGTTCATGATTACTAAAAAAATTGATCTAACTACCAAATGGAGGAAAAATAAGTAGATGAAGAATGTTCAAACTATAATATGTAGTTGGACAGATTGTACATAACTGGTTCATTAGTACTTATATTTTGGTCAGACACTAAAGATGGAGACAATGAACTGGTCTAACTAAGAAGTAAAAGGAAATAGGTTAGATTATATTTGGGAAATTGTGAAGTATTTTTAAAAATCATCTCAAACTTCAGTCTGGAAAAAAGAACCATCTTTTTTAGCACCAACTTCCTCTTTCAGGGATTATATGGCTGTGAATCATGTAACTAACACAGTATCTGAAAATTTAAAGTTAATTAAAGGACAATAGAGAAAACACATGGATAAGGTGGCTGCAAAATCAACAAAGAACTGTGCATCGAGCATATGACAAAGATGGTCCCAGGAACCAGTGTGATTCATTGGTATCCATAAAATGTCAAAAGATATAAAGGAATACCTGCAGTATTTTGGATTGAAGGCCCACCTTCTCCATTGAAAAATTTATGAGAAAACATTAACAAGAGACACACAAGATGAGAAAGTTTGGATGGATAGAAATGTTGCAATTTGTACCATGGGAGGGAATACCTACATCAATAATATCACAGATTGTATTTTCTTAGAATTTTGTTCTTCATGGAAACACAAAAATGAATGATATTACATTGTTAATAAACTGAGAAAAGCATAAGAAAATATCACATAATAAGATGTTTTAAAAGTAACAAACCTATAAAAATTTACAATGTGAAGACATAAATCAATGATAGTTGATTGTTACTACTGAAGAAATGCATTATTTTGTAAAAAGTGAAAATATTATGAATGTGGGTTTTCTAATAATATTGTAACTAATAAATTCACACTACAGGATTTCTATTCCATAAAATATAATGGGGATATATTAAATATAAGTTAATGACTAATTCTAAGATTGTGCATGAATCCAGTGATGCCATTGTGGCTAGCCCTAAGGCTAGATCTAGTTGGCTCTGCAACATACTAGCACTGTGAGTTTGGATAAGTGTTAACCTCTCTAAGCCTCAATTTTCCTGTATGTAAAATAGAAGAATAAATCTTGCACCACTTACATCAGAGCTATTGTGAGAAAAGTGTTTCATAATTTGGAAAAAGCTAAAAAAAATTAGTTGTTATTATTGTTCCTCTTTTTTTTGCATCAATTCCTTTAAGCAGCTGGATAAAAATCTGAGAATTTAAGCCCCAGAACCACAGAAGGGCATTAGTAATAATTTATTAATCAGTGAAACCTTAAAGATCAAATATAGGTAAGTGGCTAAGTAGATCTAATAATCCCACTGTTAGAGATTTATTTTCCAAAATATTTTTCTATTAAATCTTTAGAAACAACATACTTTAAAATATTCAGCTGCAAAGTAATTTGGATATTTTTTCCCCCTATCTTCTCCCCTCAAAAAGTGATAAAAAAAAATTAGAGGGCACTAATAATACAAGTCAACTTATAGCTCTAAGAACTAGGTATTTCATATATCAAAAGGAAATAGGTCAAAGACAAAAGTTAGGAACTGAAAAGCTAATAGAAAGCAAGATATAGTAAGAAGTATGGGAGTGATCTTTCACACTAACAGCTCCTTTAATGTATTTGTTTTACATGCAATAGTATCTACTAGAAAGAAAGATGATTGTTCTAGTTTCAGCTGCTATGTTTTGCATAGTCTCACCAATTATTCCCTGAGCCAGAAACATTTGTGATGAGTTGCTTGCTATCAAATATATCTTTCAATGGTCCCTGAAGAATTTCATTCACTACTCCTTCTTCCATGTCAATCAAGACCGCCTAAGAAAGAAAAATAAAAATTTAATGAACATATTTTACTTTAAATTTATTATTCAATGAATTCAAAAACACATTTAAGCTGAAACTTGATTTTTTTTCTTTCCAGATTTAATAAAAATATTCCTTTAAGAAAAATGTATTTCAGCAAGATGGATAATTTTGCTTACATTAAGTTGAAAAGTTTTTGTACAAAGCCAATGTAACCAAGATTAGGAGAGAAGCAAAAAATTGAGAAAGAATTTTTACAACCAGTGTCTCTGATAAAGGCCTCATTTCTAAAATATACAAAGAACTGAGTCAAATATATAAGAATACAAGTCATTCCCCAATTGATAAATGGTCAAAGGATATGAACAGGCAGTTTTCAGAGGATGAAATTAAAGATATCTATAAGCATATGAAAAAATGCTCTAAATCACTATTGATTAGAGAAATGCAAATCAAAGCAACTCTGAGGTAGCACATCTCACCTGTCAGATTAGCTAACACGATAAAACAGGAAAATGATAAATGCTGGAGAAGATGTGGGAAAACTGGAACATTAATGCATTGTTGGTGGAGTAGTGAACTGATCCAACCATTCTGGAGAACAATTTGGAACTGTGCCCAAAAGGCTATACCTTTGACCCAGCAACACCACTTCTAGAGCTGTATTCCAAAGAGATCATGAGGTGGGAAAAGGACCCGCATGTACAAAAATATTTATAACAGCTCTTTTCGTGGTGGCAAAGAACTGGAAATCAAGGGAATGCCCATCAATCAGGGAATGGCTAAACAAGTTGTGGTATTTGAATGTCATCGAATACTATTGTGCTATGAAAAATGAGGGGCAGATGAACTTCATAATAACCTGGAAAGACTTACATAAATTAATGCTGAATGAGGCAAACAGAAGCAGGAGAACACTGTACACAATTACAGACACATTGTATCTGTGATGACTAACTTTGATAGACTGGGCTCCTGGGCTCCTCTCAGCAATGCAAGGCTATAAGACAACTCCAAAACACTCATGATGGAAATGGCTATCCACATCCAGAGAAAAAAATACAGTCTGAATGCAGATGGAAGCAAACTACTTGCTTGCTCTCTTTTCTGTTTTATTTTCTCTTTCTCACTGTTAACGCTATTATAATCCTTCTTTACAACCTGACTAATGTTTGATGTGAAGGTATTTCTAGAATCTATACCAGATTGTATGCCACCATGTGGGGGGAAAAAGGGGGGGGGGG
>CM053584.1:272564346-272581997 GCA_028627135.1 Pseudochirops cupreus
TAGCCAGTGTCCTCATCAAGCCACTCTCTGCCTGCAGAACAGTCCCAGAACCCCTGAAAAGATCAGCAAGGCCCTCTTCCAGGATTTCTGTAAACATAAAACAGGAAAATCCTTCTTCAGGGCTTCTGAACCAACAGCCAGGTTCCAGGACCTCTACAACAGCAGCAATGTCCTTCACCATTAGGTGAATCTGGCAAAACAACATCAAAACAGACAGACAAAATACCAGCATCACAGCCATGCCTCCTCAGTCCTTGGCAGTTCCAGGTGGCAGTTCCAATGGGCTCTCAGCAGTCTTTCTCTCAGGAACTCAGGCTCCACAATACTGGATACTACTCTCCCAAAGTCCTTTTGGCCTTCTCTAGGCTTGGGCCTCTCTCCCAATTCACGGCCCCTCCCACCAGTTCAGCCCCCTCTCTTCAAGTCAACAGGTCCATCCCACAAGTGGGATTCACAAACTCTGGGTTTTAACACTCAACCCCAAAACCAGGCAAATACAGGGGCAGCTCCAAATTCCATTACCAGTACAGTGCTCCATACTACTCAGGGTAGAAGTCAAAGCTGAGTAGCTAATCTTCCCTTGCTTGCTAGCTTTTATCAAGAGAAGTAAACAATTTAACTATTGGGTAGGATGGGTTGCAAAAATGAGAGAAATGTGGGTTAGTACATCTGAAGCCTTTTGTCTTACACAAATATTTCATCCTTGGTCCAATCACAAACCATGTACTCTTTTGAACCACTTTTTTAACCACTGCCATCTACATTAGTGTACTGAAGAGTATACATGATGACTACAGGAGACACTCCTTTGCAATCCCTCAGAATATGTAGCTTTGAGACCTTCTGAATTAAGCTCATGTACTATAAACCATGCTGTAACCCCAACCTAGGGATACATACCCATAAATTCATCATACATTCTGATGAACTCAAAATAAATAAGATACATCTTACCTAGTATCCACATTTCTAAAGAAGTTCTTCAGTGAGTCATCATAAATTCCTTTCTAAAAATTAAAAAAAACATCATATAAGCACAAATATTTTATAAGTTCTATACTCCCACCCAAGAAGTCTTTCAAAGTTTTAAATCACAATCAATTATTAGGCAACAAAAGAGTTTATAATGGGTATTGAATTCTCAAGAAAAAAATCATCAAAAACATTCACACTTGATTTCCAACTTATAGATTTCAGATCAACATTTTTTAAATTTACAAAAGAAGAACTTGATTGCTCTTCTGTAGTGGCAACCACACTGGCATACCCAGGATGTGCTAGTACATGTTCTTAAGATCTGCTCTACTAGGAAAGATAGCTGTTTAAGGGGTCAACAATCTTTTAAAATTACATTCACCAGTTCAGGGGAAAAGTCAGCACTCTGAAATTCAGAGAAAATACCAACAGAGAAAATACTTGGAAAATACAAGCAGAGAAATAAAAACCAACAGACAGGGCTCCGACTGCCTTTATATACTTTACATACCACCCTGAATCTAGAAAGCCTTAACAGCTGAGCAGTTTGCAGAACTCTGAACATACGGTCACTCAGTATTTCAACCAGGGAATCACAAGATCCTTCTCATAAGTAAGGCCCCAAAGCAAAACACCAACTCTGAGTACATACACACTTCTCAGAGCCAGAAGGTACCACAACCCTCTTGACTCAGTGCCTAATTAGAAATTAGCAAAAAGTGTGAAAGCCTTCCTACAAAGAACCTCCCTTAAGCAAGCTTCCCTTACATGGACTCCATGTGAGGCCTATTAATAGGCAGGGAAGATCTTATACCCCATTAACATGACATCTTCCTGAAGGAGTAAGGTCCAGAGAGAAGATTTTCCCTTCTATCTGACTTAGAAGTACATGTTGCAACACGAGGAATTAAAACAGAGGAATCAATCTGCTTTGGTTAACTATATCACCCATGATGTGCAGGTAGAAAAAGAGGAAGTGCTACTAATGACCTCCTAACTACCAAGTTCAATAATCTTATTCCAGTCCTCAACTTTGGGCACTGAGATGACACAGTGGATAGGGTACTGGAGTTAGGAAGACCTGAGCTCAAATACTGCCTCAGATGCTTATTAGTTGTATGATCTTGTGCCAGTCACTTAACCACTGTCAGTTTCCTTTTCTGCAAAATGCAGACAAAAGCAGCTCCGACCTGCCAGGGTTGTTGTAAGGATCAAATAATATAATTGTAAAGCACTGAGCACAATGTAAGCTCTATATAAATGTTAGGTATTATAATTACTCTCATTATCATCATCCCACTTCTCTAAATTTAACATTGATGATCACAGCCTCCTTAAGAGTCTCTTGTGCCTCTGATTTAATGACACTTCACTTTTTGGATTCTTTTCCTACCAACTTCTCTACTTCTACCCTGCCTTATTTTTCTCATTTTGGCCACTCAATGTAGACATTCAGTAAGACACAATGAGCACTTATCAAGTATGGACCATGTAAGTAAGTTTATACTTTGTACAGATTACTTTAGATTATACCACTCTCTGTGATAAGAATATTCTTTCCCAGTCTTCACCTGTTGAAATCCAACCCAAACTTCAAAAGACTCAACACAAATGTCACCCCCTGAAGCATTCCCTGATTTTTCTCACTCCAATTCTCACCTCTTTCTACCTGGAAAGGATAATTTCCTTTTCAGACCTCAAATAATCCTTTTTACTTAGAAAAATGGATAAACAGGATATTTACTATGAGCTAGGCACTGTGGTAAGTGCTGGGGATACAAACATAAACATGTAAGACAATCTTTGCCCTTAGGAGCTTACATTCTTATGGTGGAAAGCAACATATAAAGGGGAGCTGAAAAAAAAAAAAGAGGCAGAGGGAAAGCAGCATGGTGTCGGGATGACCAGAAGTCAAGGCCTAGTTCCAGGGAAGATAAAGTGAAAGCTCATTAACCAGAGCATTCATTCCCAGAGCACAAGCCCAAGACTTGGAATGTGGTGTGTAGGGGTGAAGGAGATGGATAGGGATAATGGCAAGACGGGGAGATGGTAGCAATGTATGTACAGAAAAGGAAGTGGTGTGGAAATCTGGGTCTGTTATCCCATTCTCCCTTGTCCTCTAAATCATAGCTCTGTGTCTATACCTTGAAAGACAGGCATGTTTCAGATCTTTGTATCCCCTGTGCCTTATAAATGTTTGTTAGATCACAGATGTAGAGCTGGAGGGGGAACCTTAGAGGCCACATAGTCCAACTTAGATTTTATAGATGAGAACACCGAGACAGGGAGAGACCATACAACTAGTGCATGGTATGTTGGACTCAAAATGCAGGTTAACTGATTCCAGTTTAGTATTCTTTCCCTGTGTGCCACACTGGCTACCTCCTGTACTACCTGCTAAATGCAAGTGATTTTTCTTTCTAGGGCAAGGATTCTTAAATCTCTTTTGTGCCACAGACCCTTTGGCATGGGGTGTGTGTGTGTGTGTGTGTGTGTGTGTGTGTGTGTGTGTGTGTGAAGCCTATGGATTCCTTCTTAAAATAATGTTTTTAAATTCATAAAATAAAATACATAGGATCACATGGAAACCAAAGGTTAGTTATAAGAGACGTAATTTTTTTCCCCATCCAAATTCACAGATCCCTTGACATCTACCCCCAAGTTAAGAATCCTTGTTCTAACATAATCAAATATATATTTTTTATTCAATGCTGGACAATCTAAATCTTACACAAGTGCTACTTAGTTCCTCTACTTGAGACCATGAAATGTAATGGAAAGAGACCTGGATTCTAATCTGCCCTATGACACCTACTAGCTATGTGAAAATGTTGTTCAGTCATGTCCAACTCTTTTTCTTGGCAAAGATACCAGAATTGTTTGCCATGTCCTTCTCCAGCTCATTTTATAGATTAAGAGACAGAGTTCAGTGACTTGCCCAGGGTCACATAGCTAATTAAGTGTCTGAGGCTGGATTCGAACTCAAGAAGATGAATCTCCCTGATGCCAGGCCTGACTTTATCCCCTGTGCCACATAACTGCCCCATGTGACTATGGGTTAATTGTTACTTAACCTTAGGTTTACCAGAGATCTGGCGTTGGAAGGGACCTCAGAGGTCACAGTCTAGTGCAGCCCCCTCATTTTACAGATGAGGAAACTGAAGTGCGAGGTGTTTAAAAATGACTTGCCCAAGACCACACAGGTTGTAAGTTATCAAAGGCAGAATATGAACCCAGAATATGAACCCAGGTTCTTAGGATAATAGTACTTATCTCAGAAGCTTATGTAAAGAATCAAATTAGATACTGTATGTAAATGCACTTTTCAAGACTTAATCACCAAAAAATTAATATTATTACTGGAAGTCTTCTCCAATCCCTCTTAATTCTAGTGTCTTCCCTCTGTTAATTATTTCTTCTCTATTCTGATTATAGTTTGCTTTACATATATATATGTATATATATATATATATATATATATTTGTTTGAATATTGTCTCCCCCCCTTAGAATGTAAGCTGTTTGAAGGCAGGGAATGTCTTTTGCCTCTTTTTGTATCCCCACAACTTAGCACAATGACTGGCACATAGCAGGCACTTATTAAATGTTTACTGATTGATTATTCAGTGGTTTTAGATCAATGATCAGAGAGGGGCACAGAAAAAAAGCAGGTACTGCTGACTTTCCATGGAAAACTAAAAGGCAAACAGAAGCAACATAATAACCTGCAGAGAAAGTGGAAACAAACAAGTTATTTGGGAATTGTATTACAAGCTATGAAACAAGGTCTATACCGGAAAAGAACAAACATAATAGAAACAAATGGAAACATTTTACACTCAGATTAAACAAACAAATGGCACACCTTTAGGATAGGGTAAGACATGCCTAGACATTGATTAGAAAGAAGGGAGGATGAAGGTAGGAACACCGGGGAAGGTGAATATGAGGTAAGGGAACAGGTACATGGGGGGAAGGAGGTGGAGGTGGGGCAGGACGATGAGAGAAAGGTAGGAAGAAAAGGGAGGTGAAAGAGGATGGGGAGAAAGAGAAGATGGAGGACGGAGGAAGGAGAGGAAGAGGTAGCAAGATGGAGAGAGAGATGTCTGGAGGAGGGGCCTGGAACAAGATGGGGAAAGGGAGGAGGGTGGAGGAGGGGAGGAGATGAATTAGGAAGGTGGGGCAGGGGATAGGAATATTCATGGTGGGGAGGAGGAGGAAAAAAATGAGGGTGGGAGGGGGATAAAGGGAAGAAGACACGGGATGATGGGGGTGAGAAATGGAATGAGGATGGGGAAGCGGAGAAGGCGGAAGGGAAGATGGATCAGGGGAGGAGTTAGGAGGGTGGGGGAGGAGATTGGAACAAGGTGGGTAGGGGGGAGGTCGTAGGGGGAGGGGAGCAGGAGAAGGCAGGAGCTGGGAAGATGGGAAGGAGTCCAGCACGCGGGAGAGTCCGCAGACCGTGCCCTACCTTGTTGACAGCCGCATGCTCCCTCAGCGCCAGATCCCAGAAGCAGCGGCCAATCTGGTTCCCACACTGACCGACTGCAAGCGCCCGCGGCGG
This sequence comes from Pseudochirops cupreus, assembly GCA_028627135.1. Taxonomy (NCBI): domain Eukaryota; kingdom Metazoa; phylum Chordata; class Mammalia; order Diprotodontia; family Pseudocheiridae; genus Pseudochirops; species Pseudochirops cupreus. The sequence goes on from CM053584.1 coordinate 272,569,885, forward strand.
TCACGGAAAGAAAGAGAACAGGACATTAGTACAAGCGAAAGAGTCCTGCTTCACTCAGGGTTTACGGGGACCTTGCGGGGGGGCCTCAAAGGAGCTCACCTTGCACTACGACAGACTGGGCCATGCTGCTGCTCCTGCACTCGCGTAGGCTCGCGCCAACACCGGCGCTCGCGGCTGGCGGCGATCCCGGGCCGGCTGACAGCCGGGAGGCGGTTCAACAGTCTGCAAACGATTTCTAATTTCTTTCTCCTGCCCAGCTCGCGCCTGCGTCTCGCGCCGCGCGCCGACTCCGGCCGGGGGTGGGGGTGGGGGCGGAGCAACGGAAGGCGGTTCGAGGGCGCCTGCGTCCTAGCTGTTGCTATAGCGACCAGAAACGCATTCACCCGCCTGGCTTCCAGTCCGGGCGCCCTCAACGTTTAAGTCGGAGTGTCTGAGGTTTCCGGAGCCCGCAACCAGCGGGTAATTCAAGATTGCTGGTTTGGTTGACAGCGTTGACCGTCACGACCTGCTCCTCCTTGTCCACAGTATCACCCCTCCTTGGACGGCGGGGAAGGGCGTCTCCTCCTACCGCGGCCACCCCCTTCCCTGCAAGAGTTTTATGAGTCCGAACTCGGGCATCTTGTGTGCCAGCCAGCGCCGACGGACAAGGACGTTGAAGCAGACTGACCAACTGCAGGCCCAGGGATCTGGGGTGGGTGGGTGGCAGCAAGCAGGTGACTGGTACTAGAGGGTCATGGAGAGAAGTTAAATCCAATCCTTGGGGGGGGGGGCGGGAATCTTGCCCTGTGTTTATTTGAGCATGGAGGGGGCACTCCTGACGTGAGAGGCGGCTGCCCTCACTGGTGTAAACCCATAAAACAATATGGGGGCTCGGGTTTAATCTAATAGGATGACACCTCCTCTGGTCCCTCCGGGTAGGAATCATCAGTCGATTTTCCCGCACTCATAAATGATCTATTACTGGGTCTGCTTTGGTAGTGAGAGCTTTCCTCATTCAAGATTTCTCTATAGCAGTGAAAGATTTGTAGTGCCCAAGGAAGAACTCTGCCTCAGTAGTGGATGAAAGCGAGCTCAGATTTGTCAAAAATACAAGGCAATATGGAGTAGGGAAAAAAAAGCATTAAATTGAGAACTAATCCTCTTCTGTTTACCGCTTAAAACTATGTGACTTTGGACAAACTGACCCTCTTTGAGAGTGTTTCCTCATCAATAAAATGGGGATAATAATATTTGTCCAGCCTATCTCCTGGGTTATTTTAAAGAGGAAATATGATATATGTGAAAGTGTTTTTAAAACTACAAAATAGGATGATGATGATGATAGTCATCTTGAAAAATTGCTTCTAAAAGTGATTTAGACAAACCCTTCTGTGGTATTAGATGCAGTGATTTTGATGGGAATTTTTAGGAATACCATCAGCGATGAGGTAGAGCTGCGGTAGAGCTGCCTTGTTATTCCGTATTTGTCATCTGAAGCCCAGTGGTCAAGAACAGTACTTATACTAATGTTTAGAATTATGCATGACTATTTTTGCCAACTTGGTGAAGAGTCAAAATCTTAAAATTTAGCTGATGCAGGAAGTAAGTACAAGGTGTAAGAAAAAAAAATCTAGATTTCTGCTTTATATCCTTCTGCAGCAGAGGCGTGAGTGGTAGAGACAACCTTGCCATGCTTACCAGTGCATATACAGATAGAATGAAAAGTAAGGATGCCATCAAGGTGGTTAATATGGTTGTGCACAAAGAAATTTGCTGTAGCTTTCTCCTCTCCTCCCCATAAGGTATAGGCTTAATTTGAATCAACAGATGTAACCAGTATTTTATTTAATTGAATTCTTTTCAGAGTGCAAGACTTGCTGAGATTTTGTATTGTGCAGAATTTTAAAATATTTTTAAGAAACCCCTATGGAATACATACATAAACACATAGGCATATACTTTTTATGTCCCCAAAGTCACTTTCTTTTTTTCCAATTTTCCTTTTTTTTAAAAAAAAACATCAACTTTTAACCGTTTCCTCTTGGAGGATTTCATGGGTTTTGGTTTTTGTTTTGGCTTAATTGCAGTTTCTTTACATTAATGCTGGAAAAGAGTGTCATCCTTTTGTTATGATACAGTGCCCTAATTAATGTGTTTTATCTAGCACGTAATAATAGGAAATCCACACTGTGCTGTTATTAACCATTTCTTGCTCAAAATATCCAATAAATGCTTCTTTATACTTATGAAATGACTACTCTTTTCTTAGTCCTGTACATTACTGTTGTAAGATGAGTGACTCACCATTTTTTATCCTTTTTTTTGTCAAACTCATAAAATAGGTTGCCATTATGGTATTTTCTTGGGCACTGGGCACTTCTTTCATATTTAGCTTTTGATTTTGTCTGTCACTTTCATAGGAATCATTTTTATAGATTTTTTTAGCCAAATAAAATTGTATTCATTTAGTAAATAAAACATAGCTACTGATGATTTCCTGTTGTATTTTCATGTGAAACATCAATATTCCACATTTGTTCAAAATCAAAAGGGAGATTAGAAGAGATTAAAGAGGCTTCACTTTTCTGCAGTTTCTCCCAGTAGAATGTAGGCTGTTTGTGGGTAGGGATTTTATTCTTTATACTTTTATTCTCAGCATGCAGCCCTGTGCCTGGCATGTAGTAACACAAAATACATGTTGGTTGATGTATTGATTGATTAAGAGAGACAATATGGAAGATAGAAAACTGATCTTGGAATCAGGATGTTACATATTCTATATCTGATACATTGTTGGCAATGTAACTCTGGACAAGTCATTTAAACTTTTATAATTCCATATAACTCTTTAAAACAAGTTGCCAAAAAGTTGTAGATCTGCTTTGGTAGATATTTCTTTGCTGCAGGTTTGATATACTAAAGAAATCATAAGTAAGTTTAAAAGTTTTTTTTTAACCAGCCTTGTCATTTTCTACTATTTAAATATTTTAATAGACATTAAACAAAAATTTAGAATGTTTTACTTTAAGCATTAAAAAGGATTGTGTTGCTGCAAAAACCATGAGAACTACTGTGGAGAGAACCTCAGTTTCCTTGTCTGTAAAAAGAGGTTTGACTAGAATAACTCTAGTTTAGGATTCATGCTGTATTTCTATTCCCTTTGGAAATTTGCCTAAATTTCGAGTTCTTTGTTAGAGTAGAATGATTTCTTTAGGGAATCTTGTAGGGAGTTCAGGAAAAATAGTTTAGGTAATGATTTATTCGTACTTGTTTATAGTATCTTTCATTTGAAATTTCTGAAATCAGATAGAAAATAATTATGTCAAAACATTGTTTAATTGTTGCCAGTAGTTACTGAAGTACATTGATCAGTGTAGTGTTGGAATAAGCAGAAAGTGAAAATAAGATAATATCCTACTGCCACAAATAGCTGGTTTTATATATTTATTTTTCCTGGAGAGGAGAAGGTAAGGCAATTGGGGTTAAGTGACTTGCCCAAGCTAGTGTGTCAAGTGTCTGAGGTCACATTTGAACTCAGATCTTCCTGACTCCAGGGCCAGTGCTCTATTCACTGCGCCACCTAGCTGCCCTAGTTTTTATAATTTTAAGGATAATTTCCTATTTATACAAACCACTGAAAATGTTGCCAATCAAGGCAAGGACTTAGTGTTTAGGATGGACCAACGCATTGGCTAACAATGGACTTTAGTGATCTCAGTTTATCTGGACTATTATTACACAGTCAGGTGGTTTTTTTCCCAGCCAACCAGACTTGTGGTTAACTTGCTCACAGATGTCAAGCTACTAAGGCAGAAAGAAAGTGGAGGTAAGACTAAGCAGCTTGAGTAAGATGAGTTTCCTATAACATGTCATGTGAAAATATGAATAATGAGAACACAAAAAACTTAATGTGAAAATTTTGATTAAGATAATCATCAACTTGGATTATGCATTGGAAAGTTTAGTTCTCACTAGTGCTGAAAAAATGGTTTGCTTTAGAAGTAGTATTTGTTTTTAAGGGTTAAATAGATTAATTCTGAAAATGTTGGGGTGACTTTAATGAATATCTTTAAAATTAGTGACCGCTTACTGGAAGAAGTGCCAAATTCACGTTTGTTATCTGTAGAATGTAAGTTGAAATTTTATGTTTTGCTGTTGATTTTATGTGGGGCTATATTACTGTGAGAAGTTTGGGGAACTGGAAGCATGTGGGAAGTGGGGTAAGGAGATTATGATTGGGCCATTAGGTAGGGAAAGTCCTGAAAAGAACCAGGAAGACTGGGATATGAAGTATGTATGTATTTTTGTGTTAACTGAGAAGATTCAGATCTGGAACACAGATTTAGGTGATAGCCCTGGATATCTGATAATGGCCTTTAATTGTGTTTAGCCCTTTCCTGTTTCACAATATTTGAGAAGCAAACAAGCAAAGGATAAGAAAACCCAAACCAAAATTTTAAGGGCAGTTAGCTCTCTTAGCTAAACAGAAATCTTTTCGGTTTAATGCTCCCATCATGAATTTGGAATGAAAACTTCTATTCTTTAGCAGGTAGGAAACTATGTGAAAGAATTCTCTGATGTCATAATTTCTGGGTGTCACTGGCTCATTCGACCAGCCTTCCTTTGGCACATTCCATCTTCCTATGGAAGGAGAATAGAAGCATTTGATTTATTTAGCCTCTACAGGAATCAGACTTCACTTATTTTGGTAAGTGTATGTATCTTTGGCTTAGTTAGCTAAAACCATGTTTTACTTCATTCAAAAAAGACATATGATTCTTGAACTTACCTAGCTGGAAAACTTAAGCCGTGGAAAAAATATAACTTTTCACTGGGTATGTAGCAACTGGAGGGCCTCCCTAAAATCTTGATACATTTAAAAAATTTTAAACTCTTAAACTTCAATAATTTCAGTTCATCATCATCATCATCGTCATCATCATCATCAACAAATATTTATTAGGAAATGTGTTGGGTGCTAGGGATACAAAGAAGTATAACAGAGTATTGACCCAAAAGGGACTTAAAAATTTAGTTGCACAAACAACATATACATATTAAAAGACAAGCGACAATACAAGTATAGTGTATGTTAAGAGACAAATACATGGCATAGACAGTATTATATGATTCAGAGGAGGGAGCAGTCAGGCACTTGGGAAAGCTTTGAAGACAGGCCTTGAAGGAAAGGCTAGGTTTTAGATAATAGGGAGCAATTTTCAAGGAGCTATAATGTGAGTTATTTATGAATGACATTTAAAGGCACATTGAATTATAGCTCATGTGAGCTTGTTTTGTTAGTCTTAAGAGAGTTTACTCCCATCTGTGGTAGTGATTGCTTTTTACTGGAACCGAAATAAGAATACATGCAGACAACTGAGAGTTGTAGATTCTATCATACCTATACTACAAATTATAAAAAGCTAAAAGGACAAAAGGCCGCTCACTATGTGTTTTTTCTTTTAATTTCTAATTCAGGTTTTCAGTGAATTATGCCTTTTCGGTTTGGTACTCAGCCAAGGAGGTTTCCAGTGGAAGGAGGAGATTCTTCAATTGGTCCTGAACCTGGCCTGAGCTCCAGTACTACATGGTATAGGAAAGAGACTCCACCAACCAGGTAAACTTAGTGATTCTGCCAACCATAAATGTGTTACAGTGCAAATTTGAACGCTCGTTAATGTCATCATAATGTCTGGGCTAACTCTAAATATTGGTAGAACAAAGGAAAACTTAGAAAATTTAATCATCACTAAATTAGTAGTGCTTTTGTTGTTTATCAGAGGTAGTGTTAAGAGGATCAGCATATTATATTGAATATTATGCTCAGTTTTGGAACTTCCCCGGATATCTTACTGTTTAAATTAAATGATTTTGAAATGATTTTTTAAAGGATACAAAATGCATACCCATGAAAACACCTATATGTACACACACACATTTTATTGCCATTTGGGGACCATAAGATTCCTTTATAAATTAGCAGCTGGAAGTTTGTCTTTTGTTTGTTTGTTTTTTTTTAAAATCAGTTTCCTGTGATTAAAATGGGTAGTAATAGCTATAGTTTTGCTGGAATGCAAGTCTGATTTCTGCCTCATCAGTGCTACTGTGTTATATAATTACCCAGTGGCATTTAAAGAAATTAAAATTGATGTAAGAAAGGAGAATGAATAGTCAGATTTTAGCACTTCGTAATATCATTTCCTGGTAGGCAACTAAGTAGATGTTATTTCCCCTGTTATGTAGGCAACTCCGAAGATGCCCTGGAAGTCACTGTCTAACAATCACTGATGTTCCTGTCAATCTTTATGCGACAATGAGAAAACCACCTGCTCAGAGCAGCAAGGAAATGCATCCTAAATAGTCGCTCCTTTGGTGAAGATCACCATAAGGCTTTTGTAGAGGTTTGACTAGGTCAAGGTAATGGGCCAGTATCATTTTATGATCTGGTAAACAAATAAAAGTGGTGACACCATTGGATGTTCACAATGGTTTTCACTTGTCATTTATTATTGGTGGGAAAAATGGAGGAATGTCTATTAAATACAATAGGGTTAATATATAGTCAAATATTATCCATATGAAAGAAAATGACCATTAGTATGATAAATTATACTAAATTGATGGCACCATATAGCTGAGATAATTGCATCTTAGCTCCTGCTTGCTCTGGACAGTTTTCTCCATGTTATTTTTGGTCTATTCTTCAGTTCAATGTTATAACAATAGAGCTTGGCCAGAAAATTTAGTGACAGGGAACAGGACACATGTGTGGCTTTGACACTACACTAAGCCTGAAGAAAAGTGCGTGTCATCCAAATGGGGGCCAGTTTTTCATTCCCCCTGAAGTCAGTTGCTTAGAAAGAGAGAAAAGGCTGAGACTCTGAGGTCCAGCCCTTAGGGAGCCTGCCATCAAAGGAGGAGTCAGAAAGTAAAGTGATAGGGGAAAAGAAGGAAAAAAGGCTGAAGTTATTGAAGGTCCAGGGGGAAGAAAACTCAAACACTTTGAGCCACGAGGAATATAGAGAATAAAGACTTAAGTATTAGGGCCATTAATCAAAGAACAAAAGTTTAGAATAGAAAGGGAATGTAAGTAATGAAGAGAATGACAAAGCCTTTTTTAAAAAAGATGCAGAAAATGAACTTTTAAAAATAGGTTGAAAAGGAGAGAATGGGAAATTTTAATTGGCTAAATTGAGTGGGGGAAAAAGGGAAGAATTAAATTAGCTAAATAATAAGAAAAAGGAACTAATAAGCAATACTCTTAAAACTAAAAAAGGACATAACTGGGAACGCGTGTGTGTGTGTGTGTGTGTGTGTGTGTGTGTGTGTGTGTGTGTAGAATTGGGGAACAGGGCTTTAAGATAAGGAAAAGAGCCAATAAGAATAGGGTTTCCTTAAAAATAGATTAAATTAAAATAATTGAAGAGATACAGTACTGTGTTTACAGGAAAAGAAAGAAAAAATCCTGATTTGGAAAACAATATTAAAGAAAAATGAAAGAAAATATAAACCTAACTCATAACATTAAATGTAAAGGATTAAACAGCTTGATAAAACAAAAAGGAGTAGATAAGAAAAGCAAACCTCTTACTTGAAAGAAACGTTTAAAAAGCCATACACATAATATAAATGAAGAGTTGGAAAAAAATTGCTATGCATCAAATGAATGCAAAATAGGAGCTCTAGCCATGGTATCAGATAAAGCAAAAGCAAGCATTCAAAGCATAAAAATGAATAAACAAGGAAATTACATTATGAGGAACCACAGATAACCTAATATTAATATACTTCAAATAACATAAAGGAAACATTTACAGACCTACAAGAAGACATTACACAACAGTGAAAGGAAATTTCAATGTCCCTCTTTCAGGTTTGGATAAGTCTAATGGATAAATGAGAAAATAATGGAAGGGAAAAAATTTGCTGGAGAAATGAGAACTAAAAGACTTATGGTGTCTTCTAAATGGGATGCTAAATATATACATATGTATATACATATACATATATACACACATATGAAACATGAAACATTTTACAAAAATTTATCATATATTTAAGCACAGGTAATGCAAACAAATCTAAAAAGGCAAATAGTATGGACCATAAAGCCATTAAAAATAGTAATCAGTTCAGGGACCTCAAATAGAAGAGACAGATCCAAATGAAAGATGCTTAACCATGAAATCTGAAGTAATGAGTAGGTCAAAGAAAATGACAAAACAACATACCAAAATTTCTGTGATGGAACTAAAGCAGTGCTTGAGACAAATATTTTTGCAAAAAAAAAAACCTAACAAAAAGAATTAATATGTACCTAAAATTAGAATGCCAACACAGAAATTTAAAATGATTACAAAGAGAAAAAATTAGAGAAACATTGACTGGAAACTAAAAAGGGTAAGTAAAACTAAAAGTAAATTTCTTTGAAAAGATTTTTAAAAAACCTGACAAACCTTTTAAGTAATCTGGAGCAGCAGAACTAACAAAAGGTCAGAGTGAGATATTCTTCCAGCCCAAGAAAAAGGAGATCAGAAAGAGCTGTGACATGAGTGAGGAGTTTGGCCTAGAGCCCATATGGCTGAAAGATCAGAAGTAGGACTAAGTGGTAGTGGACAGAAGCAACAGCAGCTTCAGGAACTCTTTAAGATGCTGAGATGGTAAGGGGACCTGATCAGAAAGAGATTACAGGGTACCTTTGTGCCAGCAATCAATGTAGGACCAGACATTCTTTGGCAGTTTCATTGCTTATATCCACTTCTAGATCACAGTTCAAGGGCAGAGAGAGGACACTTTTGGTCAACAGCGGGTAGAAGCCCTGAGGGACAGTATTCACTCTGGCCCCAAGGAATCAGGAACGCTAAAGAACAGTATTGTTTCTGGCCCTAAGAGATGAGGGTTCCTGGGGAGCAGTAATCCCAAGGGATCAAAGGTCCTTCATGGGTGAGGACCAGAGTGCAGATCAAGAGAGCAGTGACTGCACCTCTCCCCAGATCACAACAACTTGGAAACACCAAAACATTTCAAAACCCCAGAACTAGCTCTGAAAACAGCAGTGTCAAAAAGTCTTATAGTTACAATAATGTAAATGAACGCAATACTGAAAGGCAATTTAACTCAGATTAAATACGCTAACAGTGCTTCTGGAGTACAGATGGTGAATCACATTTCCCTCATTGAGGTATGGTCAGAGTTGACAGGAAAGACCGTTTTTGATACCAATGTTACATAAACTGTTACCTGTCACCTTAGTTACTTGTTTTCTTTGTTACAGAGGAGGTCTCTATTAGCCGGTATGTTGGGAAATGAATAATGTGTAAAAAAAAAGCAAACCCAAACCAAAATCTTCTCATGATTTTCTTTATTCATTTCCATTATTTCTTTGATGTTATTGTTCACTTTGGCATGTCTGACTTTGTGTCACCATTTTGGAGCTTTCTTGGCAAAGATAATGGAGTGATTTGCTATTTCTTTCTCCAGATCATGTTATAGTAGAGGAAACAGAGGCAGACAGGGTTAAGTGACTTGCTCAGGGTCACATAGTAAGTGTCTAAGTCTGAATTTGAACTCAGGAAGTTCAGTCTTCCTGCCTCCAGGTCTGGTACTCTAACCACTAAGCCACTTAGCTACCCTAACATCATTTACATAATTACTGCATAGTAATATTAATCTGCATTTTGCCATTTCACAATCAGTGTATATTTCTTTCCAGTTTTTTTTCTACTATGAAATATGCTGTGATAGATATTTTAGTGTGATTGAAACCTCTTGGGAAATATGCCTAAGTAGTAGGATCTGTGGGTATGAACGTTTTGGTCACTTTCTTAGCATAAATCCAAATTTCTTTCTTGATTGGTTCAACCAACAATTTTGATTCACCAGATTTACCAAGAGTGTATTAGTTTACCTAACCTTTCCACAACTCTATTTTTAAAAGATATTGAATAATCTAGAAGCTAGACTATAAAATCACATTTTAGAAAACATTGAAAAGGACTTAAATGCATACATTTCCACTTTCCTCCCATTTCCCTATTATGTTGGTTTCATACTATATAGGCAGGTTTCTAATGATGGCTCGCCTTCAAGAAGTAGCATAAGGAATATTGCCAAAATGTATGACTGGCAAAGGAGGTGGATAGGTCAAGCGACAATTTTGAGGGGTGAAAACTGGACACCCAGAATGCTCTACTAGTCCCCCTAAAATATAAAAAGACCCAGAGGAAAACCTTTGGTTCAGGGTCTATGGAAGAACATGGAATGGCAAGACGTGGAATGACACAGAATGATAAGAATGTCACAGGATGAAAAGGCAGAGAAAGGTATTGATCTGCACCAATAGGACTACTACACTGGTGAGATTACATATCCACTGAAGTATTGATGTAAATACCAAATTTTGGCAGATGGAGTGAATATGGTATTGATTTCTGACTGAAGGAACAAGGTAATTAGTACGGATCTTTCATTTTCACTTGTTCTTTCTCTTTATACCAAACCTTTGACAATAAAAATATTAAGTTCAATGACAGGCTACATTAAATTGCTTAGGTAAGTTTGGCCAAAACTATTTCATATATATATATATATATATACACACATATATATGTATATATATATATATATATATGTATATGCACACACACTACACACACATACACACCCATATATGTGTATACACACACACCACTCTTTCACAGGGCCTTCCAAACCCCATGTGTATATATATGTGTATGTATATGCATATGTATGGAATTACAATAACACACACAGATCTCTGTCTACCCACATATGTTAATTACAGGACATTTATTTCACTAATCAAGAAATGCAAAACACGCAAAGCACTCACAGGAGATTATAAACAGATTCAGAAAACATCTGAAGCACTTACTATATGTAGCATGTAAGCTTTCCTCCAAAGAGAACTGATTTGAGCTGCCAACAGGGCAATCCCCTAACATTCTGGTAAAAACCCCCTTTCTTTGTAAGATCTTACACAGCTCTTCCTAGATGTATCAGTGCTACCTCTGTGGCTTGGACTCCTCACAGAAGTCAAAAATGCTTTGGGCTACTGGAGAAGCAGTCCTTTCCATTAGGCCTGTATTATTTGAGTGACTTATGGTAATTTTGGGGTCAAATATAGACTTATTGCTGCCCCATATTATAGCTTGGGCCTATGGGGGTGATCTTTTATTTTTATTTTTTCTAAGAGTCATAGCTACTATGGAACTCCCATTCACAACAATGCATGATTACCAGACTCTTGAACCTAGTGTTTGTTATGAGACAACCCACAAGGCTGTCACAGCCTGAGAAATCTCCCTTCTTAGGTTAGAAGGCCAGATTACGGGATCATGCCACCTAGAAAATCAAACCACCTCAGCCTCTACACAGGAGAGTGGGACTCAGGAATATTGTGATGAACTCTTAGGCTAAGTGGAAAGTGGACTTGATATAGTAAATTTCAAATATCATCTCAGATAATTACTAGCTGTGTTACTGTGGGTGGCTAGTTACAACTCTCTGTGCTTCAGTGTCCTCCATCTGTATAATGAGGGGGTTGGGTGGGATTTGATGGACCCTAAGGGCCTTTCAAATCTAAATCTATGATCTTAGGAAGTGGGAAAACACAGGGACTAATAATGAATATTGGTTGATTGATACCTGATTCTGCCACATGCTTTTTCAGGGACTCTTTTTTTCCCCCTTCTTTTTAACCTTATTGGTCCCCTTTTCCCCCTTCTGTTCTAATTTTCTTTTTTTCATTTTATTTATTTTTGTTTGTATTCATTATCTGTCCTTTATCCTTCCCTTCCCTCTAAGTGAGGAAAAAAAAAATACCCAAACCCAAACCAACACTCATAGCAAATAAGCATAGTCCAGAATGCCTTCCGTGGCCATACCCATTGGCCATGGCCAGAAAAGTTTCACTCATCTTTCATTTTTCAGCACATCTCCTCTCTTGCAGGCGGTGGTTAGTCAATCAATAAACATTTATTGGGCATTTACCATGCATCAGGTACCAGGCTATGCCCTGGGGATACAAAGAAAGGCAAAAGAAACAGTACCCTTGGGGAGCTCACAATCTAATAGTAACCTAGGAAGGGAAGGAAACAAACATTTATTAAGCT
>CM053584.1:272582497-272694591 GCA_028627135.1 Pseudochirops cupreus
GGAGCAGGGAGGGGAGAAAATTTGAAACTCAAGGGATTCTGGAACTGAATCAGTGAATAGAGCACTGGCCCTGGAGTCAGGAGGACCTGAGTTCAAATATGGCCTCAGACACTTCACACAAAAAAACTAGCTGTGTGAGCTTGGGCAAGTCACTTAACCCCAACTGCCCTACCTTCCCCCTCCAAAAAAAAAAAGCAAAAAAAAGGTGCAAAGGGAAAGAGGGGGTAAAGAAATGAGAGTTGACCTGGTGGTTCTCTTATAGGCTGGCATAGAGCTTGACTCCATCAATAATATGCCCTCTTAAGAAGCCCAACAAATCAAATAATCTTGGGACATCTGCAGTCAGTAGAAAACAATCAGGATGGTCCTATGTCCTCTTTAGGTGCCGATGAGGTCAATAAACATGTCTACCCTGTCTATGGAAAGACTTTCTGACCCCAGACATATTTTACTGTTATGGCCTTTTTTATATAGTTCAATTCATAGTTTTTTCAAGTTATACCTATAAGGTATTGTAGTAATTAAAAAATCTGCATAATATGGTAGGCATGCGAATGAGAAAAGTTTGTTATCTTTCAAATCAAAAAGACTCATTAACTGCTAAGAATCTGCTATGTTTTCTTCTAAGTGATAATAAATATATGTAGTATGAAGAGTGCTTGTTGTTCTAGAACTTGAGACCTAGGTCCTGCTTCCAGTCATGCTTCTGATTCACCATGAGACCATGGGTCAATGCGTGATTTGGGGCAACTGATTTCTTAGAGTACAGTTTCCCACCTGTGAATGGAAAGGAATGGAACAAAGTGTTTCTAGGGCCCCATCTAGCTATAAAATTCTTTGTAGTAGAGTTATTTAGCCAAAATAGCCCTCATGTTTAAACCATGGCATCATAGGGAGACAATTCTGCAAAGCTGTTTGGAGCCCACTCAGGAACTCAAATTGTTGTTTTAATAAGGGCTATCCAAGAGTTTACCAACCCTAGCCCCAAAGTAAATCTGGTCAGGGAGTTTCCATGTTACCTCCCTTGTCTCTGATGTATACGGAGATATAGAGATAAATAAGACAATTCCTATTCTTAGGCAGTTTACGATCTATAATAGAATGTGATATAATAGAGCAGCATATTCACACATACACATGTCTATATATGTATTCACACACATATACGCCATCCAGACTATTGCAATAACTTTCTTTGTGGTTTTCAATCCTTCATACATATTGCTAATCTAATCATATAATTCAACTGCTCAAGTCCTTTCAACTCTCCAGTTTCCAAATAAATACTAAGGTACAAACTCCTTAGACTGGCATTAGAAACCCTCCATTCAAGGTATTTAGGTAGCGCAGTGGAAAGAATGCTAGGCCAGGAGAAAGATCTTATTTAAAATCCTGCCTTAGGCATTTACTAACTGTTTGACCCTGGTCAAGTTATTTAGCTTCTGTAATGGCTCAATTTCCTCAACTGTAAAAAAGGTGATAATCTCACATGTCTCAGAGGGTCATTGTGAGGATCAAATGAGATAATATATATGTTTTTTTTTCACATTAAACTGTTTTAATGGTCTCAAAATTCTGTGACAGATTTTTGGTCAAGTTGTTTCAATTTACAAATTACTGATTTTAAAAACTAATAACTTAAAACTGCCACAAAACAAATGGTCCACAAAAACATTCCTTTCCTCCTGAAGCTTTTACGATGCGTTGTTATCATTAACCGGTCTTTTACTATTAAACTTCAATGGCCAATTGAGACGAACAGTTCTTAGACCACTGGTTAAGACTGGGGTGGGTGAGATAATATTTTTAAGCAGAGTGCCTGCAACATTGTAGGGACTCCATAAATACTTGTTGATTTATTGCTTGTTTTATACCATTATTATTATTTTTTTTAACTAGGTAAAAAGCCCATTCTCTGTCTTAATCACTGAATGGGCATTGCCTCAGTCAAACTGAGACCTGTTAAGGAACTTAGTTTGAAAATGCCAAGGTCCTCCATTGCATCCTGGACCATCTCCAGTCTTCCTGATCTATATCTGGTCATTGGACCCAGATGGCTCCAGAAGAGAAAGTGAGGCTGGTGACTTTGCACAGCCCCCCCCACTTAAATCCAATTGACTTGCATGTCATGACATTACTTCCACAATACCATCATCGTCTTTGAGAATGAAGGACAAACAACAACTAATGAAGAAGTCGAGCAATAATATCCCTGATTAATTAAAAAATGAACCAATAAAGACATATGAAAGGAAACATAAGAGATCTGTTTTCCTTTGTTCAGTTTATCTAATTGCCTTTTGTTCTTCTCTTGTAAAATGAATTCAACTCTCACTTTCTTGCAGATAAAGAAAACCTCTTAATATCTGCTACAAACACAAAAACTCCATATTTTTCTGTCAGAACAATAAAATTGCACTAATAAATTTATTGTCTAGATGGATTCTTTAATGTATATTAGCAAATCTTTTCAAGGAAAACAAAGCTTAGGGCAAAGTTTGGGACTGAATGAAGCTTTTATAACATCTCCCTGGAAACTGACAATTAAATTAATCTATGGATCTGTCAGCACTTTGAAAACATTTGCCAAGGCGTGTTTGAAACACAATTTTGATTTTATTTTTTACAGACAGGAACAATATACCTTACCAACATCAAATAAGTGTGTTGTCAGTACACAGAAGCTCAGCCTTCCTTTTGTTTTCAACAGCAAATATTTAAGATTGAAAATAAGAATCCAAGTGAGAAATCCTAAATATAATCCTTCCCCAGCTCTAGGAGCTCATGCCCCATTTAGTCACGTTCACTACATGGGTACTTCTGTCTAGAAAAAGAGATGCTGTTCCTTATTGCTGGTAGGGTTTTTGTTTCTTCAGTGCTCTAAAGAACTTTGTACTTTGGCTGCTGAGCTTGGCTTAATATTAGGCTGTTGGACAAGAATTAATGCTCACAGCCCCACTGACCAGCGCTGCTTTACTGAAGCTCACTGGTCGTTCATCAATCACAAAGTTTCGGATGCAGCCAGAGAAGGGTCTGCCCATGGTCAAGCTTGGTGTCAGGAGAGACTCTGCAAGGAACAAGAAAAGGAATTATTTCATCCCAAGCTTACATGCTACTGAACTGTGAAAAATATGTGTAATGTTGCAAGCAAGGTCATGGTGATTTTTGCATAAAAAAGGAGCTAGTAACAAAATCAGATTAGGCAGAATCTGACTTTATGCCATTAGAATGAAGCAATTAAGATACCCTGGTGACTGTAATTACCTGTCTTCTCTTTTATATAGGCAGTTCACATGTGAAACCCCAATTCTTAATTTTTTTTAAATTTTTAACTTTTTGTTTTTTTTTTTTTGGAGGGGGAAGGCAGGGCAATTGGGGATAAGTGACTTGCCCAAGGTCATATGGCTAGTAAGTGTTAAGTATGTGAGGCTGAATTTGAACTCAGGTCCTCCTGACTTCAGGGCCAGTGCTTTATTCACTGTGCCACCTAGCTGCCCCTTGAAACCCCACTTCTTAGGTAAAGTATGTAAAAGCCTCAGAAAGTCCTCATTCAACTGTAAAATTCAGATTTAATAAAACTTAATTTAATATGATATTTTATGAGCAGTTTTGCTCTGAAATATATAACCCATGTGTTCTCTTGATTTCCATGGTCAAGTTCCTATTTGTGATCAATTAATTTAGCTGTATCCAAGGTTGAAATGTTATTTGTAGAATACAGTGGCCTTGCATCTCACTCAGAGATTAGTTTATAGAATCATCCTGTGTGGTGAAAATCTCACATTATCAAAAGTACCCTTTCAGTACAGGAATTTCAAACAAATATAGCTGAAAAAGAAGTAGGATGGGGGTGTGATGGGCTTTATGGCTTGCTAAATTTTCTGTATGAGCACCAATACTTCAGAAAGAAGGACTTTATTGCTTTGTCCATTGCCTAGATTTAATAATATGTTAATAATGCAGATTAAACTTAAAAGTGAGCATATACGTTCTTCCTCTCCTCTCCCCCCTACCCTTCCTGATTGTTAAACATTTACCAGCATTTTCTTGTATTGCTTTATAAACACTGCTTAAACTCAACAGGAGAGAAGGCTTGGACACTGAAGTTATCACCAGACTTGTAACCTCGCAACTGTAGGCTAATTACTACTACTATACCGCTGCTGACAACTACTGTGACTTTGACTACCACCACCACCACCATCACCACCACCACCACCACCACCACCACCACTACCACCACCAACAACTGGCATGTTCAGAGTTTGCAAAGTGCTTCACATCCATTTGAGCCTCATGAAACCCTTGGGATGGGAACTTTTTTTTTTTTTAGAAGGGGGAAGGCAAAGCAATTGGGGTCAAGTGACTTGCCCAAGGTCACACAGCTAGTAAGTGTGTCAAGTGTCTGAGGCCGGATTTGAACGCAGGTCCTCCTGACTCCAGCGCCCGTGCTCTATTCACTGTAGTACTTAGCTGCCCCAAGGGATGGGAACACTTTAACAGAAGTCGGTATGTCTCAGAGAGTGGGTGGAACTGAAATGACTGTAATGTAAAGAATTGAATGTAAATTTTATATTTTTTTTCACAATACCCAGCTAAACAATTATTGATCTGAAGAGAGAGAAGAACTATGGAATAGAAGAAACAAAGACAAATAAAAACTGAGCTGGTGGGGAAATTAATGATTAAAGGAAAAATTATTTTGAGTTTCCCACATAAGTGATTATTTTAGGGGCTAAACTACTCTGCTGCATGGCTTCATCTTCTTTTTTCTTTTAATAGTATTTTTTCCAATTACATGGAAAGACAATTTTTAACATTCATTTAAGAAATTTTTGAGATTCAAATTTTCTCCTTCCCTGCCCTCCCCTTTCAGTGTAAGCAATCTAATGTAGTCATGTATATGCAATCACGTAAAATATATTTCTATATTAGCCATGTTTGAAAGAAGAAAAGACCAAAGGGAAAAAAAATTCATCTTCCTTTTTCAAAGGAAAACAATAGGTCATAGCCAAGGGTCAAGACACAAGAAAATCAAAGGGAATACAGCAGGGGCTTTTAAATTGATCCATATGTTAGGAAAGTAACCTAACCTAGCTCTCCCACCCTAAGAAAAAAAATAGATTATCTGTGGGTCTGATGAAGAGGAGACTCTTACAAGACAAACTGACAGGAGAGGTCATTGTAAAAGGTATGTGGGAACTGAGACCTCCAGGGCAAACAGCAGATTCCCATCTACCATCCCAAGTTTGTTCTGGAGAATACTCCAGCAGAATTAGAGGTGAGGAAAAGAGTCAGCATTATTTAAACTGTTATCTCTTTCCTTTTTATTTCTCTTTCTGTTTTTTTTGGTCAAGGGTTAAGTATGAATTATGAGTATGTGATATGATTCCATTGTTAAAGTCTTAGCTGTGAATTTTCATGAGTCTCAGATTTCGTACAGTTAATTTCACTTTCACATCACTCATTTCGAGTGTTTTGTTTGGAGCAGAGACTGATTCTGAGTCTCTCATTGAATTTTGTTAACTTTTCTGTTTTTCTCTTCATCCTATCTATTACTGCTAAGTCTTTATGTTTTAGGCAAATTCACAAATGTCATTTAAAAAGATATGTATTCAGATACGTGTGAGCCTATTTTTTTTCTCAGAGGAAGGGGTTTTGGATGGTAAACAAAGAAAATGTCATTCCTCTTCATTGATTCCAGGTACTCAGTACTATGTCATATGGACTTATGTTAAACTTGTTTTATTATTATTTTAATTAATAATATTGGAGAGATCATGCTTATTAATTGCACAAGCATGATTTAATGAGTTGGGAGCATAGAAACAATGTAAGGCAAAACACTTTTGAGAGATTAGAAACATTCAGAAAATTTAAATTCCACTTAGCAAAGCTTATTCCTTTGTGCGTAGAGAAGTAAACACGGATATGGTTTGGCATCACTGATAACAGATGGACGACACTTAGGAATAAGTAACTCAGAAAGGGGAATTAAAAATGATCGGGACTATAAATGGAACATCTTCATGCAATTGCTATAGGTTGACCTACAAAACTGAAGGTGGATAGGCACATAGACCATACTTCAATTAAGTGTGAGGAAAAATCAATTCCTATTTAAAATTGCAAGAGAATCATAGAATTCTAGAACAGAAGGGGAACTAAGCAAACTGACAAATCAGCTTTGTAATCCTCATGGTAGTGCATTGGTATGACTTAACAAGACTCAGCTCTCTTCCATACACTTCATCACCAGAAGTATGAAAGCCAGTGAAACAATTAGAGAACACCAATGATGGAGATGACAGGAAGATGACAAGAACTCAGCACTCCGCTGGTTAATTTGTAAACCAAGTAGGTACATGATTTGGCTAAGGGCAAGTATTGTGACTTAGAACACAGTACTGACGACAGAGTTTTGTACATAACAGCCACTCAGTAAACATTAATTAATTTGATTGGAAAAATAGGGTCCAAAAGACCGGGAGTTTTTAGGGAGACTACTATTTACTTTATTGTTGTTCAGTCAGGTCTGACTCTTTGTGACCCCATTTGGGGTTTTCTTGGCAAAGATCCTGGAGTGGTTTGCCATTTCCTTCTCTAGCTCATTTTATAGATGAAGAACTAAGGCAAGCAGGGTCACACAGCTACTAAGTATCTGAGGCCACAGTCCAACTCAGGTTTTCCTGCCTTCAAACCCAGTGGATCCACTGCGCCACCTAGCGGACATGTCTACTATTTACTACTTTTCAGTAAAACTACTGATGCATTTCACCTACAATATTTTCTCGTTAATATTTTTCCCCCTTTATTTTTGGGACAAAGCCTAGTGGGAATAGAAGAATCTAATGCAGTGGTATGAAAAATAGAAAAGATTATAAACTTTAGAGAGTATATATGTTTCTTGCACTGCTGCCTTTGGACTCTGAGAACCAAAGAGAGCTGTGAAAGGTAGAAAGAACAGTGTCAGTTTTCTGAATGTGATAGTCATATTTCAGAATAGAAGCTTGGCAGCATCAGGATGGAGGTGGAGGTGGGGCAATTTTTTTTTTTAAGAGATGGGGTGGGGATAAGAAAAGGGCACATTGGGGGCAGCTAGGTGGTGCAGTGAATAGAGCACTGGCCCTGGAGTCAGGAGGACCTGAGTTCAAATGTGACTTTAGACACTTAACACTTATTAGCTGTGTGATCTTGGTCAAGTCACTTAATCCCAATCCCCCTGCCTTCTCCCCTAAAAAAAAAAGGAAAGGGCAGATTTTTATCCCAGTATGAGTCACTTTCACTAGCTTCTAAGATACTTATCATCATTGTTTCTGCTGCTTTTTTGGAAGACTCCCAGAAGGCAAAGAGAAATCAGTATTTTGTAAGTATCCAGTGTAGAATTTGCTAATTGATGATTAGTCCCCTCCCCCTTTTGTGCTTCCCACTTCTTGCTTAAAGTATTTGGGAAAGGTAAGGTGAATACCTTGGCAGGAGATAGTCTGCAATGTTTTTGTAAGGTAGTAAATAAAAAATCTTCATATTTCCCTCATAAAAACAAAACAAATCCCAGGTGCAAAGGTTTAGGAATCTTAATCCTACATCTGCCTTATCAGCCACAACATTTTTACTGCAGGCCCAGAATGTGACTTCTGTAACTGTTTATAAGTATTTGAAATTAAAATAACACATAAGATTTTGTTTAGTTCATAGGAAAGTTAAAAAACACAACAACTCTTTTTGATCCTTAAAATATTTTCTGAATACCACCCTAAAATATTTTGCAGTCTTCATTGATTATGCCAGTTGCCTCACTGATTATGTTTGTAGAGTTACAGCTGACAACCTCCTTTTCTGATTGTTTCAACAATGGAATGAGAAGACATATGTATGCAGCTGTTGTATCCATCCAGACTGATTTTGGAGAAAGGAAAATGATATCTTCTCTTCCCTTTCTCTAGCCAGTTGAGGGCAATGACAGCAGGTATGGGTATGTATGTGTGGGTCCCCCAAATTCCCATGATTCTGGAGCAATTTACATGAATAGTTCCTCCTTAACTCTATTTTTTAGTGCTGGGGAAGTGGGGTGTTAAGGAATTTTGTAATTATATATGGCGATGATGAGTAGTTAGGATAAAATCTTTTATCTTAGGAATGTTAGATTTTCCAGTTTTCTGTTAATTTATGATCTTGGGCAAGGTCTCACAACTTTGAATGCCTTTTTTTTTTTAGAGAAATTAAATTATTTAGAGTGTCCTTTGACATATTTGGGTGAAGGAGGAAAATCAATAACCAAGAGATTTTCAACAATGTAAAGACAGTTGTGTGAAATTAGTTTTGGCATTCCCTCAATTGAATCAATAACACCATTGCTTCTGGGGAATGTCAATTGACTGCACAATAGCTTCATTCACCATCCCAGTGACTTCCCAGGCCAAAATTCTCTTCCATGGCCATCGTTCACCTGTAGGGGATGTTGCCCTCGATTAGAATTTAAATTCCTTGAAGGTGGGCACCACTTCATTTTTTTCCTTCTTGCATTTGTTTCCCCACTGCCTGACTTACAGTAAGAGCTTAATAAACCTAACCTCAATTCATTCCCTTAAAAATCTTACCTGGAACACCTCCAACAAATACAGGTTCCCTGTGATCCACTAATTTTGGATTGAGGGGACCAACCACATGGTTGACTTCAGAATCTACATCCAGCTGAACCACATTGGAATCTCTAATAACTGAAATGCAATGGAAAAGCTGATTATAAAACATATCCAACAGCATTCACTTTGTAGACAAAAGCAGAATTTACTTTGCATGTTATCTATTATTCAGGATACTTTTCATTCATTTTATCTATTGATCTATATATCTATTGATATAGATACGTATATACATATACATATGTACACACACGCACATACATATAAATATATACTCACACACAAGATCTTACTGTTCTGTAAGAGGTTAAGAAAAGTGAAGTTGGGGGTGGACTTGAGTTTGAAATCCACTCCTAATTCTTACTAGCTGTGTCATCAAGGCAAGTTACTTTATCTCTCTGAATTTCAGTTTCCTGGTCTGTAAAATGGGTTAATAAACCCACAGTATCTGTGTCTCAGAATTTGTGAGGACCAAAAGAAATAATAGGTAGGAGGCAAGGAGGGATATACTTAGAAATGAAGGTGATAGCAAAAAAAATAAAGTTTTAAAATGAGATAGTGTGAATAAAGAAGTACTTTGTAATGTAAATAAATTATTTAGTTATATTGACGATAATAATAACTGATATAAAGTTCAAAGTAAATATCAGCTATTATTATTATCATCATCAATATTACTACATAATTGCTGTTTTCCAGTTATGGGATAAGAAAACAATTTGAAGATTTTTCTCACATGTTTTAGCTTTGAAGAATGTAAGCAATTTTTGAAGTCTTGCATATTTTTCTTTTATATTTAATATTTTTGACGTATATGGTTCTTAGTCACATACTGACCTAAATTTTTAACACATCATGGACATGGCATTTGACAATATGAATGAATTCAAAATGCAATAGTTTTGATTATATTAAAAATAGTATCATGCATGTTCCATGACTTAAAGAATGGGGAAATAACCTCTAGAAAATATTTAGAGTCAGCATATGTCTTTAGCCAAAAGTACAGTCATTTTTTGGCTACTCTCCTTGATTATTTTGACCATGTGATCACTCCATCTATAGTATTGTTCATAGTCTACATTCCACATGAGTGCTTATGTCTATTCTTTTCTAGGAAACACAGACTATTCACATTTACTCACTTGTTATTCTGTGCCATCTGCCATCACAGAGACTCTGTTTGGGTGTAACTGAAGTAGAAAAGTCTCTGATCCCATTGTTGACCTTTGTTATGACCTGTAAAAATAATATAAAATCATTTATCCTTTCAATTAACAGAAAATCATTTTATGTTTCACTTTTCCTCTCAGTTAGTTTGTTATTTTCCTTATTGAAACAGAATTCCTAATATATTGTGTAACAGATAAACAGATAACCCATCCACAGCTTCAGGCAGAAAGATATATTCCATATTCGTACACTAGGGGACACTCTTTTGCCAGATAAGTCAAGTAGTCTTGATATATTCAAGTTCCTAAATTTGAAACCAAAATAGTGACAGATTTTAGGAAAAAAGAAAGCATAGGGAGAGAAAAGCAAAGACAGACAATAGATAGTATTCTTTTATTGCTATTTTATATGACAATAGAAAAATATACTTGGACTCAGAGAACTTATTTATATCTCACACATCATTGAAAATGTAGCCTTTTCTTTCTTAGTACTTAAATGCAAGACTCTTAGGAATCTGTTGTTGAGTAGTGTCAGTCACATCCAATTCTTCATCACCCCATTTGGAGTTTTCTTGGCAAAGATACTGGAGTGGTTTGCCATTTCCTTCTCCAGCTCATTTTACAGATGAGGACACTGAGGCAAACAGGGTTAAATGACTTGTATGGGGTCACATAGCTAGTATGTGTTTGAGATTGGATTTCAATTTAGATTCTCCCGACTCCTGGGCCAATGTTCTATACACCATGCCATCTAGCATCCCTCTTATGAATCTAATGTAATATTGTTTTGCAGTAGAAGTAGTGTTAAAGTATAATCAAAAAGTTTCAGATTACAAGTCATTAAGGAGAGGTGTATAGATAAAATCTGGTGACAGTTGGCATAGAGTCTGATTACATGCTTTTAGGATCATAGTTTGTTTTATGAAAAAGTACATTTATTTTTCCTACTTTGCCAAAATCCCTCACTTTTTTTAGGGTAGAGGGAGCAGGGATGGGAGGGGAGCATTGTCATATCATTTTACTATTCTTAAGTAATAAATTCAAATACAACATTTATTATACAATCATAGAATCTCAGAGTAAGAAGGGACTTGAGATGCCATATAATACAAACTAGACTTGGCCAAATATTACCCCTACAACAAACCATCTATTTTGGGCAAAGTGTTCTTATCCTTCTTCTGCTGAAATCTTTTCAATGGCACCATCTAGTGTTGCTTACCTAATAATTCTAATTCTTTGACTTTAGATTTTACTCATAACAATTTTAGTGAGTAACACGGAGTCTGGGAGTAGCTAACTTTTTGGCCATACCTTAGCCATGTGGTTTTTACTGCCAACAATATACTAAGGGAAGGAAACTCCAAGAGATTCATTAGAATGAAAATGCTTATTCAAATTTAATTTTTATTACTACTCCATTATCTTATTAGTTGGAGATTTATGGCATTATTCCATAATAGAAATCATCTTCTAATCTAGAATCCCAGGGTCAAGGATGAAAGACATGAAGAGGCTCCTACCTGTCCATTTTTCATGTGAACATTCAGGTACTCTCCATTCACACTGTGACCATGCACCAGGATTCCTGAACTACTTCTGGGACGAACTTCAAATGCTATCTCAAACTTCAATCCAATATTGAAAGACTCATCTGTAGAAAGAAATACTATCAATATATAATCACATATAGCTCTAAATAAGAGCTAGAATTTTTCCAATGGCACCACCTAGTGCTGCTTACCTAATAGTCCTAATTCTTTGACTTTAGATTTTACTCATAACTATTTTAGTGAGTAACACAGGGTTTGGGAGTAGCTAACTTTTTGGCCATACCTTAGATTTCAATCTGTTTTTCATTTGTATTAAGGAAAATTCATCCTCTCTACTCATTCTGCTGATAAAGGACTAGGATCTACATGGTGTGGTTTTGATAGAGTTAGTAAGGAAGAGATGAGTTATAGTGATGGAGAAGGGTCAGGTTGGGAAGTTTGTAGAGGGTTTTCTGAAAGTCTTATCTGGTAGTCCAAAGGTCTTTCTATCTAGCTACCAGTGAAGAAATGTTTCGTGAGTCACATTATTTAGCATCATATTACCTAGAATCACATATCCTCCTTCTGCTGAAAAGTATGTTCCACTTTCCATTGGTCCTTCAAAACAAGGAGTCACACTGAATGTTTGAGAAGCAGTGGTAATTGAGGTCCCATTGAGCTGAAGATTGCTAAGACAACCGCTGAAACTGTAGACTGAATTAATCTGAGGAAAGAAGAGATTAATAGAATATTCATTTAAAAATCAATTTTCTTATGTACTCCATTGACACATTAAAAGGGGGAGCAAATATGCAGAACTTAACAAGCCTTAAGGAAAAGTAATAAGATCTATTTATGTTTTCTTTATTCAACTATTCAAGTGCCTGGTCCTTTTTAATACAGATGTTTTTTGTCCTGTCTATAGGGGGTTATTTTCTTAAATTGAATTCATTGTAGACAGAATTTCATTCTTAATAGCGTTAACCTGAGGTAGTTAAGCCAAAGAGTTTTTCCACACAAATTCAGGAAGTGAATTAAATATTTAAACATTTGATTTAAATATTCTAACTATTATGCTTTATTATTTTGCTCCCTGGCTTTCCAGAAATGACTTAGAGTATATATTCTATATTTACTTATATGTGTACTTGTTGTTTCTCCCTGATAGAGTATAAGCTCCTTAAGGGCAAGGATTGCTTCATTTTTGTTTTAGTATTCAGCATGTAGCACAATCCCAGGTATGTAGTAGGAACTTCATAAATGCTTGTTGATTAACTGAATGCTGCTAGCAATGCCTAAAAACAGCTCTTGCTGTTGTGTGAAAATAAGGACAATAGTGCTTGGGGTCCATTCTGGCTAATCAAGTACCATAGAACTTGTTTTTCACATTATTATCTGATTGAGGGGCTGAAAGTACAATGCTAGAGGATGTGAAACTTGGACTTCTCAGACATGTTAATTTTTCCCTTTTCCTCTTTGGACATTTCCTCCCCACTCCAAATCTCTTCAATAGCAGCTGCTAGTGCAGTTACTTAATAATTCTAATTCTCTGACTTTACATTCTACTCATAACTCTTACAGTGAATAACATAGGATGTGGGAGGGTTGCCTTTTTGGTCATACCTCAGATTTAAATTAGTCTTTTATTTGTATTAAGGCAAATCCATTGTTTCTCTTCACTCCATTGATAAATGACTGGAAACCGTTTTAGTAAGATGGGGATAAAAGAACTATTTAAATGTTACTATAATCACAATTTTTTAATGGACCACCAACTTCACAATTGAATGGGTATGTGTGTGTGTGTGTGTGTGTGTGTGTGTGTGTGTGTGTGTACGTGTGTATATATATATATATAAATACATATATACATATATATATATTATATATAATTACAAGAATGTATTTACTAAAGAGGGTATGGAGTTTCTCCCCCAGAAGTGAGTCCCCACCGCCATATTTCTGCCATTATTTCCTTCTATGAGATTCATGAGAGGTCCCATGGCTTCATTGATAGAGATGTGGCCTTAGAGTCAATAAGACCTGTGTTTGAATCCTGAATCTAGAAATGATTGGTTTTGCAATTTGGAGCAAATCACCTAACCTCCCAGGGTTATGGGTAGTTCTCTGGGACTACAAATTGCAGAACAGATACTAATTTACTTTGGTGGAGGGAATTTCTGTACTTGGAGTTTCCTATTGCTAAGTAAACAACAAATCTGGTCACCATCTTTTCTCAGAAAAAATGATCCTTAGACCCTATCTTTATATGTCATAGAGATGCTGAAATCATGTTTAAAAATAATTCATCCTTATATTTATAAAGATCTCAAAGCACGTTGGCTAGATTGGTAGGATTGGCAATCATTTCTATATTGACATCTGGCTAATAGTGACCTTTAGAAAAAATTTACTTCTTTAGCATTACGTATGAGTTTTAGCTTTTCTTGTCAGTCTTTTAGATACTGAAACATACTTCGTTTCACTTTCATACCAGAAGGGATGAAGACATCTGTGCCCCCTTAATCACAAGATTGACAGAAAACAAGTAGCATTGTATTAGTATCTGAGCTCCTATCTCTGACATGACAAATAATTTTATCTCATAACTGGTTTTTCTAATCTGTTAAATGAGTGTGTGTGGGGGAGAGAAGTGGAGATGGAAAGGGAGAATAGAATGAAATAATTTATAAAAGCTTGTCTAGTTCAAAAATCTATGACTCTGTGACTTTATGTGTGTGTGATTTATTTAACACCTCTTAAGTAATTAACAAATGCTTGTTGAATTACCTGGACATTTTTTACAGCTTTTCCAGGAGCAACACCTCCCAAGTAAATAGGACCTTCAACTTTCCAGTCAGTGCCAGTTGGAGGAAAACTTTCTTCTAGGACTCGGAGACCATCAATTATCAAACGACCACTGCTTTTTTCCCGAATAAATATCACCTTGATGGAGGCAAAGGAAAAATGACACAGGAAGAAGACTGAGGTTACATATATTGAAGAAAGCAACTGAATAGAACATTATGGTTAAAATAACAAACATTTACTGTGATATGGAAAAGTTCCATTTTATAAAATCATAGTTACTCCAATGTTTTACATCTGAAGTCTTTCATATGTATACTACATTTTACATGGTCATATTTGTAGATGATTAAATTAATTTATATATAAATTAAATTTACAAATATATCTACAGTGAAGTGAATATTAATGTATTTTTCTCACCTGGTCAGTAACTTCTTAAAATTTAATCACATATGCTAAATCTCTGTCCTCTGTGTTATCTTCAACTGAAATAAGCTTAGGTGAAATGGTATAGTATAATGGAAAGAGGACCAGTTTGGAAATTGAGGAGACTCTAGTTCTAGCTTCACACTGACCACTGTTTTACTATGTAACTTGAGGTCACATCCTCTTAAATCCTTGGTTTCCTTATATGACTTTTAAAGACCAACACTTTCTGATCTCAGCCTACCTTCCCAGCTTCATTATACCCTGCTCCCCTTCCTGCATTCTGCGATCCAGTCAACTGGCCTTCTTACTGTTCTTCATACATGGCCTTCCATCTCTTATCTCTGCACCTTTGAATTGGCAATCCTTCCTTTCAATGTCTATCTCTGCTTGAACCCAGATAAGAATCCTATAAATACTCACCAGATTTTAGCACTTGTTTCCATCCCTGACTGCTTCATGTATTGTATTTCCCTTGAATAAAGATGTCTTCCTTTGCTAGCTCACAGTTATCTTGTGCTACGTTTTGTCTTGTGGGTTCTCCCCGGTTCTGAATCTCACTCAAATTGCATTGATATCTCCTTTTCTAAATTACCTTGTAATCGTTTTTTATATATACTCATCTTTGTACGTGTTGTCTCTACTGACAGAAAATAAGCTCTTTGAGAGTGAGAAATGCTTTATTTTTGTCTTTTTTATCCCCTGCACTTACCATAGTGAGTGCTATGTAGTAGACACTTAATAAATGCTTGCTGATTGATGGATTGGTTATCTCTGGTGTGAGGGCGATCCCCACAGGGTACGCTATCATTCTTTGATGCCATATAGTGGTTCTAGAAATACTTGTTAAATTGAATTTCATCTATATACATATATGTACATATAGGTACATATGTATATATACACATACAAACACATAACTCTATATATACACATGTGTTCACGTATGTATATGCTATGTGTATCTATGAGTGTATATAAACACACAGAGACAGATACATATTTGAAAGTGAGCTGTCCCTCAGGCTACATATCTGAGTCATTCTTCCAGCTTTTCAATGTGTTTTATGATCTTAGAAGTGGTGTATTATTTATTTTCATCTTTTTTCTCTTCATGTATTTGTGGAATTAACACTCCTATTACCTGACGTCAGCGTACACTGATTTGGTATTATAGTATCATTTCTACTAAAGGCTGCTTGTTTCCAAATATAGTTTATATAAAAGCCCTGCCTAGTTATTCCCACCTACACTCATCTTTGCTTTTCCTAAACTTAAATAGAACTATTGTTTGTACCACTTAGTTTTGTCCTTAATTACATATTGCTGTGAATGTACAAAATAACTATTTAACTGATTAATTTCTGTATATCTTGCCTTTATAATTCTATTTTTAAATTTTTCTTGTATCTATCCTCTATTGTGCCTTTAGAAACAGTGGGTGCTTAATAAATTCTTTGGGCAAAGACAATCTTAAAGATTTGAATAAACTGAGATAAGTAGGAATCAGGAATCTTAAGCTTTAATTTCCTTTGACTTCAATTTATGAGTCAAAGGATAGACCTCTGTATTTTTTCAGATGCCTCAGTATTGTTATATTTTAAAAGATATATTTATAGAAATGTTTTTAAAAAAGTATGCTAGAACAGGGATTTCCATTTACACTCATACCAAGTCATTAATGCCTATGCAGTTGGTTCAAGATGTCTGATGATCAATTAACTTTCCTTTTTCAACTTACATCATGCCACAATCCATCATTATACTTCTCCTGACTCCTAAGCTTCAGTTTCCTATGGCCAACATTAAACATGAAGACTAGCCGGCCATGTGCCACAAAAAGAGTCATGAAGTCATTTTCTTCTTGATCAGAGATATAGAAGATCATCCCATGGGAGGAGCGAGTTTTCAAACGAATGGAAAACTGAGACCTGAGAAATGAAAATAAGAAAAAAAACCCAACTATCCGAAAAACAGAATTTACTATAATCTCTGGCCTCCCCCAAAGCAAGACATTTATGTTGAGTAATTGACAGATGGTTGCAAAATGCTTAGAATAGAAAAACACTACCTAAATGCCAAGTAGGGATACTAAAAATTTTCTTTCTCAGTAGAATTAATGAACATTTGTCAAGTAGCATTGAGAGATGAATACAGTTCCTTATAGTCTTACCTTTCTTAAGTTAAAAGGTAGCATTTTTCAATTTAAGAAAATAGTTTTTCAGGTATTAAATTTAGGCCATTCAGTTCTTTGGAAAATACATTTGGCAGTCTGGTTCAAATCTATGTGATAAGGAATCTCACATTTAAGGGGAAACACAAAGTGATTTATGGAGATCAAAGGATTTTGACAAGAATAAGATTTTTTCAAAATATTTCAGATGTGTTCATGGTTTTATGTTCATTGATAAAAGCCTATACTATTATTTCTTTTCTGAGTAAAAATTAAACATATGATGTACATGTATATATTTATCTATATTTGTAGCTATAGCTATATCATGTATATATATACATACAGGCATATGTATGGACCATGGACAGGACCTGTGATTTCACTGGCTTAGGGAACTTTTAGCTAAGGAAACCCCCTCTATCAGTGTTGAGTCATTTTTTAATCATGTCAGACTCTTCATGGCTCCATTTGGGGTTTCTCGGCAAAAATCCTAGAGTTTACCATTTCTTTCTCCAGTTCATTTTACAGGTGAGGAAACCAAGGCAAACAGGGTTAAGTGACTTGCCCAGGGTCAAACAGCTGAGATGTATCTGAGACCAGATTTAAACTCAGGAAGATGAGCCTTCCTGATTTCAGGTCTAACACTCTAATCACTGTGACACCTAGCAGTCCATAAATTTTATAGCTATTCTAAAATGTTAGCTATCATCATCCCTAACATTCATCTAAGTCCCAAGTTCTGTATCTCTAAACTGGGAATAATAATAGCAACTGCCTTTCAGGGCTATTGTGATACTTGGAAGAAATAATGTATAAAACATGTGATACTTGGAAGAAATAATGTATGAAACGCGTTTTACAATACTAAAAGTACTATACTATATATAAGCAAGCTATACTTATTAGAAGGATTGGGTTTTACTTTACTTTTCAGCAAAATTTCCTTTTAAATGTTCAAACTCCTGGCGGCTGTTAGCTGTTCCTCCATATTGATAGGCATGGGAGATTGCTTTTGGACTGCTGGAAAGCTGACAGTGAGAGTCCCGGGAAACATTCTGCTTCAGGGATTTCAGGCCAATTGGATTCCGAGGTGAATCTTTATTTTTCTCATTCTGTACAAAAAAGTAAATGAAAAATCATATAAAAATATGGTACCAAAGTAGTTGTAGATGAAATTCACTAAAAGTTAATGTTTTTAAAATTTTTTATTCATTTTGAACTTAAATAAAAAAACAAAAAAGAAAAAGACCATTTCCATGTACATAGCACAACATTAAAAAAGAATTCAATATAAAACCATGAATTTCCATTTCATACTCTGCTTTTTTTTTTGGAAAAACTATGTGATAAATACTACACATAATTTTCAAAACTACCCCCTTTTTCTGTACTTCCTTCTAAATTTTCTTTTGTTTCTTGTTGTGTACTTTTAATTTTTTTTTTCTCCCTCCCTCTCTACCCTTCCCTAAAGCAGGCTACCATCAGACACAAATATGTATGTGTTCATACATATACACATGTGTTTACATATATATACATACACACGTGTATGTGTGTATGTATATGTGTGTGTATATATATATATATATACATATGTATATATGTATGTATACGTAAAACCATACTGTACATGGTTTTATTCATCAGTTCTTTCTTTGGATGTGGATAGTATTTTCCTTCCTAGGCCCTTTGTAGTTGATTTGAGTATTTATAATACACATAATGACTTAATTGTTCAAAGTTGTTCTTAGAACAATATTGCTGCTATTTTGTACAACATTCTCTTGGTTCTGCTCATCTTGCTCTTCTTTATTTCATATACGTCTTTCCAAGTTTTTCTAAGATCAACCAGCTCATCATTTATTATAGAATAGTATTTCATCATAAAAATTAATGTTAACAAAAACAAGCATCACTGATGGTTTATAGAATGAAATGAAAACTCTTCCATTATCTCATAGTCTGTACAGCCCCATTATTTCATAGATGAAGAACCAGAAGACTACAAAGGTTAAAGACCCTGTTCAAGGTTGCATAGGATCGGAGCCCAGAGTCTAGGACTTCAGCACCCATGTTCTTTTCATTTCCTTAGTTTGGTTTTCTGGTCTGACATGATCATTTATAGGATCATCAGGGGTCCTTGATAGTGTTGTTGTTGCCTCACCCCTTCCCCAACCAAGATTCCAGTAGCCAAAAGAGTACTAGACTTGGAATGAAGAGTCTCAGATTTAAATCCTCACTATGTTACTTACTAGTTGTGTACCCTTGGATAAATCATTAGACCTCTTTAGAACTCAGTTTCTTCATCTGTAAAAATGAGGGGTCTTGGCTCAGTGACCTCTAAAATCTCTCTCCCTCTCTCTCTGTATCTCTCTCTCTTTTTGCTTTTTGGAGGGGGAAAGCAAGGCAATTAGGATTAAGTGATTTGCCCAAGGTCACATGGCTACAGTTTTGTGTTAAGTGTCTGAAGCTGGATTTGAACTCAGGTTCTCCTGACTCCGGGGCCAGTGCTCTATTCACTGCACCACCTAGCTGCCCCACCTCTAAGATCTCTTTCAACTCTTAAAATCTATGATCTCATTTTCTCTGAAATTAAGCATACATGTCAAAAGAAGAAATAAAAACAGAGACCATGGCAATACAATATGCCAGGAAGTAATGAACTAATAAGCTCTTCATTTTAATGGAAACACTGATGCAATTCAGCATGTAAATTAGAATTCGAAATAAAATACAATAAAGAACACACTTATTAAAAATAATCCTAAATGTTTAAGGATTCATGATATGATAAGATTTTAAAAGATGGCCTATTTTAATTAAGCTTATTTTTTTTGGATTGAATTCAAAATTTAGGCATTAAATAGGCTTATAGGATAATATTTTAATTTGGATTGAATTTCAGAAAATAAGGAAAAGAAAATCGCATGCAATTTGATGTTCCTCCATGATTTGACTGTTTCATAGTATATTTTTTGGGGTATGGTAATATTTTGAGTCAGAGATTTTCTTTTTTTCAAATAATATTTTCCCCCTAATTAAATGCAAAACATATTTTAACATTCTTTTTTTTGTTTTGTTTTGAGTTCCAAATTCTATACTTCTTTCATTCTCCCTCCTCCCTGAGACAGTAAATAATCTGATATAGGTTGTATATGTGCAATCATGTAAAATATATTTCCATACTAGTCATTTTGTGGAAGAAAACTCAACCCCCCTACCCCTCAAAAAATGACAGAAGGAAAAGAAAGTGAAAAATAGTATGCTTCAATCTGAACTCAGACTCCATCAGTTCTTTTTCTGGAGATGGATAGCATTTTTCATTATAAGTTCTTTGGAATTTGGATCATTGTATTGCTGAGAAAGGTAAGTCATTTGCAGTTGATAACCATACAATATTGCTATTGCTGTGTGCAGAGATTTTTTTTTTAATGAAAACACACAATGCTCAAGTTTCAAAGGGCTTAAATATTAGACTGCCATTAACATTGGAAAGGAAAGCTTGGTTTACACTATAGTAGTTTGTAATCTGTATTTTAGTAATTAATTTTAGGTAGAGAAAGAGTGACACATAGAAAGATTTTGATAAGTATAATGGAAGATACTAGAGGATGTAACATGAAGAACACACACACACACATATAAACATCCTTGTAATATCTTTTATGCATCTGATTTGATATTATGATGCCAGTAAATTACATTATCTGAAATCAAGATATGTCATTTTTTATATGGATATAATGGCAGAATAAAAAAGTTCCACTAAACACTTATCTGTCCTAATATTATATCAAATATATAACAGTGAGAGAATTTAAGAAAGCTGTTCAATACAACTTACCTTTTTGTTCTTATCTACTTTAGGCTTTGAGGAATTTTTTCCCTTTTTGTGGAGGAGAGAAACTGGTGCTGATTCAATGGGGCACTCGTAAAGGGAGGTGTGGACTTTCTCAGAATACCGTTGGAAATCTTCAACCTCTACATCCCTGTCCAACCTATGTTGTGGGTTTCAAAACAAATGTTTCCTTAAGAGCTGTTCAAAACTGGGAAATTAAATCACTAACACATAAATTATTAAGTCAAACATGACTTATGTTTAGTTTCTTATTCTTCATATAATCTCAGTACTTGGCACATGCTAAGTTCTTAATACATGCTTTTTTTTTTCTTTTTGGAGGGGCAGTTGGGGTTGTTGACTTGCCCACGGTCACATGGCTACAGTTTCATGTTAAGTGTCTGAGGTCAAATTTGAACTCAGGTCCTCCTGACTCCAGGGCAGGTGCTCTACTCACTGAGCCACCTAGCTGCTCCTTAATACATGCTTTTTTGATTGATAGCTCAACAAATCTAGAAAGGTCCCCTTGCTTCATTGTAATCTTAATCAAGACACCTTAAACCATGAGTTAGTCAACATTTATTTTTTATGTGTCATTGATGTGCTTAGAACTTCTGAGAAGTGACAGCTGCTCTCTCCTTCAGTATTTCTTTTATGTGAGTAGAACTTCTTATATGTAACTCAAACTACATTCACTTCCTTCCATCTCAATTCCTGAATTCATTAACATTGCTTTAAAGAAGTAGCTGAATGGCTTTATTTTTATGTTTTATTAATTCTAAATTTTTAACAAATACAACTTTATTGATATCTTTTGTATGGACAAAATTTTTTGAGTAGCCGCCTCCCAAAGACCCATTCTATACAACAAATAATATTTTTAAAGAAAAGAAAAAGAGGGAGAAAGGGTAAAAAATTAGCAAAATCTATCAATATATCAAGAAAAGTATGAAAATCTATATAGTGTTTCACACCTGTGGGGGCCCTCCCCCAACCTCTGCAAAGGTATAGGAATAAAAGTTGTTCTTTTGAACAACTTTATTTAAAGCTTTGGAATTTAATTTCAAATTTTTTTAAAGAAAGTCATCATTCAGGGGATTTCCCCTTGTATTGTACAACTGCTCCATCATATTGCAGAGTTTTAAAAGTTTTCTGTTTTTGCCTCCTCTTTGAGAAGCTCAATCATACAATTTTAGGATCAGAAGGAACCTTTTGCATCATGCTTTGCAAACACTACCCAAAGGAAAAATCCACTCTGCAATATTAGTCTTGTATCTGCTACTGGGGAAACAAAAAGGTATTCAGTAATTTTAGTACCTCCTTTCTCAGGTTCATGGGGTAACTTGTGATAGAAATAAAACCCACCTGGTGAAATAGGCGTTGCTTATGCATCCGGTGAAATTAGCATACTGGGAACTGATTGGTGAGCCACCAAAGTAGAACTTGCTCTCTCTGGCTGGAGCCTGCTCTGTTTTTCCTTTGCTTGGGTTATTTTTACCCAATTTGTCTTTATCCACTATGAGTTCATATCTGCAAAGAGAAAAGCTTTCTCACCAATTGTTCAATGGATTATTCAGAGTGAACAGTTCAGTGGATAGGCACTGAATTTGGAGTCAGACCTAGGTCTGGGCATGTTGCATCTGTCATTTACTATTTGGGTGACCCTGGACAAGTCAAAGTCACTTTACCCCTCTGAGTCCAAGTTTCATCATAAATAAAGTGGAAGTTATAATAATTACTCTAGTTTTGCTGTGAGGGTCAGTGATCTTCTTTGTAACCATGAACCATGGCTCATATTACCATAGTATATACAACCATATGGTTATATGAAACCACAAGTCAAGGTGAGGAACTGTTACTTATTTTTTGGACCTGATCTGTGATCTCACTACTGTAGGGAACTTCCAGTGAAGAAACTCTCTCTATCAAGGCAAATTTGCAACTCTTTTACAAGTTATAGTCTTAGAGTGGTGCCTGGAGGTACTAAGAGTATAGTTATGATAATATAATAATAATAACAATGTGAACTAGCATTTATATAGCGCTTTAAGTTTTGCAAAGCAATTGACAAATATTATCTCATTTTCTGTTCACACCAACACTGGGAAGTAGGTACTATTATTCTCATTTTTTAGATGAGGAGACTGAGGCAGACAGGGCACACAGCTAGTAAACGTCTGAGGCAGGATTTGAACTCAGGTCTTTCCAAATCCAGACCCAGTATTCTATCTACTGCACCAATTAGTTATCCCCAAGATTGTGACTTGTCTAGGATCACAAGACAGCATGTCTTTTTTTTTCTTTTTGGAGGGGGGAAGGCAGGGAAATTGGGGTTAAGTGACTTGTCCAAGGTCACATGGCTGGTAAGTGTTAAGTGTCTGAGGCCAGATTTGAACTCAGGTCTTCCTGACTCCAGGGCCAGTGCTCTATTCACTGTGCCACCTAGCTGCCCCAACAGCATATGTCTTGAAAGGAGAATTTGAACCTCTCTTCCTAACTCCTAACAATAGCCCTCAATCCACTAACTATGTCATTCTGCCTCTAATTATATTTAACACCAATAAGAAATGTCAGTGATTCAGAACAGGGTAATGCAAAACTAACCACGACTACAGGTAATGAGAAGAAGAATCACTTGGCAGGTCAGAGTGGGATATCTGACTTATATTACCATCTCTAGGTTTTTATATCTAGCTTAGATCTATTGATTTAGATCATCAATTATTTGCTCTGCATTATTCAAAGAATCAATCCTTTCTTCTTCTTGTCCCAAGTTAAGGCTGAAATGTAAAGTAAGCCAATAAAGATCAAGATTTTAGGTAATCTGACAATGTCTGTTATGCTCCTTTGGGATTTGTGAGACAAGCAGAACCCACTCATCACTTTTTGGCCATTTTCTGACTAATATGGCTGGGAGACCCTTTACTGTTCTTTAGTTGTTCATGTAAATAAAACCTTTTGGGTGAATTTTGATTATGAGAGTACAGGAAAATGCCTCTTTTAAATGAGTGCTGGAGTAGACCCAGGAGAAAAGCAGTGATTTCTATAATTGGTTTCTTGTCACTATGGTTTCCATTTTTCCATCTAGAGACTTTCTTTATTCTTTCAAATGACAAATTCAGATGTTCCTAGCTTGAAGATCAGCAATTAAAGACTACAATGAAGCACAGTTATGAATTACTTGATAATTAAATGTATACTCTGAATGTTTTGTTTATTCACCTAGTACATATTTATGCAATGTCTACCTTCCACATTCAAAGGTGCTCAGAGGGTTATAAAGCAAATAATGCTGGCTGTCCTCTAGGACCTTAGAAGATTAGGAGGAACTCATCTGTATATTTCAAGGTTTCACCAAAGATTTTATACTCTGATATTCTTGAATGGTAGTAATTTAATTTAAATATGTATTAACAGAACTCCAAAATTAAGTCATACCTTTAAAAAGAAGTCAAGTTGGCTTTTATTTCTCTGAACATATGAAGATCAGAGGTGTATTCTTTACATTAGATAGTAGGACAATAAACCATCTATGTGCAATAGGTTTGCTTCTAATTTGTAACTAATATTTCAAGGGCAAAGAGAAAATATTGCAGAATAATTAAAAAAACATGAAAATATTATACCTTGTGGGTGATATAGAGGCAATGATGAAATGAGACTGACCATCATCGTACTGTTTATCTGTTGATTGAACTTTGATCCCCTTTACATTCAATATCACTGTTCCCTTATCCATGGAAATGGAAAATACATCCAACTGAAAAGCAAAGCAGAGGAGTCTAAGCAGGGAGTCCAGTTAGGGAAAAGATTGATAAGTTATGTAATTCTTTTCAAAGTGTTACTAGAACAGATAGATCACGAGAAAACAATGCAAAGTTAAAGGATGTCTTAATTTTCCTGCTGATTTCCATGAAAAAATTGGAGTCAGATTTCCATGGGGGAAAAACAATTCTGTCAATTGGAAATTTTTGGTGAGGAAGGAGTTAAGTTGCTGACCAGCTCCATGTCATACTGGAAATTCTAGTCACCACTAAACAGTTCTCTTTTTCTTTGCAAAACTTGCCTAACTCTGAGTCCTCTCCTTATTGTCAACCCTTCACTTATATGTCACCAGAAACCACAGTATCAAGCCTCCTTGGTCAAGAGGGAGAAGTTGAACAGACATTAACCTGTGAGTCAATACATGTTGCAGATAATTCTATCAGGTACAGTTGGGTGCCTAAGGCTTCCAGATTCTTTCCTCTTTGTCGCTGTCCTTTGTATCTGGCCTAAACATGTTCTACTCTGTGATCTTGTATTGTAATTCATCCCCTATTCCTCCTGATGATATATTCATGACCTCACGTTAGTGATCTAATTCAGATTTCCCATGTTACTGTTACTTTTCTTCCATATGCATGATCTCTAAGTCTTTGATTTCAGCTTAGTAAACTAACCTCAGTTGCTAATTCCACTCTTTGTTGAGCAGTTTGACTTGGGTATTCTTGGTCTTAGACCCAAAGTCAGGCATAGAGATCTGAACCATGTTTCTTGACACAAGAGAATTTTCCCTGTGCCGAAGAGGTCCCTAAATCCTCAACAATCATGGCTTCCAGAGCTTTGTTCCTCTTATGTTTTTTTGTAGTACATACAACAGTAGTAATTTTAGGATGAAATACAGTATTTCATTATTGGGAGCTGCTATACAACATATAGGTTAACCCAATGCTTTGAAGGCTTTGGTTATGCAGAAAATTTTTAAAAAATATTTTACCAATTCTTTATGTAAAAAATTTGAGAGGCAGGGCTGTTCAGTGGAAAGAACTTTGGAACTGGGGTTAGAAGACTGGTTTTGGTATTGACCGACTCCAGTTTTATGACCATGAGCAAGGCAGTTAGCTACTCTATATTTGACTTTTCTCACCTGTAATTTAGGGATAATAATCACATTATCTACCCCATTGTCATGAAGGAAGTACTTTGTGAAATGTAAAGAGTCACATATATATAAATTATCATTTTTCTTGTTGATATGTACATTATGGAATGAACTTGTCAGAGAAGTTACGTGACTTGCCCAGGGTCATAAAACTAAGTAAGTATCTGAAGTAGAATTTGAAGTCATGTCTTCCTGACTCTGTGTCTGGTGCCCTTTGTAGCCTTAGAGAGTCACTCTGGGGTCACATAGACAATATGTCTTAGAGGAGAGGACTCAAATTCAGATCTTCCTGGCTCTGAGGCTTGCTTCTTTATCCAAAAGGCCATGCTGCCTCTGGAATTCCCACATGAGGTATTTATAGGCAATATAGTTCTATGCTAACAGTTTGTTATCACATAGATTTGAATGTGGTCCAGGTCAAATCACATCCCTTAAGATATAATAAATACAGGTAGTAATCTTCTGATGTGACTTGGTTAGTATGGGTGCTGCCCTCAAACATTAACAGGCTAAAGTAGTTCTGCTCTAACAGACATTTTCTTTTTGGCTTTCATTAAATGTTTATCCTTTAGGAACACCATGAAAAAACCAGAAGAAAGGAAACAATGAATCAAAGAGATAAGACACAGCTTGCTCTTTCCTTACTCCTTAGTCATACCAACTCCTACTGAGTCTTCAGTGGAAGCTATTTTCTGGAACAAAGAAGATTCTACCAATTATGGTATGAAAAGACCTTATCTCAATAGCAGAACTCACACTAAGTGCTTCTGGTCAAATTTCTCTTGCCTACAGATATGCTATATTTATATTGAACTCACTGGGGATGCTGCACTTATAGGGAATGTATGTGAGAACTGAATCAGCCCTACCTCCTAACTGTGCATCTTATACACTGAAGTCTCAATTAATGAATCTTACTCAGTGGAGAAAACCCACTGATCAAGGGGCCCTCAACTCCCTGCAGCGGTT
The DNA here is from genome assembly GCA_028627135.1 of Pseudochirops cupreus. Classification (NCBI taxonomy): domain Eukaryota; kingdom Metazoa; phylum Chordata; class Mammalia; order Diprotodontia; family Pseudocheiridae; genus Pseudochirops; species Pseudochirops cupreus. The sequence goes on from CM053584.1 coordinate 272,608,988, forward strand.
GTATTATTCTCTTGCAGAAGTAAAATATTTCCTTAAGCCAATCTCCAGTGTTCTAGAGCAGGCCAGGGAACATACATGCATTCCTTTTGATTTATGAGCATACATCCTCTTGCTCTTGATATGTATTGTGAAATTGGTGTATTCAGTTCACATTTTGTATGTATTGCACATACTTTCTGAAACGAGGCAGGATATACATTTTTTTTTAAACATAAAAATCTTAGATTTAAAGTTAATCTGAATTTACTACTAACTTGAAGTTGTTACTTTTGTTTTGGAATCAATGTGACAATTAGGATGAGGCGTTTCCCCCAGTGTCCTGTAAAAGCAAATACTCACCCCCGCAGCATAATAGAGTAGTAGTCCATTGGGCTGCAGTGTCCGGAAATTAAAACCTCCTTCAAAGGCATCGAAGAAAGATATTTTCTGGCTTGAAGCAATGAAACCTTGTCCATTGAAATATGCTCTGCGGGATATCTGTGTGCCAATTAAAGAATACACACAGGGCATGCTGTAGTTTTAAAACAATTAGGAAATGCTAAAACCAATGCTACTTTTTTAGATTTTAAAGACTAGAATTTTCATGTGAAAAAAATTCCCGTTTTCCCTAGTTTACAATGACATTTAGACATATTCATAATCTGTCAAAAAAGCCTTTGAGCAAAAATAACTACATAAGCTGCTTAATTAAAACATTTCCCTGGGTCCTGGAAGAAATGTGACCTTGATGAGAAGACAGGTCTTGCTAAATAAAGATTATAGCCTATAGAAGGATATAATAATTTTTCATTAAATATAGTATATAGCAAATGGAATAAATAGAAATGAAAGGGAGCTGCCAGAAATAGGAATTTGATGTATGTGTCAAAACATTCTGAAAAGGCCAGTTTGCAATACTGAGTAGCTTAAGAAATGAATATGTTATCTCTTTTTTTTTTTTACACCTTTTTTAACCCATATTTTCTTAATTCTCTGTTACCAGTCATCCACTAATCAACAAGCATTTATTAATCACTAACTGTGTGTTTGGGTACTGTGCTAAGCACCAGCGATAGAAAGAAAACATCTGACAGTCTTTCCTGTCAAGAAGCCTATAGTCTAATGAGGGAGATGACATTTCTTTAGACTTAGTCCTGTGAGAGATACTACAGAGGGATACACTGTTTGGGTTAGATAGAATATAAACCCTTGCGGAACATTTTAACCATTCAGATGAATTGAACTAGACTTTTTGCGGATTTTACAGATGTTTGGTTTTTTTCCTAATTGTGTTGGAGCAGACATACCCCAAAGGAAAGATACAGAACCTGACTAAACAAGAAAAGAAAGAAGTGATGGTGATAGTATGGGGAATGCAAAGAAGATCCTTGAGGACTGGGACTATTGTACCCATTTCTTTAGTAGTACTCCAAACTAGATTATGGTTATTACCTTCCACATCTCTGGGGTTAGAGGCATAGTGGATCCCTGAAATCTGGAAAATCTGCATGAAATTTTTTAGCCCTGCCTCTGTACCAGAGAAGAAGTCTGAATTATTATAGTATTAAAAGATAAAATATTTTGATATTATGCAATACTATGATATATTTTATGTATTTCTGAATTTCTAAACTTTTTGTGTGTTTTCTGCTGGGCTTTGCATGTCATCTGTGGCTCCTCTAATGTTGCCCCCAAATTTCCATTTAATTTCTTATGCCAACCCATGATATATCAAAACCACAATGAGGAAAATCTGGATGTGGAAGGGATAATTGTATATCATGCTACATACAAGGTAATCATCACTCAAGGAATGTGTGGAACTGACATTGTTGATTGATGGACAGGTCTCAGTTCTTAAGCCTTCTAGTACGTAGGCCTATTGATCTGGTTGGAAGACTTAACTGTTCATGGGAGGTGAGCCCACCCTTTTGGAGAAGCCTGTGTAACCCTTCTCACTCTATTTGGACAGCTAATGTTGCAGAGATTTTCTGTTTCTTGGAAACAAAAGGACTCTTCTACTGTCAGTATATCAAGTGGCTTAGATTCAGATTACATATTTTTTCTTTTTTTCCAATTAATGAACATTTATTTTCTTTCCCTTCTCCCTCTGGAAAAAACAAAAACAAAACAAAAAAACTCATAACAAATATGGATAGTCAGATTGAATGCTAAAAATGACCAGGATATGAAAAAAAGAAGTCCCAGAGCATATTTTTGCTCTGGGAATTTTTAAACCAGAACTTTATAATCATGTCAAGGACCAAAAGTATTTTGAAGTGTTGGTTTCTTTCTAATCCTTCTTGTTGCCTGGCAGCATTCTAAACCAGAGATGTGACAGGTTCTGAAGATAATGCACTGTAAGACATCATATATACCTAATTCTGAGCTTTATCAGTTGTTTTCTGGAATATTTGCAGCTATGTAGATTTCACCAATTCAACTGGATTTTATTACATTCGAAATAAAAGCCATGTCAAATCATAACTCTATTTATTCAACAACTTAAATGTCGCATATCTGCTATGTGCTAGGTGTTGTGTTAGATTTTGTGAGGGTCAGTGTCCTAAGTAACTTGCTAGTCTGATGGAATAAGAATGTTTATAGGTATGCACTTTGCCACAGTGTGTTGGACCTGCTTAGGAGTTCATTCTAGAGATACAATTCAGCTGCTTCAGATTGAGTGGAAGGAATAGGGCTTACACATGGATAGGATTAGATGCTATGCTTCCAAATAAGATAAGGAGGAAGAGCAGGTTCCCCAAAGTAAATATTTCAGTTAACCTCTTGTACTTTAGCTACTTCTTTTGAAAAGGGAAGAAGTCAGAGCAGATGATTTCCAAGGTTTTTTCCGGCTCTATCATTCTATTTCTAGCTAGGAAAATCAACTATTATTAGTAGCAGGGAACCCGGAGTCTGTATACTATTTCAGAGGAGATAGATTGAGGACTTACAGATGCACTTATATAAATCAAGCTTCTTCGAATATTGATTGATACTTACAAGTGAGTCTTCTGGGCAACCATAACCAACTCCCAAAGTTTCTGGCTGCTCCAATAAATTGAAATCCTTCTTTTGGAACTGGAAACCCTTCATGCAGCCCCTGAAGTTGACATCTAATGGAAGGTGTACTTTCATGTTACTGCAAAAAAAGAAATTGGTTTAAATTTAGTTATTCTAATTTTACCATCACATAAGACTTTTAGACCATAGATATACCATTGAAAAAGAGAGTTGTTTTTTAAATGATATAATTCTTATCTGTCTCTCAGTAAATGTATTTATAAAATGACTCTAAAATGTAGGAAGAATTTGATATATCTTTAATCTTTATGTGACATTTGATAATCTACACCAATTATTGGGTTTGAACAGAACTATAGAGAACTTAAAATATAATTTAGAATTTTAAATTAATCTGAAGTTACACAGTATTGTTACTTTACAAACCCAATACAGCTAAAGTTGAATTCATTACTTTTCTTCCATAGACCAGTTCTTCACTTTGACTTTCTGTTTCCTTGAGTGGCATCACCATTCTCCCAGTCCTTTATAATGAAAATTTTGAGATCATCCCAACCTACCCTATCAGTTTTATTTCCCAGTGCTTCTTTAAAGATTAATGTGATGCAATCGTGTGAACTGACAACTAAAAAAGCAATATTAGGCTGTCTTAAAAGAGGGCTAGAGATAAGAATGAAATAAGTGATAGCTTTGCTATAATTTTCCCTGATAAGACCAGACCTGAAATATTCCAAAGGTGTGAAGACTATTGGCCATGTTATATAAAGATTGGTTGAAGAAATTAGGCATATTTTAGCTTGGAGAGCAAGTTATTAGAAAAGTTGTGAGACGGAAGACAGAATTAGACTTGATTTGCTTGGGAATTGGGGGAAGGGCAGACCTTACTGCAAAGGGGACAAGTTACAAGGAGGAAGATTTTAATTCTATATAAGGAAAAACTTTCTAACAATTTGAGTTCTCTCAAGGAAATGGGCATCTCAGGAGGTGGTGGATTTTCCATGACTGGAAGTTTCAAATGGTAGCTTTGAGGCCACTTGTTAATGATATTGTAGAAGGGATTTCTGCTTAAATGTAGGTTGGACTGGATAACTTCTGGGGTCTCTTCCAACTGTGATGTATAAAAAGTTCAAGAGACATAGATTCTGGGTAACTAATCATTTTATTGGTCATGCTAGCAGGTAATTAATAAAAAGGATCAATGGCACTCTCAAATGCCAAAGACCCCTCATGGAACCTACTCAATATTTATATGCCCTTGGAAGTGTGAGTGTTCCTGAGGGTGGCAATCAGCTCTTATTGGTTAACAATTAATGAGAAGAATGAATTTTATGAGAGGCGGACCTATTCTAATGAGGGACTGGGGAACAGTGACTTTGATCACTCACTCCCAGACTACTCCTAGCCTCAGACAATCTAGACAAAGGATCTGCTCCCCCTGCCTCCCTGCCAAATGTGCCAGAGTGGACCAGAATTCTCCTTAGATTCAATTCTTGTAGGTTTTATAGTTGGTTGGGGCAAAAGCTTCACATTACATAAGATAGTCTAATGGGGTGAGTTTTTGGGAAAAGTCAGGGATCTCCATAATAATTTATTATTTAATAATAATTTCACTTACAACCCTATGGTTTGGGTATTTGTTGGCATTATTATAGCAATAACATTATTAAAGACCCGCGTAGATTACTAATTAAAGAAGGTCCATTAGTACCAGGCTTTAGAAACTAAAAGGCAACCCTGTTTTTTCCTGTGATTTTTGCTACTTAGAAAACATGGTAAGCTGCTTTCCATGGTTCTTTTTGAGTATTTCAGTGTGTTTGAAATAACGACAGGGCAGGTGTCCTAGGCTGCAGTGCCATATTGATCTATGTCAACAAACATTTAAGCACTTGGGTACCAGGAGGTACCATGTGAGTTCAGGTGATATAAAGAAACATGAAACAGTCTCCACTCTCAAGGAATTTCTATTCTTTTGGGAGTGACAACATGTACGTAACTAAGTATATACAAGGTAATTTAGGGAGTTAGGGCAGTAAAAGTTGGGGTGGGGGAAAGAAAGAGTTCATGTAGAAGGTGGTAGTTAAGCTGAATCTTAAAGAATGCCAGAGCTGAGTAGTGAGTGCAGTGTAGGCATAGAAGATAGCCCCTGTAAAGGCACAGAGATGAGCAGTACTCAGCGCAAGGAACACTAACAAGGCCAGTTGGATTTTATAGTAAAAGAAGGGGAGTAATGTTTAATAATACGTTTGTCTAAAAGGCTATTTTACAGAGAACACACAAAAGGTTAAGTGCTCACATGGAGGTCAGAAGAAGCAATACAAAGACACTCTCAAGGTGTCTCTGAAGAACTTTGGAATTGATTGAATGATGTCAGAGACACTGGCACAGAACCATCCAGCATGTTATGCCTGCATCAAAGAAGGCACTGTGTTCTATGAGCAAAGTAGAATTGCAATAGCTCAAAAGAAACCTGAGATGAGCTAATTTAGAGACATCTCTGCTCCAAATTATCACATGGGCTATTTGTGCCTGACCTGTGGTAGAGTCTCCCAAGCTCTTATTGGTCTGATCAGCTACAGTTGGACACACCGTACCTTGACTTCCATATACTGATGTCATTTTGATCCTCTTCAAGAACGAAGGACAACAACAAATCAGAAAACTAGACTGGGGCCAGGTTTTGAAAGACTTTAAAAGTTAAACAAAGGAGTTTATATTTGATCTTGCAGACAACAGGGGACTACTGGACTTTATTAAGTAGCAGAGTGACATGGTCAGATTTGAACTTTAGTGGTGATGCCACTCAAGGAAACAAATCATGTTGGTACCTATAGGAGATGTGAGAATGCAGGGAGACCAAGGAGTAGACTACAGCAATAGCCCAGGTGATAGGTGATTGACACTGCATATTAATCATCTTGTATTTTACCCACTATGTGAATGAATACTGATTTAACCACAAAACTCACCTAGATTGTAAGACTTCTGGGGGAGCTCCTCCAATGTATATATCTGTAAAAGGTATTTTCATTTTTTCATTATCCATGCTTTTCACATGTCGTCTATCAACTACCAAAATCATCTTTTTATCATTGTGGTAAATGATTGAAATCTGAAAGAAATAACAATACAAGGTCAAGTAATGGTCAATTTAGGAAATCAGCAGATCAGAAATGATATAATTTGTGTAAGTACTTATACAAAAAGCAGGGAAATCTTTATCATCCCTCCCTCCCACTGCTAATACCTTCTCCTTTCAGACTACCTTCCATCTACTAGGTAGATATCTTGAATAAACCTAGTTATTCATGGGTTGTCTTCTCCATTTGAATGTAAGCTCTTTGAGGGCAGGTAACTGCTTTTGCCTTTCTTTGTAGCCTAAACACTTGGCATAGTACTTGGCCCTGGGTGGCACAGTGGATAGAGTACCAGGCCTGGAGTCAGGAAGACTCATCTTACTTACATCTGGCCTCAGATACTTACTAGCTGTGCGACCCTAAGTCATTTAACCCTGTTTGCCTCAGTTTCCTCATGTGTAAAATGAGCTGGAGAAGGAAATGGCAAACCCCTCCAGTATCTTTGTCCAGAAAACCCCAAATAAATTCACCAAGTCAGACGCTACTGGACAACAACATTGTAAGTGCTTAATAAATGCTTGTTGAATGATTGAATTTTAGTCAGCTGTGGATGGGTAATCCATGTGGCAGTGATGGTAGAGGCTGTTCATCACGATGTCATTGTTAGTGTGGGACCTGGGCCAGATTGGAAGACTATGGTGTGTGCGTGCGTGCATGTGTGTGTGTGTGTGTGTGTGTGTGTGTGTGTGTGTGTGCTGGGTATCAGAGTGGGAAAGGTGGCATGGTCAGAAAGAAGCTGATACAAGCGTATATAAGGTAGTTCTACTATAGGACATGCCATCGTCTCTATGCTCCTTTTTTTGGGTCTTTTTGGAGGAGGCAAGTCAAAGCAATTAGGGTTAAGTGACTTGCCCAAGGTCACACAGCTGATAAGTGTTAAATATCTGAGGTCGGATTTGAACTCAGGTCCTCCTGACTCCAGTGCTCTATTTACTGCACCACCTAGCTGCCCCTCTCTATGTTCCTTCTGAGTCTTAAGTTCATTCCCTGGAAAGTGGGGATAATAAGGTCATGATGCAGACTGAAGATGGTTGGTGAGGTGCTGCAGAACTATTCTCCCCTCTGGGCCCTGGATGACAGCTGTAAGCTGTTTGCATCTTGGTTGCATGGTAACCATCACTTCTGACTTAGTAATTATTCCCTAAGCCAGCAAAGTTGCTAGCGCTTTCCTCTTTTATTAAAAGCAGAACTCTGGAAATTAAAAGGAGTGACATTCCCTAATGGCAAGCTTTTCCCAAAGCTGACTGAACTTGAAAACCTTTATGACACACCTTTCAGGGGCTCCATTAAAACAAAGACAGCTTACAGTGAAGACAGAGCAGATCTTAATAATTGGTAGATATTATACTATACACATGTATGTACATATATACATATGAACTGGTGGTACAGTGGAAAGAGTGCTGGGCCTTGAATCAGGAAGACATGTCTTCCTGAATTCAAATCTAGGCTCAGACCACTTACTAGTGATCCTGGGCAAATCACTTAGCCCTCTTTGCCTCAGTTTCCCCATCTGTAAAATGAGCTGGAGAAGGAAATGACAAACCACTCCAGTATCTTTGCCTAGAAAATTCCAAATGAGGTCACAAAGAGTCGGACATGACTAACAACAACAGCATTTATATAATGTTTTAAGGCTTGCAAAGTACTTTACAAATATTTACTCATTTAATCCTCACAACAACCTTGGTAAGTAGGTGCTATTATTAACCCTATTTTATAGATGAGAAAACTGAGGCAAACAGAGATTAAATGAGTTGCCATGGGTCAGACAGCTAGTAATTTCTGAGGCCAGAACTGAACTCAGGTTTTCCTGATACCAAATCCAGTGCTCTGTGTTACCTAGCTGCTTCAAACCTCAAAGTGCCATACAAATATTAGTTATCTTCATCATCCTCATCAGTATCATTGTTATTTCTTTCAATTCCTAGAGCAAAGATTTTTGGAGGAATTTTATAAGTTTTATTCATCAAAATTTCAATCAATCAATATGCATTTATTAAGCACTGCATGCTAACCCTTGGGTATACAAAGACAAAAAAAGTCAAATGATCTCTACTTTCAAACAGTTTAATTGATTGTTGTTTGATTGACTGATTCATGTTTTTATGAATTGTATTTAGAGCTGACACAGGCCCTTTAATCAAGAAGATATTTTTGAACATGCCAATAATGCCTCTTTTATGAAAGCTATCAATCCTCATTTAGGAGCTAGTATACTGGCATTGGATAAATGGTGAACGTTCTATTTTGTGCCTTAATGGAGTAGTCCATCCTATCTCATTAGTAGGACAAGCTGCTTATGGAGAAAGATGTCTCAAGCAATGAGGCAAAAGATAGTGCTATGGCCTCAGTTATTGGTACCTCATGGTATTTTGCATCATTTATTGGTGCTTTCTTCTGGGAATCTTCTAGATGCACAGGACCGTTGCTGAACCCAAAGTCATAAAACACATTCAGGTAGCCATTCCTCATCTCCAGGCTGAAAAATGTACTCTGTGGATGCAAAAAATATTAATAAATGAGATGATGGACTTGTAGGGGTCAGAGTTACGACTGAATTTGATAAATCATGGCAAGTCCTGTTTGCATTTGTATTTCTACCAACCCAAGAGCAACAGCTATTTCCTAATTTAATATGGTTTTTCTTCCAATGCCAATGCATTGTATTGGTGGCTCAAAACCACTATCTGCTCTTATTTCCATGACTCTATGTAAAGAGTAACTCTTCCGTGGTAAGAGTTTTGAAGCTTGAATGCATTAGGTTGATCATCTTCATTTCCTGAAACCTGGGTAAATTGAAGTCTATGGACTTAACTGCCTTTTTTTTAAGGTGAGGTTAAAAAATTACTATAGAATCATAGAATGGTAGAGTTGGAAAGAATGTCATAGACTGTGTAGTAGTCTAACCCAAATAGACAAGGGACTCCCATTATAAAATACCCAACATGTAGTCGCCCTCTCTCAAAAGACTTTTAATTAGGAGCAATTTCCTGAGGCTTACACTTTTGTATGACTCTAATTGTTAGAAATTTTTTTTCCAGATGTCAAGCCTAAATTAGTCTTTTTGCAAATTTCTGCCAACTGGGGGCAAATAATATGTCTCAATCCCATTTCTTCATGCTAGCCTTCAAGTGCTTGGAGACAGCTATTGTATCTCCACCTTAATAATCTCTTCTATAGGCTAAACCTTCTTAGTTCCTTTACTCAACCATTGCATGAAATGATTTTCAGGCCCTTTACCAACCTGGTTACATTTTTCTGGACATTTTGTAGTTTATCAATGTCTATGCTAAAAGATGATGCCCAGAACTGAACACAATACAAAGACCATATTGAACTATGGAAGAGTATAAGACTCCTTTCACTTACTTGTTGCTGGAAGCTATGCCTCTCAAAATCAATGGAGTTCACGTTAGCTTTTTTTTTTTTGGCTACCACCTTAAATTGCTGCCTTATTTTGAGTTTTCAGTCCAGTAAATCTCACCGCTGTCTAATAATGTCTCCCCCTTTTGTATTTCTGAAGGTGATTTTTTGGAACTCTAATTATGACTTTAGACAATGTGTCTTACCCATCAAAGATAAAATGGGAACTAATGAAATCAAAGGCACACTGAAAAGAACATTAAAACCAATAAATGAAAAACTAGTCATTGATAGAAAGATCTTTAGTGAAAGAAAAAAAGAATGGAAAGATATGACAGAGAATTAATAATAAAACAATTCTTAAATCCCATTTGTAATCTCTCAGTATGTTATAAACTGGTTTAACATTAAATGAGCATTTAAACTTGCATGTTACATTGAGACACTGAATTTATAATAATAACCACAATATTATTGTGAATTTTGACCACATATGTTCTAGAAACAAAGCCACTTTGTGTCAGTCAAGTAATCTACTCCTTTACTATTCAGCTATACTGGAGGTGTTTTATATTTAGAGCAAAGTTCAGAAATAGCAAGATTCAAGTAAATGTGTAAAGGCGTGGAATTGGAAATTTGGTATTTCCAGCAAAGCATCAAACTACAGTGGCCATCACAGGCTTCTTTAGGAACACTGAAAGGTATTTTAATCCCTTTGCTCAAATTTTATTAGAACCTGGCACATAGGAGGTGCTTAATAAATGCTTGTTAACAGATTGACAATGCTGATTTTACTTGAAGTTCTTTTCTCATATTTTGTTACTTATTTTTCATTTCTGTACTCATTTTAGACTTTGTTTTAATTGCATAGAGGCATTTAGAGGATTTCATTAAATTACAGCAAACTATATAATGCCTGGTCTATATATCTCAAAGAACCAACTTATTTGGTTCTTTTTAATTAAAATTATCCAACTTCTTCTTCAAAAGTAGAAATGCAATTTGATGGCAGAGTCCATTCTCCCAAATCTACAGATTTGTATTTATGTGGATTAAAGAAAACATAAAAATAGAGATGGCCTGACTCAAATGCAGAATTGTTACTTACCCCATTCACCATAAGGAGCACCAATCCATTGGCTGTTGGTGTTCTAACTTCAATGTCAAAGCGTGTCACTTGTCCAAATTTTCCTCTCCTTGTGATATCCCTCACCACAGCATAACTTGAACCATCAAAGAAATAACTGGCAGCCCGACTTTGAGTGAAGGCCAGCTTATCCCTGAAATACAGTGAAAAAACAAAGAAAATAAGATTATGTCTATCTTTTTTCCTACTCAAGGGAGATACTAACTGTTCAATCTGGTGCCATTTTCTTCATGATCTTCATTAAGTTTAGATGAGGTACCACCATTTCCATTAGAGGAGAAAGGAGGAAAAGTTAGTTAAATGACTTCTCCAAATAGAGTGTTTTGCCCAGGCCCACAAACTAAGAGAATAGTAAAACTTCTTAGAGATTATTAGTCTCCTAAATTTCAAGGCTATTTCCTTCTTAGGTTCTGTGATGTATAAAAAGTTCGAGAGACATAATTTCTAGCTAACTAGTCATTCTATTAATTATGACTATGCAATAATTAATAAAAAGATGGTCATTTGGCTATCTCTGATAAACCAAAGATGGATCATGGCAACCTATTGACACTTATGTGTCCTTGGAAGGATGGGTGTTCCTGATAGATGGCAATCAGCTCTAATTGGTTAACAATGAATAAGAAGAATGAATTAATATTTATTTGTGCATATTGTAATATGTAATGTAATAATATCTAAATGAGACATAGACCTATTCTAATGAGGGGTTAGGGGGAATCTGACTTTGATTATGTCATTTTTACTTCCATACCACTCCCAGCCTTGGGCAATCTAGACAAAGGATCTATTGCCCCTGCCTCCAACCCTGAGTAGAACACAATATGCCAGAATTCACCCAGATTAAATTCTTTTTACTCTTTAATCAGAACTAATTTCAGTAGTTGGGTGGAGTCTGAACAAACTAGAGGAGAGTGCTAAAATCCAATCTCATTATCAACCCTATTCTTCAGGGGCTGGTTTGACCTACTAGAGAATGAGGAAATAGGAAGAGAAAAAAGTTTTAGTTCTAATTCAATAATTGATTATTAATATTAGAGGGAAATAATTATTTCTTTCATTTTATAATGTAGGATCATATACTTAGAGATGGGAGGTATCTTATATTATTTCCAGTCCAGCTTTTTCATCTTGCTGTGCCTATACAGGAAAAAAAACAACTTAAAGAGACAGGCATGACCTTCTCCTAAGATAGTTCAAAACTAGCTTTTGCAAAAGAGAGCAGCTACATGAAACATCTGTTTGTACCTGACCTCTCTTATGCTATTCTGTAGTCATGTACAGTTTCCTTTTCTTTTAAAGATATCTTACCTTGCACTGGGTATTGATTTTGAAGGGTCCATGTTGTAGATGTGCCTAAAATTGTACAAACTGATCACCTCATTATTCAGAGTGGCCAACTCCAGATAGCCAATGAAACCAGGCAGGTTCAAACTAGCAGGGAGCTGTGTTGTAGAGAGAAAGGTTATGAAAAAAAAATACACATACACACACACAAAACAAATAAGGATTCCAATGCAGGGAGACTGTAGAATTAATGATGGGGTACCAGGGGATTCTAGGACTAATAAAGACACTAGAACAAAGATGGTTGAGTAAGAGAACTTAATATTTCTATTGACATGAACATCTAGATTGTAGGAGTGTTGTGTAGTCAAAAGTAAAAAATTCTGCAAAGCCTGTACATGCCTAAACATCACAAAAACACAACCAGTTTCCCAGATCCTGGAGAGCAGGAATGGTTTTATCTTATTTAATTTTTTTTATCTTGTATCCTCAGTGCCAAGCACAGTCTTTAGCACATACTAAGTGTTGAATCATGACTTACTGATTGATTGATTCTTAGATATTTCCTCCAACTTCTGCCTGGGAAGTATGGGCAGTCAGTTAAAAATTTTATGCTTATCTTCTGGATGGAAATGAGACTTAATTATTTAACACCTAGGGAGTTGGAAGGCAATTACCAGCGGAACTATCAAGAGCAAATGAAGAAAGGATGGTTGCTCTATGGGTGGTGCTGTTGAAAAGCTATTTATTCTTTAAAAAGGAAACTACCACCTAGTTTAGTGTCAAAGATGTTCTTAGAACAAAAAGTGTTAAGTTGTGAAGGAAGACTTAAAAGTTTGCAATAAAACAGTTACTTCATTTTGATCAAATAAACTTTTATTTAAAGTCACCGTCTTAGATCCTAGCAATATTAGGAAGCAAAAAACCTTTCCTAGCCTTCTTACAGCCTAAGGGGGTGTTGGTAGATGAAAGAAATAAAATGTACGTGGGTATATACGATACAAAAGAATATGTGTTAAAGGCAAAAGAGATCTGTACAAAGTATTTTGAGATTATTTGAGGAGGAAGAGATTACTTTCATTTGTGTGTGGAGGGGCAGGAGGGGTGTGGAGGGGGGTGTGATGAGGGAAGGCTTCATTGAACAGGTGGTACCTGAACTGGATTTGTATCCAAGTGGCACAGTGGATAGAGCCAGAAGCCTAGAGTCAGGAAAACTCATCTTTCTGAGTTTAAATCTTGTCTCAGACATTTACAAGTTGTATGACCCTGGGAAAGTCACTTAACTTCTGTTTGCATCAGTTTCCTCATCTGTAGAATGAGCTGGAGAAGGAAATGGCAAACCACTCCTGTATCTTTGCCAAGAAAACCCTAAATGAGGTCATGAAGAGTTGGACGCAGCTGAAACAACTGAACAGCAACAATGCAACAACAAAATCCTTGTGCTTGTGGAACTTAAATTCTGGTCAAGGGATATTATAGATTCGTGGATCAAACTGAAATAGAAAGGAGGGCCACTAATCCACACATAAAGATCCCTGCAGGCCACTATTGATTTACTTTAAAAAATAATATTATCCATGCTTTACTATATATATATTTTTTGTTCACTATTTCCCAATTATGTTTTAATCTAATTCTAGTTGCACTCAGGAGTGTTGTGGGTTATATGTGGCTTGTGGGCCTTGTGTTTGATGCTTCTGGTATTATCAATATAACACAAAAAAGACATATGTGTACTAGTCATTCTAGGCCTAGAAACTAGCATTAACATAGAGGCAGAAGAACATAGCACATGTTAGTCTAGTGGTTCTCAACCTGCAGGTTATGTTCAATTCGTAACAATGAAAATACATCCTGCATATCAGATAGATTCATAACAGTAGCAAAATTACAGTTATGAAGTAGCAACGAAAATAATTTTATGGTTGGGGGTCACCACAACATGAGGAACTATATTAAAGGGTCATGGCATTAGGAAAGTTGAGAACCACTGGTCTAGATGATGTATCTGGATGTATCTGGTGGGGGAATAAATAATAAAACTGAAAAAGTGAGGTGGCACCTGGTGGTGGAGGGGTAGAATTTTAGGCAAAAAAAATTTGAATTTTTTTCTTTTAATTAGGAGAAAAGGAAGAACTGAAGCTATTTGAGCAGAAAGAAAGGAAGAAAGGAAGCAAGTATTTATCAAATGCCCATTGTATGTCAGGAATTGAGCCAAGTGCTTTATAAATATTGTCTCATTTGATCCTCATGGCAACTCTGGGAAGTAAGTCCTATAATTAGATCCATTTTATAGTTGAGGAAACTGAGGCAGAAGTTAAGTGACTTGCCCGAAGTTAGTAAGTTTCTAAGGCTTGATTTGATCTCAGCACTCTATCTACTGAGTCACCCAGCTCATGACTGGGTGACTATTTTGTATCTTCCCTATGAAATGTAAACCCCTTGAAGGCAGGGCCTGCTTAATTTTTGACTTTGTGTCCTTAGTGCCTAGGACATAGGAGAGTGAATACTTAATAAATACTTGTTAATTGACTGATGAATTGATTGATAAGCTTAATGGAAACATCTTTTCAATACTATACAACTCTCCTCTAAGTCTGTCCTTGCCACAGAAAACTTCTCATCTTTAACTTGGTCTGCGCAGTGAACCTACTCTCCAAAAGTGAATGTCCTATACATATAACTCATTTATCCACTCTTGGACCATGTATATTTTTCCCTGATAAGTCTCACAGGGCACTTTAAGAGTCTCGTTATTTGCTTATCTGTCTATATATCATATTTATTTATGTATCTCCTCTAGTACCTAGGCCAGGGTATTGTATCGAACAGCTGCTTAATACATATTCAATGAATGAGTGAATGCATATGCCTTATTAGTAATGGGTATTTTAATTGTGAATTAGTCTTTGGTGGCCTTGGTTATGGTGAATCAATCCCCTAGAATCTTATAATCCCTGGAAAAACTGAGTGAGTAAGAATTTGCTGAGCTAAGCACAAGACTCTGAACTATGGGGTCCCCACAAGATGTAGCCATGCTGCGTGGTCTAGGTCAAATTAGATAGCCTTACTGCTACCATGCATTTCATCACCTATGGAGACACCTGAGTAGGAATTAGTTGAATTCTAGAATTGACATTGTTGACAAAGAATAGAACCAGTATTAGTCGGTTGAAAGCATAATACTTTAGTGATAACATAAGTGAAAATGAAACAAGAAACAGATTTTTAGGTGCCAAATTCAGTGTCCTATTCACCAAACTAATGTGCCTCTTTTTTGGGTGTTCAGACCTGTGATAGCATTGGTATAGGGAACTTCCCAATGAGGAATTAAATGTAGACTGGCAATTCTTTTCCCCTTTGGTCTTAAAGAGTGACCTGGGGATAGCGAGACCTTAAGTGTCTTGCTCATTATGTATCAGATATGAACACATGGTCATCTTGTCTCTGAGGCCAGCTTATTGGATACTGCCTCTCAAGCTGCTGCATAGCATGAAAATTATGGTCACCTTGTAACTGGATCATTCTAAACCTAAGAGGTTTGTAAGAAAAATTATCACCTTTAGACAAGTATACAGTAGATACAGGGGCAGCTAGGAGGAGCACTGGCTCTGGAGTCAGGAGGACCTGAGTTCAAATCTGGACTCAGACACTTAACACTTATTAGCCGAGTGACCTTGGCCAAGTCTCTTAACCCCAACTGCCCTGCCTTCTCCCCTCCAAAAAACAAAATAAGAATTAAAAAAGTAGTTATAGTTTGTCTTACCTTAAAATTCGGTGGCACTCCACCGACATAAAAAACAGTGTCCTCTGGCTGCAAATCAAGCAGGGAGTCCTCACCAGAGACTTCTCCCTTCTTGATAAACTTTTCTTCAGCTGTGCTCGTCAGGCTTGGAACTGTTAGGAACACCTTCCCATGTTTCCCTACCCTGTTGAGATAAATTCAGTTTGCTTCAACAAATATTTACCAGCCATCTACTATGCATCATCTATTGCACTAGGCCAAGGATAGAAAGATTAAAAAAAAAAAGGCTGCTCATGCCTTCGAGGAATGATTTGCAACTTTTATTGTTCAAACGAGATGTAGAAAAGTCTTTCTCTTTCCTTATGTAAAAACGCTCTTAGCAGATGTTTTCCTCATTATTAAAAGGCAATGCTTAAATTTCATAGTAACAATAAGTATCCATAAGCTCCAGAAATCAATGGAAGAGAAGAAAAGACATAATATCTTGGTATAAATTCCTTTGTTAGCTAAGATCTGAATAAATAGAAGTTTTCCTATTTGGAGGTGACTTCTTTTTTATCTTTTTTTTTTCCTGGAAGAGGAAAAAGAAGAAAGAAAAAACAGGGAAGGACATAAGAGAGCAAGAGAATACTTATACTGGAAGAGAAAGAAAACGTAAAGGATACAAATAGAAAAAAAGTTCCTGATAGTTTTCTTTTCTTCCTGTGTGTGTGTGTGTGTGTGTGTGTGTGTGTGTGTGTAAACATATATATATATACGTATGTATGTATCTTCTATTTATCTATTTTTCCAGCTCGATCTTCATTCATACAAATAATGAATCCTGTGAAGTGGGCAAATTATTTAACTTTGCATGGCATATTTCTATTGGACTGGAGCCAATGACTGTATTTTACATCATTATAACTTCAGATAGTGTGAATTCAAATACATGTGTTTGACCATTTTAGTTGTTACTGACTCTTTGTGACCCCTTTTGGGACTTTCTTGGCTAAGATACTAGAATGGTTGGTCATTTCCTTCTCCAACTCATTTTACAGATGAGGAAACTGAGAAAACAGGGTCAGGCTTAAGTGACTTGCCCAGGGTCACTTAGCTAGTAAGTGTTTGAGGCTGTATTTGAATTCAGGTCTTCCTGACTCCAGGCCTGGTGTTCTATCTGCATCACTTAGCTGCCAGAAAGAACCTAGTTGTCTACTTAACTATTTCTCTCACCTATCTAATCTATCTCTATATGTCATCAGAGACAGGGTCCTATAGGGTAAGGATGTATATGCACGTACTAATACACTCACATTTTCTACTGCCCTCAGAAGAATATAATAAAACTGGGTTCTTTGGAATACTACTGTACTGTAAAAAATGATGAACAGGTTGATTTTAGAAAAACATAGAAAAGTTTGCATGAAATAAGGAGGAGTGAAATGAGCAAAACCAAGAGAATGTTGTATATATAACAACAATACTGTTCAAAGAATAACTGTGAACTATTCTAATACTCACATCAGCTACAAAGAACCTATGAGGAAAGATGCTGTCTATCTCCAGAGAAAGAATTGATAAATAGAAGTACACATAATATTTTTTTCACTATATTTATATCATCTATGTCTATTTCTGTAATTGCACATATATCTATATCCATATATACATATACCTATGTATTTGTGTCAGATGGCAGCCTTTTCTACTACAGGGTGGGGAAGGAGGGAAGGTGACAGTTCAGAACTTAAAATGTAACAAAAAAATTAAATTAAAAAAAAGAAACAAATTTGGTTCTTATGACATTTGCAAAACAACTTATATCAGACTTTTACTTTACCTTTCAATTTTGACAATACTGAAGTGAGCAGGCCAAGTGCTAACTGGTTTAGAGTCCAAAGGAATCTCCACATCCTTGTTTCCCAGATTATAAATGTACACAAGGTTATCATTCTTGATTGCAAGACCTACATAATCACTTTTTGCCTGAAACAAGAATGAGGCTGTTACAGAATACAATAAATCATGTCTTCTGCCTTTTTCTTCTTTCTCTAATACATGGACACCAATATAGAGGCAGTATTTAGAAGGGGCACCAAGTTCTGATTTGATATGATCAACCTACCCTGTTCACGTAGGTTTGTTTGGACTGTATTGGAACTGAATCCAGACTTCTGATAGCTCCCTGGGAATAGAACTGAGTGACTGTAGATGTGTTTCAATAAAGCTGCTGAACAGGAGTGTGCTGGCATTGTTTGCTTGATCAAGGGAGCTAGTGCTGACTGATAACATAACTCAAGACACTTTCCTTCATACAATATTTCATGGTAATATAATATGAGTAAACAGAGGTTGTTTTGAAGATTTGTGCCCCTGCAGGATTTACTTGAAACCCCCAGAGCTAGCAGTGAAAAGTTCATGTAAAGTGACCCCAGAAAACCATACATAGAAAGCAATTACGTGTTCTTGAGTCTCAGATTGAGTCTTTGTCACTAAACTCACAGTCATTTTGGATGAATCCATTCTGGGGTAGAAATTTTGTAAGTTTGGAGACATTGGCTTAGGATCATATATTAAGAACTGGAAGGAGACTTGGAGCTTATCTAGTCATAGGATCAGAGATAATAGATTTAGAATGATTGTAGTAGATGTGATCATAGAGTTCATGTCCAAACTTCTGTGTTCTATAGAAAAGAAAATGGAAGTCTAGGGAAGTCAGGTGACTTTCCCAAGGTCGTACAAGGTCATACTTTCCCAAGATAAGGGACAGACCTGGGATATGAGCCCAGGACTCCTGACTCTAAATCTAGAGCTCTTTATAATGTTCTAGAAAAAGATTAGACAATTTTATGCTTGATCTTTAGTTAAAAGAAAACTTGATTATGCTTACATTTTTGCTTCCAAGATATAAGATAAATCTATCTGCATTCTCATTCTTCATGGCTTCCTTTGCTGGAGGCTTCATGTACAAACTCATGGAAGTAAAAGTTTTTAAGTCATCCACACTAGTTTTGGTGTTGACTTCAACTGCTGACTGACCATCAAACATCATGGAAACTTGAATCTAGAAACATAAAATATGTTAAATGTTGTCTCATGTTAGATATTGAATGAATGGTAGGAGTCAGTGACCATTTGATATGGCTAATATGGAAATGTTTTGCATGATTTCACATGCACGATTGCTATCATATTGCTTGCCTTCTCAGTGGGGGGTGGAACTTAAAGTTAAAAAAATTTAAAAAAAATAATGTTTAAAAATAAAATTGCAACCAAATTAATGAATTGGGAGGTTCTCTCCACTACTAATTTTCTCTTCAAATGATCCTGACACTACCCTTGCTTTGTGGCTCACATGAGATGATGCAGCCCTAAACCCTGAGGCTAGCAAATGGTACAAGGACACGAAGTTAAATTCTTTGCTCTAAGGATTACAAGGGATTGATTGCTTCCTTTCAGTGCTTTACCTTGCTGGCTACACTCCTGGTCTGTGCAATGAGTTCTCTGATCCGCCGAATGCTGTCTGAAACATTGCTTGCAGGCCTCTTCTGCTCTACTGTACGCAGTTGATCCAGGAGCTGAGGGACGACTTCAGTCAAATTTCTTACTGAAGTTAAGAAAAAACACAGACTAGCTATTAATATCTCAATGTCATCTAAATAGCCAGGAAGATAGATAGATAGATAGATAGATAGATAGATAGATAGATGGATGGGTGGATGGATGGATGGATGGATGGATGGATGGATGGACAGAATAGATAGATAGATAGATAGATAGATAGATAGACAGATAGGTAGGTGAGAAGGTAGATAGACTGAACATTAATTAAGCAATTACTTTGTACCAGGCATTGCACTATAAGCAAATGAGGAGACTCAAACTATCACTTTTAGTGAAATATCAGGAAGAATGAAAAATTAAAAAATGCTTTTCATCAGAAGATAAAATAAACTGGAAAGCTAAGCTTATGATCAATATTTATCTAAGGGTGTTATTAACTATTCTGGTCTCTGTATTATAAGGTATGAGGTAAATTTTCTTAGAATAGAAACTCCCAGACTATAAAATCCAATCTTCTGCAAAAAACCTTTCTCAGTCCTCCTTCCCTCTGTGATTATCTACAATTAATCCTCTATACAGGCTGTTGCAAAAGTCTTAGTGCAGTTTTAAACTTTAATAACTTAAAACCATGCTAAGACTTTTACAGCCCCCTATACATAGTTGCTTGCGTGCTGTCTGCCCCATTAGATAAGGAGTTTTTGGAGGTTTGGAACTGATTTTGCTTCTCTTTTTATTCCTAGCATTTAACACAGTCTTGGTACATGTTGCTGTTGTTGTCATTGCTTTTGAGTCTTTCAGTCACGCTCAACTCTTCATGATGCCCATGGAGCAAATTGTCCATGAGATTTTCTTGGCAAAGATACTGGAGTAGTTTGCCATTTCCTTCTGCAGTGGATTAAGGCAAACACAGGTTAAGTGACTTGCCCAGGGTCACATAGCTAGTAAATGTCTGAGGTCAGATTTTAATTCAGGTTTTGCTGACTTGAAGCCCAGTGCTCTATCCACTGATCCAACTGACTGTCCTGGTGCATAGTGGGTGCTTAAATTTTTCTTGACTTGACTCTTAGAGGGCAGGGGCTATGCTATGTATACATACTGTAAATACATGTATTACCAATGAAGAATTGGACAGAAATAATGGTATAAATGATATCATCAGAGAAATTGTCATGCAGTAAGGGTTAGAGTTAACTTGGGTTGCTTGTGTGGTCCATTAGTATAAATGTAATGTCAAAGATTTAGAGCAGCGGTTTTCAACCTTCCTAATGCCGCAACACTTTAATACTTGGATGTGGCCGTATCTGCACGTGGGTGGACCCGCCCGGAGATGGATAGAGGAGGGGTGTCTCGGTTCCTAAGACCATCGGAAATATGTGCTTTCTGATGGTCTTAGGTGATCCCTGTGACCCCTGTGAAAGGGTTGTTCAACCTCCAAAGGGGTCGCAACCCACAGGTTGAGAACCACTGATTTAGAGAAAGGTCCCAAATGCACTGTCAGTAGAGAATTTACTGTTTGACATGAAGAGAGCTACAGAGGATGAGAAGGCATGGAAAGGCTATGATTTGCAAGGTTGGAGAGAATCAAAGAGAACACAGATCCAAGGACACTTCTAAAACCATTCTATGTACTGTGCCATCTAGGCATTGGCATGTCAGACAAAAGAAGAGCCTGGGACAAGCGGAGTGGGGATCTGTACTGAGTGCTCGGAATGTCATGCATTACATTGCTGCTAATGGTGATGGGGCAGAAGCAAATTACAGAAGCATTCTTATCCAGGAGAAAAACAGTGCAGGGCCCAGCATAGTACCAAGATGATGGCACAAATAGCGGCGACCACAAGGCAACCAGGGTCTATGTGCCAGTCAGGCTATGGGACCACATGAAATCTGTGGAAGGAAACCCTCCAGAGGCTTCCAAAACATTTTGGGGGATGGGGAGGGGAGAGGAGAAGATGAGGGAGAGTCAGAATAAATTTCATACTTTCTGGGATCAAAAGCATCAAGAGTTGCTGTTCTATGGTTTGCCCAGGGACCATCTGTGCATCTGGATGTCCTCTTGGACTTGGGCCCCCAAATGTCAGCTGGCTCAGGGAGAGAAATTCTCTCTGGAGTGAATCATAAACTCTCTGGCAGAGAATATGGATGTGAGCCAGAGGAGATTCCTCTACTCCCTATTTTTGGGAAACAGTTTTTCTAATTAAGGGGGATTAAGTCTAGTAATATCAAGCAGCATCTTTATAATGTCAAATAGTACAGAGCTAAAAAAAAAAATAGATGTGGTATGTATAACCAGTCACTGTATCCAAGCAGATCTTTGAATTTTCCAAACCAATGTTATGTTTACTGCTGGAACTAGATTAATGGTAATGATAGATATGATTCTCTACTGAGCAAATTACTCCGTGGCAATGGTTTGCTCATCTAGGGAAGTCTAATTTCTTTCTAGGAAGCCAATGCTGGTTTCATTTAGCAAGTCACCTTATCCAGTAAACTAAATAGCACTTAACTAAACTAAATACAAAATGAAAACTAAATTAAATGAAAAAGTAAATCACTTGCTTTTCAGTAAACCAGTACTGTAATTCCCCAAGCCTTCCCATCACATGGGTGAACTATTTATTATACATATTTATTGAATTACTTAGTATACATTTATATTACACTTATTAAATATTTATATTGTTGTTGTTAATTTTTTTCAGTTGTGTCCGACTCTTTGTGATCCCTTGTGGGATTTTCTTTAAGTGATTTGCCCGGGGTAACACAGCAAGTAAAGTGATTGAGGCCAGATTTGAACTCAGGAAGAGGAGTTGTCCTGACTCTAGGTCCAGTACTTGACTTGATCCATTTTACCCCCTAGCTATCCCCATATTTTTATATTACATTGTATTTATTATACATATATACATACTGTATTTCATCAAGTCTTATCACATGGGTGATCTATTTACTCCCAGAAAATCTTATTCATTGTAAGGTTAGTCTAGTGATATTCATCAATCTTTTTATCTAATCATATGATTTCATTGTTATAGGGAATTCCCAGTAAGGAAATTCTCTTCACCAATGCAGGTCAGTAGTGCTTTGCAATTGAAGTCTTACAGCTTAACTTGAGGCACTTTGAGGTTAAATGACTAGCTAGTCTGTATCAAAGGTAAGACTTGAACCCATGTCTTCTTTTTTTCTCTAAGGCTACCTCTTTATCTGCTATATTCTGCCTTTAATTTGTTGAATTAGTTAATAAAATAATTAATACTCTTGCATGGGAAAAATAATGCTTTAAAAATCCATAATTTGGTTCTATATCTGATGGATATAAAATATTGTGTTTTAAAAAGCCAAGTTTTCTGTAGATAGAGCACAGGCCCTATAGTCAGGAGAACCTGAGTTCAAATCTGGCTTTAGACACTTTTTAAGCTGTGTGACCCTGGGCAAGTTACTTAACCTCGATTGCCTCCCCCCTCCAAAAAAAATCCAAGTTTTTCTCTCTGCCTGTTTGGACAAAACAGATATAGTTTCTGCTAGACCACTGAAGTTGAAAATTTCAAAATTTAAAGGATTTTATACTCCAGGCACATAAAACTCATATTCTGTAAAGGGACGCAATGGCATGATAATCTTTTTAAAAAATGACTTGTTGAACTTTGGCTTTGTACATTTAGAACTTTTTAATAAAGGGTACTCTTTAATAGAGGAAGAACCTATCATCATAGATTTAGTCCTGTTTGGGTCTATAGAGGCCTCTAAGATTAGGTCTAGAGAAGGGAAGTAATTTTCTCAAGGTCACCTTGTTTGTAAGTGGCAGAACAAGGATTTGAACCCCAGTCTTCAAACTTCAAATCCTCTGCTCCTCTTGTCATTGTACCACACTGCCAAGTACATAAATGTGATGACTAGTTCCAATACCTAACCACATGTCAGAATGCTCTGTATAGTACCTGCATCTCTAGCAGAGTCCACTACAGTATTGTAGGCTGAGGAATCGAAATGGTGAAAGCTCTGTGACCAAGTGCTTAGATTGTTTGCCATTGGGGTGGTAGCTTGGCCTACCACCATGGTCGTCTTCTCAGCTTCTGCAATGATTCGCTTTGAGTGATCCAGACGTTGCTCCGCATCCCCTGATTATGCAGACCATAAACAGTGATTTACCTTTTAGAGAAACTGGACATTTATTTGTAGAATGTGAAAATTCATTTATTGAAGGAAGAATAATTTAGTTTGGAAAGGTTGGGACCGTTGAGTTAAATCTCAATATTTAAATATTAAATATTATTTAAGTTAAATTAAAATATTAAATATGATCATTTAAGACAGATATTTGTGCCTACAAAGAGTACCAATACTTCAGAGACAAAATGTAGGTTATGACCTGTGAAACTCTTAATAAGATATGAAGTTCTCTTGACAAGGTTGATTCCTTGTCATCAAGGTTGACATTGATGAAATCTTTGTTCTGGTACTGCAGATGTCTCCTTGATAAGGAGTATTCCCACCCACCTTTTGACACCTCATTCAAGGTGATTAATTGATTCATGATCAGTTCCTACATCCTTGAACTTAGCCTTTAAAGGGGAAAGCAGAATCAGTCTAGATAAAACTGGATCTGCTGGAGAGTTAAGGACAAAGGCTACAAATGAAGAATCAGACTCAGTTCCCTAGAGAAGCTTATGCACCTGTGAGGCTTCTCCAGGGAAGGAAGTGGACACTGGGATGGTATGCTATAGAGGCAGCTTTAGAGCAGCAAACTGGGAGCAACAGGAATTCAAGTCAGCAGTGGTAGAATGGCAGATGTTGACATTTTTGGACCTAGCCTTTTCTGTCTAGTCTGAGAGCCCATTCCTGGATAATGCCAATAGAGCCAGTTGGACCTGAGTGGCATCAATGAGAAGGAAAAAAACCTGGACTTTTGCTTTGCACTGAGACTGTGAGTTATGAGACATATTAAGGCACTCTAGGTATTTCCCCTATTGGGAGATAAATGATAAACATCAAGGTAATACTGAAAGTCAGTAGGACTGCATAGATTCCTGGAGAAGATGAGAATCAATGGAGAAAGAGGGGAAATTATTTTGACTGTTTATGGACCCAGGTGTGAGTCCTTTATGTTTTTGTAAGATTAAATAAAGTCTGTCCTATATTTAAAGTATTGTTTTCCTGAGTGCTTACAAGGGAACAGAGGACCTTTCTTTTTTTTGCTGTATGTGGCTGTGCAACCAGTTTAATACTGCTACTCCTAGGGGAGATTTTATGTGTGGATGCAAGTCAGAAAGAATGGGGTTAATGTGAAGACTGGTATAAACTCAGAATTTTTATTGTGGATCCTGGGTTACACAGCATTATTAATAGACAAGAGGGTTTAAAAAAACCCTCTAAAATTGAACATCACACTGCTCTTTCGTTAGATCTAGAAATAAATTTACAAAGAATCTGACAATTTCTCTAGGTTAGAAATCATAAGGGACGTGCAAAGGGCAATATGTTCCTGAGGTCTTAACACCATGAGTGATTGAAAAAGAGTTTGAAGTTCACAGGAAACCCAAATTTCACTTTCTTAGATTGATCTTAGGTGAGTTTTCTTTTTTCTTTTTTTTTCTCTGTAATGAATCTTTCTAAAAAAATGGGAATCCATTTAGTTCTTTCTTCTCCCTATCTCCACTCCATGCACCATTCTCAGTATAGAGAACTCCAATGGGTTTTTGTAAATCACAATACACTGTGTTTGATTCAGCCTGGCAAATCTTCCTTTTCTTGTAACATGTGAAGCTGGAAACAGAGTTGTAACCCTTCCATTGCTTGGGAATGCACTCCTGCTTTTTGTCACTTACTTCCCTAAGATAACACTATAGTTTCAGATCAGGCAAGTCAAATGCCAGGCTTTTTAGTATGGGTCTGTGAGTTCACCCATACAACATTGACATGATAAGAATTTGAGTGTAGAGTGCTGCAGAGACTTCTATGAACAGTTAAGGTCAAAGAAATGATGGCCAAGTTTGGGCATTAGGCATAAACTCTAAAGAGGCTGCTACTTTCTGAAATGCTGCAGGTCCTCATTAGAATGTTCTCTTTCATGTCTGTTCAGTGGTTAATATGATCAACAAAAAGATGTCTTGCTTTTCTTGACTGTCTCTTACCTCTCTCTGCTGCTTGAAGTTTCTTAATAGCTTCATTTAGCCTGTTTTTCAGAACACTCTTTCGAGCCTGGGCTCCATCCACACGCTTGCTGGTGTCAGCCACAGCCTGCTCATCGCCTTTGGATAAAAAAGAGAAAAAGTTCTGATGGAGCTCAGAAATCCTAATTTAATTGAAAGCAAT
This sequence comes from Pseudochirops cupreus, assembly GCA_028627135.1. Lineage (NCBI taxonomy): Eukaryota > Metazoa > Chordata > Mammalia > Diprotodontia > Pseudocheiridae > Pseudochirops > Pseudochirops cupreus. The sequence goes on from CM053584.1 coordinate 272,634,528, forward strand.
GACAACCATCACTACCAAACTCTGCTCTTCTCCTGCTGTGTCATCTGTGAGAACATATGTTTCATGTAGTCATCTCTTTTTTGAAGATAGAAAATGTGTAAAGAATTTAAAACACACCAATTCATTGTGATATTGTGTTTGTTGTCCTTAGAAGAGGACCATAGTATCAGGGAAATGATGACGTGACTTGCAGTTGACTTTGATTTGAGTGAGGGAGGGCTAAATTATTTTGAGGGGTCTGCATAGGATAAAAAAGATTTTGGCTGCATGTACAAAGCTAAATGTTAGCTCTAAGAACATCTCAACCTCAAGTTTTGATCAGCTGATCAAAATGGCCAATCTAGAAGACTGGAGAAGACCTGAATGCATCAGATATCAATGTGATGTAATCAGAGAGTTATGATGAGTTGGACAAATAATTTAAATAGAATGAATTTTTGGACTTAGGTATATAAGTACAGACTTTTGGTTGCAAGTTAGGACTGTCCTGAGAAAACCAAGAATGTGTTAATATTTTATTTGTACTTTTCATACAAATATTTATAGATAACTACCATGTTCCCTGCTGAGTCTTCTGTCCTTCAGTTTAAATACACCCAGTTCCTTCAGCTGATCTTTACGTGTCATGGACTCAAGGTCTTTCACTGTCCTGTTTGCCTTGCTGTAGACACTCCACTTCATCACCAGGGAGAGGGATATGGACTGAACTTGTGATTTTGAAAGCATGGAGGGGAGGAGAAAACTCCCTCTTTCAATGTAGGCTAGTACCTTCTCTGTAATTTATAGCACTGAGGCTTAAATGATTTGCCCAGAGTTATAGAGTGGAGTTTGTCTTAAGATAAAATTTGAATTCAGTTCTTCCTTAACTTTGAGTTCAATTGCTCATCTGTTACACTACATTATCTCTCTAGTTTGGTACATTACCAAAGTCCCAGGCAAAGATTGGCTGTTAACATTAAAAAAAATATAGGTTCTTTATACTTTGCCATACTCCCTTTCTCCTCCTGAATGACCCTTGCAGCTTCCCTTTGCCATTAAATAACGTGAACAATGAATTTTAATGTTTATTAGTAGTCAATTGTCCTTGTGTGCCATGCTTGCTTCTAGTAGAATTTAAGCTCCTTAGGAATATGAACCTTTATTTTATTTATTTATTTTACTTATTATTTTAGCTTTATTTTATTATTTTATATTTATTTTATTTTTGTTTATTTTTGTTTATTTTTGTTTATTTTATGTGGATTTTTCTTTTCTTTTCTTTTCTTCTCTTCTCTTTTCTTTTCTTTTCTTACCAGTGCCTGGTACATAGCAGACACTTAATAATACTCCTTGAATGAATGAATGAATGAACTTAGCCATGTCACCCAGTAGAAGTCACAATCTGTATCTGTTTTTGCCATTCTGGGTAGTGCTGAATATTTCATAGATTGTGAGGAGTTTCTTAATAAATACTATTCAGAAATGTTACTTAATTTCATTGCCAACTAATTTCAGCTAACATTAATTAAACACCTATATATTCTATGCTATGCTGAATGCTAGGCATAGTGGGGTCTAAATGTATGATTTTTTTTCAAACAAATTTTCAGTTCCTTTATCAAGTTATTTCTAATGTCAAAAGGAATCTGCTGAGGTACAGGGCTAGAGAAAAAGTGGATATGTAAAGTATTTAGAGACTTTGAGAGATGATGAAGACGGTTATTCTCATTTGGACATTTATGGAAGAAAATGCTTCTGAGGAAAATGAGCCTTATCAAAGAATTCTTTTAAGCGGTATGTACCATAGTGAATTAAAAAAAAATTATTATAGACTATTAACTACTTGATAGAAATGGGGGAAATACATAGTAGCTATGACACAGAGGAATATAATAGTCATGTTAGTTTTTATAGCCAATTGAAGACCAATCAGAAATGAACAAAGGTCAAACATGCCATTAATTATAATTATATTATAGTTTCATAGTAGCATGTAATAATGGATAGATAGTTTGACCTGGAGTCAGGCAGACCTATGTATAAATTCTGCCTCTGGCATTAGCTGTGTGACCAAGGTCTAATCACTTACCATCTCTGAATTTCTAAGATTTCTCTATTAAATGTTCTGATTATAAATTCAGAGATGGAAGGGACCTTACTTGTCATGGAATAAAAGTGCCCTCAGTAGATAGATTTGAATGAGCATTCACTGATGGAGATATTAATGTGATACATTACTGAATGATGATATGAGTACAGGAGAACTTAATATCAGAACTGAGAACTGATATTTCCAGTTTTGACCAAATATCTCCAGACTGGTCTATTCTATCAAGTTTTTGACCTCTTGAAATAAAGCTACATAAAAAATAATTTGATCTTTCCATGATAATTCAGAAGACCCTTTAGAATCTTATAGAGCTTCAGGGTCATATATTTGATTATAAACATAAATGATGATCATGTAATATCTTGGATCAATCACAATTAATGTTCATAATAATGGCCATCAGGTGAGATCCTGAAGGATCTAATGAATCATTCAAGATAGATTAAATTGTATTCAGTTTATTTCAGAATCCAAGGACCATATGGGATGTGTCAGATGTGGCCTATACCAGAAATCTGGGATACACCAGTTAACTTGGTAACTGCGGGTCCCACAGATACAAGGGTGATGATTTCAAGGTGAGATGATTTCATGTACAGGTTGTCAGGCAAAAAGAAAGTTCAAGGTCCAAGGAATATGACTGAAATTAGTAATAGAAAATTTAGGGAATACCAAGGAATTGATACTTTGTCTAGCTTAAGCTGCTTCTCTGAAAAGTGGAGGGACAGTGCCTTTCATGCCCTGCTTCTGACTGGGGATCACATATTCCCATTGGTCCTTGGGGAGGGCATGCCTCCACTTTCTCCTGACTCAGTCACCTCCATGAATTATTGGTTCACATAGGATGAGCTAATGATTTGATTGTTTGGGTAAGAATGGAAATGTAAGGACAGATATCTTCAATTTGGATGCTCAATGGATCTCTACTTATATCATGGTAATAGGTTGGAATGTTCATATGAATAGGAAAAGTTTTAGAGCTAAAATATTGTATTCTCTGAAAATCAATGACAACTTTAATAACAAAAATATTTTATTATCGAGAACATCCTATCCACTTATAATTCCAGATAATAGAAAGTTTACTGTACTATATTATATTAAAAATAAATTATTTTCTTTTTCACTCATTATATTTTATCAGGAAATACTAATGTATTATTCTGTTTTAATGTCAGGATTTTGAAATGCTTTTCCAAATTCAATAATGGTATTATAGGAAAAATCAGTAGGAAGAGAATATATTTACTAGAATCTGCTGTTGCTTGCAATGTCTTGGCTTGACTGAGAAGATTTTCACTTTCATCTTTATGGTAAGTGATCTGAGTGTCAATCCCACCTACAGCCTACAAATTAATGGGAAAAAGAGAATGAGAACACAGCAGAAATTTAGCTTTTCACAGCTTTGGGGGTTAGATTACACACTAATTCACCTAGACACCCTCCACCAAATTCCTCCAAATTTGTTTTCATAGCTCAGACTAAGGTCAGATGTGACTACGAGAAAATAAGTTCCCCTGTGTTTTTAAGTTTCTCTTTCCCCCTCGTGCCCCTTAAGTACTTTTCAAGGATAGCTCACTATAGAGCAGGCATCTAATCTACAAGACTGACCTGTTCTTTGCTGTGGTTTCCCTATGGATTTAGGTCAAACCATTTTGGGGGGGGAATATGTTATTTGATGCCTTTGATCTGCCATCACTTGGAACAGTACAATTTCAAAAGCCATATATTTCAAACCTAAGTATCATAAAACCAATCTTTGTTCTTTCATTTTCCCCTTGACCTTCCCTGACCTGCCCCCATTTCTGCCTTCCTCTTCTTCTCTCTTCCTCTTCTTCTTCACCTCCCTACACTTTTGATGTGCATCTAAGAAGAAGACTTACATCATTGACTCTATCTGTAATGCTCAAGGCTAGTACTGCTGACTTGTTGGCTTCATGGACATAGTTGATGATGTTTTCATAGACATTTGATGCATCAAGTGCTTTCTGTACTAACCCATTAGTATCCAATCGGTGCAGACTCCTGTGAAAAAAGATGGAGGAAAAAACGTTTTTCATTTTTATCATTTCTCCTTCCTACTCCATATTTCAGTCTATCAATCAGCAAAGCATTTACAAACTGCTTACAAGGTGCCAGGCACTGTGCTAAGTCCTAGAGATACATAGAAAGGCAAAACCAGTTCCTGCCCTCAAGGAGCTTATGTTCTAATGGGGGAGACAATATATAAAAGGTACATACAAGATACATAGAGTACCTGGAAGGTAATCATAGAAAGGAAGACTCTAGCAGCTCAGGGGCTGTGATTGAGAAAGACCTCTTTATGAAATAGGGACATTTCAGTTTTTTTCTCTCTTAAAGGTAGCAGATTTACTTCCTTATTTTTTATTTTTGAATGTATATTTCCCAGAAGTGATTTCTTAAACCATTTTTTTCTTTAGGTACAATTATATATCTGTAGGCTTTTCCCTCTGCTTCTATTACTATTCAACTGAGGCTACTACTATGTGCCAATACAATCTTTGCCTTTGTGGGGCTCACATTCTAATAGAGTGAGACCCCACATATAGGAGGTTACAGATGTTAAGTCAGATGAAAAGCCCCAGGGAGCCTTAGAGTGCAGCACAAAGTAGGTGGAAATGTAGTTTCTTTAATGCTGTTTCCATTGAGAAGATCAATGAACCAATGGTTCAACAAGACAGGGTCTTCAGCAGCTTTGGATACTTGGGAGATGGGGGCTACAGCATCCAGGAGTCAGTTACCAGTTACCAGGTCCCACCTCCACAAGGATTGCTCCTCCGGGCAATGGTTTCAGGCATAGGGTTAGAAGCAAGCATAGTCAGTGGTCTGTGTAAGGGGGTGGGAAGAAATGCTATTCCTGGGACTCTTGGTTTATCCTCTTGTTGGTGGCATTCGGCAAGGGGAACATCATCTATGACAGGACTGGGGAACCTGCAACCCTGAGGCCACATGTGCCCCTCTAGGTCCTCAAGTGCAGCCCTTTTGAATGAATTGGATTGGGGCTGCACTTGAGGACCTAGAGGGGCACATGTGACCTCGAGGCTGCAGGTTCCCCACCCCTACTCTGTGACAACTCATGAATGCCATTTGCAAGCACATGTCTCTCTTTTTATGCTTTGTTTAATATTTATTTACTCTGTTTTTGCCTTTTTAATATTGATCAAGTATTGTTGAACAAAGTGATAACTATGATCGTAGTAATATAACTGTGATCAAGGAATCTTGTATGATTTTAATGTGTACATAGGGGTACCTTGTTTAAGGAGAATCTTTAAAGTAGTGTCTTTCTCTAATGTGGTCAGAAAATCTGAATAAACTATAAACATAATAGGATCTTATAGTCCTTATGCCTACAAGTCAATTAGGGAAAAGTGATCTGCTACTGAAAATTGTCTGCAAAGTCATTTCTCTTCTCATATTTTCATCAAGGATACTTCCACATGTGCAGACTATTTTCATAAAGATTTTTATGGAAATTGGCAAATAAGCATATGGGTCAGTGGTGGCTGAGATCATCAGATTGCCTTCTTTTGGAGGTAATAAAATAATTTGTGAGAGTTTCCCATTCATTTAGATTCTTTTCTTCTTATAATGATTTTGAAAATGGATCTTGGAATGCTTTTTATCTGTGATGCCTTCAACATGGATTTCTTGAGTATATATTTGATCAGGAACATATGATCTTTTCAGCTTCATCTTCTTTCATGCCATTTCTTTGTTTATAATGTACACTTGAATCCCTGATGATGGGAATAGTTTGTTATAGAAATGCTGGGAAGTCCATTCCATTTCTTAACATTTTGTTCTTTTTCAGTTTCAGCTAGAAATGTCCTTGGAAGGACCTAGTTTAACTGGATGTCATTCATACTAACACAGTACATCACATTGACATATAAAAGACTAATAAAAGGGGCAAAAATATATTACGCATATGTAGTCAAATGACGCTGTTCAATTATGATTATAATTAGGAATAATTTTAAAATTCACTTATTTTTATACTAAAAATTTTTAAGGTTTACAAAGTATTTTCCTCTCAGTAGCTCCTGTGAGGAATGTAATACACATAGGATTATTTCAAGTTTACAGATAAGGGAACTAAGTCTCAGAAAGATAAAAAGACTTGCCTACAGTCACACACAATAAGTATCATATGTGATTTGAACTTAGTTCTCCAGAACCTAACTCTACTTGTTTTTCTCACTATACAGCAGTTGTCCATTCTGTTTGTGTGTCAATGTTTCTAATGTTCTAGGTCCATTAAATTTTTCATCTCTCTCTTTTCAAATGGTCATGTATACTCTTCTCTCTTTATATATTGTATATCTCTATGCTCCTTGAAGGCAGGGACTTTTTTATGTTGTTTTGTCTTTGTAACAAGAGAACCTAGCGAGTACCTTGAACATAATTTGTTGTTGTTATTCAGCTGTTGTGTCTGACTGTTTTTGACCTCATTTGGGCTGGGTTTTCTTGGCAAAGATACTGAAGTGATTTGCCATTTCCTTCTCCAGCTCATTTTACAGATGAGGAAACTAAGGCAAACTAGGCTAACTGACTTGCCCAGGATCACACAACTAATAAGAGTCAGAGGCCAGATTTGAACTCAGGGAGGTGTCTTCCTGATTCCAGAACTAGAATTCTATCTATTGTGCCACTTACCTGCCTCCCACTCCCCAAACATAGTAGCTTCACAAATGATTGTTGGATTTCATTGGAATGCTTGGTTTAACTTCAGGGATAGACACCAAATGTACATTAATAATAGATTATGATGGTGATAATTTTGTTTTCCTGAAAGTGGACATTTCTCAATGTATTGTTTCTGTCTCTGCTATACAAAATCTCAAACTGTGCCCATTTGATAAATGCCAAATTATATTCATAACAATAAATGTAGATGCATCTTTGCATCTCTTACACAATACTCAAATGCTCTATGGTTTCTTTAATAAAGTAAGCTTCTCTACTAACAGAATTAACACAGAACTAAACCCATCTATGAACTAGTAGATAATTCCTCAGGAGTTTTCTAAGGCCCATAGAGGTTAAGTGACCCAGCTAGTATTAGAATTAGGGTTTCCTATGTCTTTCTGACTTCTAGTCATGTGCTTTATCATCTTATTGCCTCTTTTTAGAGTCACAGTTATTGTAGATTTTGGCTATGATTGATTATTAGATTATTATGTTGTAGATCACATTAGAAATGATATACTTTCATAGAAGTTTTTAATACCTTCTCTGGAACCTTGCTATTTACTAAAAAGGATAGAGATAAGGATTGGACATATGATTTCATTGGTCCATGCAACTTCCAGTAAAGAAACTTCCTAAACAATTTAATCAGCACCTTCTCTGTAAAATATAATCATAGAGGGCTACCTAGAGCCACCTAGAGAGGTTATGTGACTTGCTCATGATCACATGGTCACAAATGTCAGGGCTAGGACACCTCTGACAAATACACTACCAATTAGTTTTTTTTTTTTTTAAATAGGTCCGTTATATTCCTGGTGTGAGAAGTTAGTCACTAAATAACTAAAGCATCTCATAGTATGAACCTCAGAAACAACATTATAATGGATTTTCACCTAATTATAAACTCCTTAAGATTGGGAACTATTTCATTTCCATCTTTGTATCCTCCATGCTTGGGGCAGCTAGTGCTGGGACTAGAGTCAGGAAGATTCATCTTCCTAAGTTCAAATCTGGCTTCAAACACTTACTATCTGTGTGACCCTGCACAAATCTCTTAATCCTGTTTGCCTCAGCTTCCTTATCTCTACAATAAGCTAGAGAAGGAAATGACAAATCACTTCAGTATCCTTGCCAAGAAAATCTCTAATGGGGTCACAAATAGTTGGACATGACTGAAATGACTGAACAACAGTTCTTATCATAGTGCCTTACATATTGTAAGTCTATGATAACTATTCATTGAATTTACTTAAAATCTTTCAACACTGTCAGAAATCCCTTAATAAATGTTCTCTGTGTACATAAACTAAATGCAATATTTTTCAAAACTAAGGTATCACTTAAAAAGATTTGTATACCCTACCCTGGAGTGATCTGAAAGTCCAAGGGTTAAAAAGAAAAAGAAAAAAAGCCTGAAGACACTTAAAATTCTTGATAATAAAGAGCTGATTTAAGAAGAGTTGGTGAAAATGTGAAAACCAACATTGTGTCTTGCTTATCCATTAGCTTCCCCTGTTCTTATTTATAATGGCTAGTTTTCAGGTTCTTTCTATAATGTTCTCACTGTTTTTCTGTTGCTTCAGGTTCATAAAGTCAATTCCAATTCCATTCTTACAATTTAGTTAACATTTATTGATTGCCCAAAGGATACATGGCACTCTCTGAGGTGCTATGAGGAAAATTGTCAATTGATTTTCTCTTAATAGGCGTTGAAATCAAATAGTTCCTGCTAGGCATAGTTGAATGGCTCTAGTACTTACTGGAAGTCAGTTTCATTCCTAATTCCCAATTAGCTTCACTTAACATCTTGTGTATGGAAAGTTAAACTCTTTGTATAAAAGGTATGGCTGATAAGAGGATGAGAACATAGGAAAGTACTTGATGTCTTTAGAGAAAATATTTTATGTAGCATGTCCTGGTCTCACATTGGTAAGAGCAAGAAATTACCTATTTAGCTCCTCAGCCTGCTGCTGAAGGTCCTGTGCATGCTCTACAGCCCGATGGACCAAATCATGATTGAGGGTAGTCAGATTGGAGAGTTTATCTTGTAACTCTTTTTTGGCTCCATCTATTTCTGCATAAATCCCCGATGCATTCTAAAGAAAATATAAAGATGAAAATTAATAAGAAAATAAATTTAATAGAACTTCAAAATTATTACTCCTAGGAAACACCAACACCTCCTTCCCCCTAAAAACCCCCCTATTTAGTAAATAGCAACCATCTTTCTTTCAAATTTGAAGAGCAACTAAATTTCTCAGAATGCATGTGGGACCAAGGTATTCTAAAAAACACTGTTCTCTCTTATATTCTAGTTTTTGCTGTATCATACTGTGCATTCTCTATCTTCTGAATGATCCAAGGACACTATAATATTTAATAAAAGTTTGATGAAAATGAAATTGACCATCAACTATAGGTTATGAAAATCTGAAATTGGATCTTTTGTTTAAAAAATTATCTTATCTTTGGTCTTTTCTTTTTACTGACTATTATTAGACATTTAGTAGCACATTTTGTCTCATGATTATGTATCATTCATGAAAAAGTTATCCAACTCAAAAAAGTTGGATCTAAATTTTATAAGTCTAAAAAGTAGCTCACATATTTCCCCATTACTGATTAGGTACACAAGATAATGTTCCATGTCAGGAACAGTGAAAGCTGCTTAAAATAAATTTCATGTTGGCATAGTTGATAACATTGTTGTATTATTGAACAATTCTTTAGTAATTTGAGCCTTACTGAAACTAAAAACCCACCTTAATTAAAGATGCTCCATAAGGTAGACAATAAAATCATTTGAAGAGTGAAAACTCCAATCATAAATATCAGAGTTGAAAGGCACTTCAGTGCCCATCTAGTTCAACACATATCTGGAAAAGAATTATCTCCACAACACACCTCAAATTTTTTTTCATACAGCCTTTTATTAAAGATCTTCAGTGAAGGGGACCCCTTTTAGTTTTTGAGGTAGCCCTTCCTAACTTTGCATAGATCTACATATTAATAATATTATTGTAGTTAAGGGAATGGTGATGAACGTTGCTCAACCACTCTTATTTGCTCCTTTATGCTACTGTCTTCTTGTCCACATACTTTATTTCTACTTTGGGTGGCAAGTAGTATCAAAGAATCTGTAATTCATCTAGGGACAGAACTTCTGGCAAAATACCTGTGTTAGAACTAACTCCATTCATTCTGTGGGAATGTTTCCCCACAGTTTGCTCTTCTCAAATATATTTCCAAAAATATACCCCACCATGAAATACCAATGGTTAACACTATTTATAAAGAAGTAAATATTTAAAACATATAATGTAGACATCCTTTTCCCAAGACCAGAGTAAAAAAAGCTTCAGATTCACATGAAGAAGTTCAAAGGGAGAAAGGAAATATAAGATTACCATCTTGGGTAGTTTGTAGTCTGAGAAGTGATTTCAGCTATATAGCTTCTACCTTCAAATACCTCATGCCTAATTTATTCAAACAGCATGACTCCTAGATAGCTGACCCCTTTCTTTGCCTCTTTCTGTGGTCCCAGTTCCAGGTGCCTTTCTTTAGCTCCATATGTCTTCTTATAAAGTCAGAAGCTAGATTTCTCTTTGAGTCTCTTTCCTAGACTCAGTGAACTAGCTCATAAAAGCCATAGGTGGCTATGCCATCTATAGACATAGCCTATTGGTCTTCCTCATCTGGAAATTAACTCAAAGGGCTAACTTGTATCTAAAGGGATCTTTAGATGTTCTTGTATGGTTGCATTTATATAGTTAACCATCTCATTTTCTATCCTCTTTTCTGTGATAAGTTATATGAAAGAGCAATTTTCTTGCCTTATTATTATTGCTGATAACAATAAAAATAGCCAACATTTGTATAGTTCTTTCAGATTTTCAAAGCATTTTACAAACATTATCTCATTGGATATTCACAATCCCATGAAGTAGATATTATTATTATTCCCATTTTACAAATCATAGGACCATAGATTTAGAGGTGGAAGGGACTTTAAAGGTCATATAAGCCAACATACTTATTTTACAGATGAAGAAATCGATCATGAGAGAGGTTAAGGGATTTTCCAAAGGCCACAACAAAACCAGTAAGCATCTGAGGTAGGAATCAAACCAAAATCTCCCAGATTCTAATTCCAGTGTTCTATCCATTGCACAGACTATCATTTCTAGGCATTGATTCTAGGTTTGCCCCTTGGGGCCAAACAAAACAAGTTTAATCTCTTTTTCAGCTGATGGTGCTTCAAACTTGGGAGAAGGCTATTATGCTGCTTCTAAGTCTGCTCTTTATCAGGTTAAAAACAACCAATTCCTTCAAGTGATTCTCAAACAGCACTTCATCATTCCATTTGCCTTCCTCTGTGTGCTTTCCAGATCAGTGTCCCTTTAAAAATGTGGCAACCAGAATTGCACACAAAATTTGTGATGTGATTTGACCAGAAATCAATTAACTTGCTTTATATCAGAATGTTAACTAATCAAGTTTCAATTCAATTAATTATTTATCTAATTGTAGTTAATCAATTAAATTTAATTCCTTTTCCTTCTCTGAGTTACCCAGTTTTTCAAGTATGTAATAACATACTGAATTGACACAGGCAGTTAGTTACCTTAATGACATCACTTAGTTCAGAGATGGTCAGCCGAGGGATTTCCAGAGATTCTGTAGATTCACTCAAAGAAGTGTTTACCACCTCTACCTGTTCTTTGACTCTTTCATGTTGTTTCTGGACAGAGAGAATATGGGAAAGAGGAAGAAAATTTTTTTAAAAATTAGATAAGGGTACCTAAAAGTAGGAGGTAGAGCTTTTGATAGGAATTTGTGTCCTTGCGATATTAACCAAATGTAAAGGAAACATGAGAGTAAAAATACAGATTTGATTTCTTATTAAGCAATACGTAGCACAATGGATTGAGTGCGCAACATACATAGAAAATACGCATGCTCGGTACGAATTGCTTCTATTCTTCAATACATAAATCAAATACTAACCTTAATTAAAGTATATCACATATATGTATCTATATACTTTATATATAAGTATACATATATGTATATGGTTAGTATGAAATGCTAACTTTAATTAGAGCATTTAATAAAGTACTAGCTTCAAGTAAAATATTGTCTTAATTGAAAGCTGAAAATGCCTCTATTATTTAAAAGCTAGTTTGTTGAATTCTATCCTTGCTCCATATTCCCTGTGAGCTCTTCCTAATGTCAATAAGCTCAACAGCTCATTTTTTTTTTTTACCTAACCTTAATCACTGATTGAGTGTTGCCTCAGTCAAATTGAGACTTGTTAAAGACCTTAGCTTAAAAAGGTCAAAGTCTCTTACTGCATTCAGGGCTACTTCCAATCATCCTGATCTGTATCTTGTTATTGGATCCAGATGGCTCCAGGGGAGAAAGTGAGACTGGTGCCTTTGCACAGCCCTCCTTTACTTAAATCCAATTAACTTGCATGTAGTAGTGCCACCTCCCAGATCAGATGTCTTGGTCCTTTTCAAGAATGAGGGACAAACAACAACCACAACCACAACAACCACAATAACCCCTGGAGTGCTTACTAAGCATATAGAAAGGGTAATTGCTCAGGTTTTGGTAAATATTTACAATTCTACCTTCAAATGCGGGGTCTAGTAGATTCTAGTAACAGGCATGTTATGATTCTAAATGGGATTTTACTTATGGGTCCCAAATATATTTGAGATTTGAAAGCAACAAAGATTTAAAAATGTAGCGGGTACGTGAATAAATGAAAGGAGCCACTTATTAAATGCTTACTAAGTGACAAGCACTATTCTTGGGATAGAGATACAAATACAAAAGTGAAGACAGGCATTTTCCTCAAAGAGCTTATGGTTTTAGTAGGAAGAGAGCCTCTCTGTAGCTGTACTACTGATGCTCTTGAACTTTCTCTACAATGTCTTAGAAATCTTTCCACCCGCAAGCTCATTCCAGTCTTGGACTTCACACATTGTAATTACCCTGTGGACTCTCCCTCTAATTGACTGGCTTCTCCCTGAGCCCACATTTTAAGGAGGATGCCCAGGCTACCCCTGTCTCCATTCCTCTCCAGGTCTTATTCCTCATGATCCCCCGGACTTCCTCTACATCTCTGCCATGCCCTGCCCCCTCCAGTTCCTTCAACCCATCTCACCCCTCTTTCCAGCTTCCCCAGCAAGAACTGTTTTTCTTTTTGCTTATATGTGTGTCCCCAGAGTTTAAATACTTATTGACTTGTTGATTTGTTGAGAGAAATATATAAGATGTTATCTCTGTACTAATCTGGGGATACAAAAATATAAAAGTGAGACTTCCTGCCCTCAGGTAGTTTACATTCTAACAGGGGAGACAGCATATAACAGGGGAATGGTAGCCAGAGAAGGGAATTATGATGTGGGAAGTCATAAAGATAATAAGTAAAACAATAAAGTAGCCAAATCGCATGGACTTTGCAGAAGGGCTTGGTAGTGTTGATTGAGTTAGAATTTTCAGAAGAAAGATGGAAAGTAGAGCAATGGGTTTGGAGGAGAAGGGAAGATGTAAATAGCAAAGTGGTGTGGTGAAGAAACTGCATGAATCTAGGGAGGGCAGAACTGAGTTTCTTAGGCATGGTCTCTTGAGATCTGGTGCTGAAAGAGTTAAGACTTAATATTCATTGAGTTGAACTGGACTGAACTTTAGAGGTGAAAAGTCAAATATTTATTTTACATTTGGTAACAGTGAAGAATAAGAAATTATTTTGAAAATGATAATTTTAATTGGAGTAGGAAGCCCTTAAGTTAAAACATTCACAAAGGCACCATTCTAGACCAGAGAACATTAGCACCTCTGCAGGATAATTATCCATTTGCATATAAAGCCTTCCTTCCAAGCTGTCTTCTCTTCCATTTTTCTCCACAGAGCCATCTCTGATTAAGTAGAAATGGAATGTGGGTCCATACTTACTTTAAGCACATTGCTGGCTGACAAAACAGACAAAATGTCTCTCCTCCTCCCCCCTCCCCATTCTAACTCTACTACCACCACCATAAATAGAGGGCATTCTTTGTTTATCCATTTCCCTTCCCACGGGAAAGGTGCTGCATCGCTGCATGTTTACATCAGACTTATACAGTTCTGTCTTTGTAAGAACTCAATCAGTATGAGCCTAGGATGACAGAAAGATAATTCACTTCACTCTTAGCTCCACAGGGACTCTCTTTTATATTTGGAATCCTAGAGTTTAGCACAGTACCTGGCACACAGTTAAGCACTTAATAAATGTTTTCTTTCTTTCTTTCTTTCTTTTCTTTCTTTCTTCCTTCCTTCCTTTTTTCTTTCTCTTTCTTTCTTTTCTTCCTTCCTTCTTTCCTTTTTTCTTTCTCTTTTTCTTTCTTTCTTTCTTTCTTTCTTTCTTTCTTTCTTTCTTCCTTCTTTCCTTTCTTTCTTTCTTTCTTTCTTCCTTCCTTTTTTCTTTTTCTTTCTTTCTTCCTTCCTTTCTTTTCTTTCTTTCTTTCTTTCTTTCTTTCTTTCTTTCTTTCTTTCTTCTCTCTCTCTCTCTCTCTCTCCCCTCTCACCCTCTCTCCTTCCCTTCCTTTATAACTCCAATGAATTATTACTGCTCTTAAGTTTGCTGCTGTCTAGGCTATTTGCATGACTTAGCTCAATTTACGGTAGTTTCCCTTGGATGACAGTCTGAAATGGGACTTTGAACAAGCATTTGTGGTTAATTTTCTAAAACAGATAGTTGATCTATCCCAACTGTAGGTTACAGCTTGCTATTAGCAGTCCTGAATAAGGAATTCTGCAGCAGAATTGCTCAATTTTTCATTTAGTAAAGAATTTTTTTTTCAGTTTTTCATATAGCATTAAACAAATAGATAAGACTCATAAGGAACTTCTGAATGAGGAAAATCCTTCTACCAGCATCAACAGACACCTTTGCAACTTATAGTCTTAGAGAGTTATCTGAGTGATTTGCCCAAGGTCACACAGCCACAATATGGCAAAGTCAGGACTTGATCCCAGAACTTCCTGGCTTCAAGATTGGCTTGCAAATCATTACACCACTCATACCTCTTTACAGTATTAAACAAAGACCACTGAAATGAAAAGGTCCTCATGAAGAAATCTGCATCCTCTTTAAAGAAGTAGAAAACAATGAAGAATAATTTTGAAAAAAATGAAGTTAATATTTGCCCATTACAGCATGATTACTGTCATGTTCCCCATGCTTCAGGCTTTATTCCACACATGGGAGAAGTGATTTGCTGGTTTTGCTAAGAAACTAAAAGAATAATGGGAAGCCAACGCAAAGGGAAATTCTATTTTTGAGAATTCTTACACTTTCTAAAGACCAGTTTCTAAATTTTAATACTGAAGCTCTATTCAGTTGATAAAACTCATCAATGGTCAATTTACCTTTGAGGGCAATGACCAGGAGAGATGAAAAATATATTGAGATTTTCTATTGTGCTGACATTATTTGTATACATCAAGCCAAGTGCAGTACAAAGTTAGTCTTGGTGTGTACTGAGGCAACATTGTTGAAGAGGCACATAAGCAGAAATCTTGTCATTCTTGTCTCTGTTAGTCATTCATTGGTATCATTCTTTGAGAACACATGAAGTGTGCTGCCCTACAGGACAGGCACAACTAAATAACGGAATGTAAGGCAATCAGATCTGCTTTGTAAAAGTCATAAAGTCAAATTTCACTACAGCCAAAGCAAACTTATCTGAACTAATTAATAATTAATTAATTATTTGAATTATTTATTTGAATTAATTAGAAAAAAGCTGGTCTATTGTAATGAAGAGTCTTAATTGTGCTAGCTTTTCAAGAAATGGAATTTTTCTGATATAAGTATATAAAATGCCTTAAAAGAGGCTAATAGTGTTGTATAAACCTCCTCGATAGATACCAATGATTTCTTTCATTCATTCAATAAGCATTTATTAAGTACCTACTAGCTACCAGACCCTGTGCGAGGTATTGGAATACAAAAAGAAAAATTAAAAACTAAAATAGTTCCTGCCCTCAATAAACTTACATTATAGTTTACATAAAAGCCTTTCCTGACATTATCTGCAATTAATATAGCAATTGCATGTGAATGTGTTCCATAATGTTCAAGGAAGCTTTAGTCTTTCAAGAGATAATTATTGAGCACTTACTCAAAAGATGCACAAGCTATAAGGTAACTGTCATAGAGGGCCTCACAATCTAGTAGAGATGTTAGGAACACAAATTACTATGATATGGAGATGGTATATGGTAAGCAGTAGATGAATAGTACCAACTATAGGCTATAAGAGTAAGTTACAAGAGATCACTTTTAGTGGGATAATTGGAGATAGTCATTATTAGAGAAGGAAACACGAGTTTGATGTAGAAGAAGGATAGGTATGATTTATGTAGGCAGTGATAGAGCAGGGTAACAGTTCAAAGAAACAATATGAACCATGCTTCAGAGGTAAAGAAGTATGATGCATGTTTCTAGAAAAGCTAGTATTCCAGATTTAGCTCCATACGTATTTATTAAGTGCCTATTATTTGTCATTTCCTGTAGCAGGTGTTGAGGATACAAAGACAAAACTGAAAACAGAGTGTGCTCTCAAGATGGGGAAAAGGTATTTGGCCAGAGTTGAGTCTGAGGAGGAGTGAGGGGTGAGGCTGTTCAGTTGGCTGTTGGGCTCACAAAGTTGGTCTTCCTTACTCTATCTTTTGCTTTTGAAAAAAATTGGTGTTGGGTTGATCTTGTTGCTGCTGCTACATCATACAAACAGCATATCTCAAAAGAAGTAGTAAGATACAGTAATAAAGCTGTGACAGCAGATCCAATCTAGCACCCTGCTTATCTGAATTGCATTGGTGGGTTTATTCCTGGCTTCTCTTCTACAAAAAGGATGCTGGTGGTGATAGTGTTCTACTCATCTAACTAGTCAACTAGCATTTGTTAATGTCTGCTCTATATCAGGCGCTGTGCTAAGCACTGTGGATACAAAAACAAAAAAAAACAACAAAAACAACACAAAAACACCTCTCCTTTTTTCTCTATGAGCTCACATTCTAATGGGGAAAACACAATGCAAGCAACTATGTATAAACAAGCTACAAACAAAGTTAAAATAGGGGTGATTTCAGGGAGAAGAAACTAAGATTAGGAAATACTGAAATAGGCTTCCTCCAGAAGGCAGAATTTTAGCTGAGACTTAGCTAGCATTTATATAATGCATCAAGGTGTGCAAAGCATTTTACAAATACCTCATTTTATCAATTTATTGGTGAATGCTAATTTTGACAAAAATTATGTATATACATATACATACATGTACATGCATATAGCCACATATATATATGTATATATATATACATATATATATATATATACACACATATATATACTTGTTCAGTCATTCCAGTCGTGTCCAACTCTCCATTTGGGGTCTTCTTGGTAAAGATACTGGAGTGGTATGCTATTTTCTTCTCCAGCCCATTTTACAGATGAGGAAACTGAGGCAAACAGGGTTAAGTGACTTGCCTAGGGTCACACAGCTAGTGAGTACCTGAGGTCACATTTGAACTCAGGTATTCCTGACTCCAGATCTGGCACTCCACCCACTGCACCATCTAGCTGCCCTTCCACATATATGTATATCTGTACATCTCCATCTATATCCACACATACATATTTACTGAGAAAGGAAAAGAAAAACATTGATATTTGTAACATTACCAGCCACACTTCTCTGTAATATTGTCTGCTTTCAGTTCTATTTATTTCTCCTCAATGGAATATCAGGGCAGTTATGGTTTCATACAATTAATCTTGTCAGGCTTCTATTGTACCTCATTGTCCCGTTGTCTGACAGCATTGGCCCTGTTCATGTCCTCAGCATCTCTGACACGGTCAAGAGACTCATCCAGTGACTCCTGAAGTTCTGATAACTTAGCATCATAGTCATCAAGTTGCTCTAGTACAACAGGAAACAGCGACCTTGTGTCATTGTGAAGCCGTTGCCAGTTTTCGGCGAGGGACAACACTGAGAGAAATTATAACAAGAAACTAAGTTCATTCCTTTCATTCTATTTAGTGTTTAGAAAAAAACTCAACTTGCAAGCATATTTAATCAAGGATTCTCTATAAAGCAAATACTTCAGCAATCTCTTGAGCAATTCTTTGAGGTGGAGTATATAAGAGTGTTAAATTCAGTTTCTTTTGCTTATGTGGATGTCATGATAAACCATTGTCAATCAGACCCATTGGGTATTTTTGGTTTGTCCAGTTCTGCCATAATGATAGAGATCACTCTCAGATTCTTCTCTGGCTCAATTTCAAGATTCATATACTTGGTCCAACTCATTCTTCAAAGCACTCCCATACAAATTTTTCTAATTCAGGCTTGGATCATGCCTTTACTCAATACTCTTCAGTGGTTCCCTATTGCCTTCTAAGACTAGCATTTTGTCCTGGATTTGAGTCCTAGATCCATTACTTTACTAAACTTTAGGACCATGGTTAAGTCACTTAATCTATCTGAGTCTCAGTTTGCTCATTAGTAGGGATAATATCTGTCCTGGAAATTTTATAAGCTTGCATAGAATAAATGAAATATGTATATTCACAAATAGTTTGTAAACTTTAAACATTACATAAAAGTTAGTTGTTTTTGTTATGATTAAGGTAATAATGATATTTGGAAGGCTTTGGGAATGCTTACACAGCAAACAAGAAGAATGTAATTGTTCCTAAACATGTATACTTTGATCTAGAAATAAGCTACCAAGTTTAGTATTTGACTATTTCTTCTATCTAGGTAATTATTTTTACATGGAAATAATCCTCTTTTAAAATATGCTAATTACTTATTCTCTGTCATTTATTTATCATACTTATTCATTTATATGGAAGAATAAGAATTATTAGGATTTTTACTGATGGAATTGTAGGGAGCCAACATACTGCAAAGAAGAGGTACAATGGTGTTGTTAGCCATTTGTTTTCTGTTCTTTATTCAGCTTAATTATTTATTTGGCTTGTTTTCCTTCTGATTTAGCAGCAAAAGCTTACTCCCTATGTCAGATCTTAACCATCAAGATTTTGTTATGTAATAGAGAGAGAAAAAATCTTTGAAGAGACTTATAGTACCTTTTTTATACTTCATATAAAATAAGATTGGTAAAATGCTTAGATGGAAAGTTTGGTGAAGTAGAAGGAACACAGATCTGGGGTCAGAAGACATGGGCTCAAATCTTGGCTTTCTGATCATATTTATGTGTCATTGGGCAAGTCACTAAAACTCTTGAGCCTGTTTCATTCTCTATGTAATATGAATAAGAATTCTTATTCTTTTTGGAGGGGGGAAGGCAGGGCAATTGAGGTTAAGTGTCTTGTCCAAGGTCACACAGCTAGTAAGTGTTAAGTGTCTGAGGTCACATTTGAACTCAGGTCCTCCTGACTCCAGGACTGTGCTCTATTCACTGCCCCACCTAGCTGCCCCTATAACTTTTATTTTTAAGTACAATATAAATATGAACTATTACTTTTAAACCTTAAACACTATATATAAATATCGATTGCTTATTGTTATTGCTTCTCTTCAAGAAAAACAAATGCACACACTGTCTACATGTTCTTGTTCCAGCATTTTGAAAAGTGAACTGTGCTCCATCCCACTCATGCATTGCATTTTATCTTGCCACTTAAAATGTGGACAACAGATGCATTTGCATTGTTGCTAAATCAAAGAAGGTATTCTCTATGCACTTAGGAAATTTGATAGATGTATTCACTAGCCAATCTACACAACCCAAAACAGCAAGGAGAGTTCATTCTAAGTGGTAGCCCCAGATCCCACTGCTGGTGAAGATTTCTTCATGAGACATGGTGAATTGAAACCACTACATGCTTTGATTTCTCTGAATCAGAGATATGACCTATTTTCCATGGGCCATACATACCTTGCATTATTTCTTATGCCTGAAGTGTCCTACTGCCCCCATTGGATTTCTCCCTATCCTTTAAAGTTCAATTCAAAAGTCTTCTTCCCTGTGAAACCTTTACTGATCATCTGAGTAGCATTGAAGTTTCTGTTCTCACACATGCAGCTAGGTGGGGCAGAGGATAGAGAGCTGGGCTTGCATGTCAGGAAGACCTAGGTTCAAATTCTGCCTCAGACACTCAGTAGTTGTGGTGCTCTAAGCAAATCACTTAACCTTTGCCTGCCTCAGTTTCCTCAACTGTAAAATGGTACCTGTTGTTAGATTTAAATGAGATGGCATTTGTAAAGTGCTTAGTAAGTGACTGGCATGTAGTAGGCACTTAATAAATACTTCTTCCTTTTCCCCCCTTCCCCCTTCACACCTGGAATCATTGGATCATAGATCTAGATCTGGAAGGAATCTCAGAAGCTATCTAGCTTAATTTTCTTATTTTACACATGAGAAAACTGAGACTGGCAGCAGGAAGAGGGTGGGTTAGAACAAGATGGACACGCTAAATGATTTGTCCAAAATCACAAGGGTACTAAGTATCAGAGGCACCTGAACCCAGTTTCTTTGATGGTGGAGCAAGTGTCTTTGTTACTATATCACTCTGATTTTGTGTATGTGCGTATATACACATACACATATGTACACATACCATATATATGTGAATATATTAGAGATATCTACAAATAGTTGCAATATATACATGTATACATGCTCATACACACAGACATAAAATATATATGTGTGTATACATATACATACATACACATACATATAAATATATGTATGTGTGTATACACACACACACACATATATATATATATACATACATATATATATATATGTATACAGAGAGAGAGAGAGAGAGAGAGAGAGAGAGAGAGAGTGAGAAGGAGAGAGAGAGCTGCAACTGTTTGTGGATATTTCTGATCTCCCTCCCTACAGGACTGTCAACTCCTGGGAACTTGTCTTAAGTAAACTTTGGGCCTGTCTCCCACAATGTCTCCCATGATGCTTTGCATGTCTTATGTAAGCACTTCCTAATTGTTTGAGTTGGATTGAAATGAGTTGATCAAATAGTAGGTAGGCAAAGTTACTCCTAGTTCCCCTCCATCCTTGACAAGTGGCCATTACAAATGGTAGCAGAAGCAGTGCCCCTCAATCTGCCTTGGAATGCCAGGGTTCGAGTACTTTTGCATGAGAAATGACCTCTTCTCTAGGACAGACCAACAGTCAGGCTTAAGAAGGGGCAGTCAGAGATAACAAAACCTACATTCTTGCGCTTCATCAGCCTCTTCATCCACAAGGACCCGTTGAAAGAGGAATGGCTTTCGGCGCCTGATTTCTTCCAGCATGTCCTCTGCTACTGCAAGCTTTTCAGAGATTTCTTCTGGGCTAAGGTTGTGCTCAACTCCATAATATAGCATCTTGCTGTTGATCTCTAAAAGAAAGAACAGATGTTTGTTTTGAGCATAGAGAAAAGCAGCAGGGAAAACCTATCTAGCTATTTTTAAATTGTGCTGTAGGCGTGACAAAAGACACGTGGGATTGTAAGTGATGGCCAGAACCCATGGGTGGTAGTGTGATGAGAGCTTGATCAGGGGCATCCGTATAGCAAATCACACAATTTGGAAAGGACCCTAGTGAGTGCAACTCATATATGACTAGGAATTACCTTTCTAACATTCCCTAACAAGGAGTCATCCAAGCTAAGCATAAAGACTTCCAATAGTGAGGAATAAATCATCTCTTTGGGTTGCCTATTCTAGTTTCAACATTGCCCATGCAAGTATTAAACAGGACATAGTCTGTTTATTTATCAAAATAATAGAATAAAAGTGGATCCATTATGATCCAAGGATAGAGAGAATCAAAACAGTTAGCTGCTCTTTCTGGATTCAGTCATGGTATTTCTAAATTGGAACTGAAGGAATGAAAAATTTGCAGTGTCTACCTACTGTTTTTCTGCAGTGGGCCAAGACTGCTAATATTTAAGATACACTAATCAGGCTGTGCTAATCAATACTTTCTGTGAAATACAAATATATGGAAAAATATTCTGAGGGGCTGTGTGTGATTTATGTACTGTTTTTCCACACTCCAATCTAGTCTCCATTCAGTTGCGAAATTGATATCCCTAAGGTATGATCTCCTTTTATTACTGCTCTGCTCAAGAAGCTTTCAGGGTTTCCCTTTCCCTTTAGGATAAAATATAAACTTATCTGTTTGGAATTTAAAGGCCTTCATACTCTTACTGGTGGCAGAGTGGATAGAGTTCTAGTCTATCCACTAGTTCTAGTCCTGTAGTCAGGAAAACCTGAATTCAAATATGACCTCAGACAATTACTACTTGTGTGACCCTGGGCAAGTCACAGCCTCAGTTTGTCTATTTCCTCATCTATAGAACGGGGATAATAACAGCATCTACCTCCTAGGGTTGTTTTGGGGATCAAATGAAAGAATATTTGTAATGCGTTTGGCATGGTACCTGGCACATAGAAATGTTAGCTATTATTATTGTTACTTCTACCTTTTAGGCCAATTATATACTATTCTCCTAATGTACTCAAAGCTATCATCGTACTAGCCTGCTTGATCTTCTCTATACATGATATTTCATTTCCCACCTTTGGGCCTTTGCACAGGCTGTCCCCCATGCCTAAATGCCTTCCCTCCTCATCTCTGCCTCTTGGAACCCCTAGCTCCCTTCTACACTCAATTCTGTTCTAGTGATATTTCCGTTAAGAAATTTTCCCTGCCTATCTTAGTTGTCAATACTACTTTCCAAAATCATTGTGTATATACTTTATACCAGTGGTTCTCAACCTTCCTAATGCTGTGACCCTTTAATACAGTTTCTCATGTTGTGGTGACCCCCAACCATAAAATTACTTTTGTTGCTACTTTGTAACTGTAATTTTGCTACTGTTATGAATCATAATGTAAATATCTGATATGCAGGATGTATTTTCATCGTTACACATTGAACATAACCCACAGGTTGAGAACCGTTGCTTTATACTGATGTGGGAATACTTTCTTTCTTTCTGGTAGATTGCAGAGAAACATTTTTTTCAGCTGTGGGGCTGGGTTAGATTGCTTCTTAGGCACCTTGAAGCAGGCAGCTAAAGAGTGCCCTGAGATGAGTTGAGCCAGTCAGAGGTCAATAATCATTCATTAAGCATTTACTGTGTGCCAGGCGACTGTTTTAAGTGTTTAAGAAGATCTGAGTTCGTATCTCACCTTGGACACATATCGACTCTGGGAAAGTCACTTAATTTCTCTCAACCTAAGTTTCCTCATGTGTAAAATGAGTGGATTACTCTTGAAGATTCTTTCCACTTTTAGATTTATGATCCTTCTGACATTCTGAGTGATTTGAATTGCCTCCAAGAGACCTGGGGTCTTGGTAGAATGTTTCAGGACCCTAGAATGCTTGAGCGGAAAAGGGCCTTAAAGGTCTTCTTGTCTAACTCTCTCATTTTACAGATGAGGAAGCCAAAGCCTTGCAGAGATTAAATAACTTTATCAGGGTCACACAGACGGTTAATGTCAGACTTCGGCCTCTTGACTCTCAAGCGAGCCCCTCTGACCAGTACATCATGCTCTGTGATTGCCACCTCTTTCTAGCATAGCTACCAGGGAAAGTTATTCTACCTTCAAAGCATAAATAAAAAGGTCTCTGGGCCTTATTATGATTGATGTGGTTGGTGAGGGGTGATGGGTAAGCAAACACTGCAGTCCCATAAATCAGGCTTAGATCAGGGAATTTGGCTGGATGTGAATAATAGCTCACACGTCCCCATCAGTTATTTTATAGACCGTTAGTCACAAGGAATGTTGCCACAGATGCCATAAAGCATTCATATATACTGGAGGAGGGGAAGAAAAATAGATGAAGAGGCTTTTATGGCAAGAATGGTTGCTGACAAAGCTATGAGGATTTCAAGAAATGTGGGACCAGATAAAGTATATACTATCACTGAAATTAATATTCAAAACACCCACAATTGAGAGTGAATGTTGCCTAAGAAAGAATGTTGTTATTCAGTCGTGCCTGACTCTTCGCGACCCCATCTAGGGTTTTCTTGGCAAAGACAATGGAGTGGCTTGCCATTTCCTTTGGTGGTTCATTTTACAGATGAGGAAACTGAGGCAAACAAGGTAAAGTGACTTGCATAGGGTCACATAGCTAGTAAGTGTCTGAGGCTAGATTTGAACTCAGGTCTTTCTGACTCTAGACCTAGCACTCTATCCATTGTGCCACACAGCTACTCTCACCTGCCTTTGTACATCTTACACTTATCTTAATTGCTATCATGTTAAAAACAAATGAAAATTATTTGGAATTGACTCCCAAGAGGGTAATCACCAATTAAGAAGTATTTTTAAGTGCTTACTCTGGGTCAGGCACTGTGCTTGTCATTGGGTATATAAAGACAAGAATTGAACAACAGCTGCTCTTGAGGAACATATGCATATTATACACACATATCCATATATTCTAATGAAAGAGATACCATATACGCAAAAAAAGTTTATGCAGAAGAAATACAAATCTGGAAGCAGCCTTTCCAAAGGCTTCGATGGAAAGTGTTGTTTGAGCTGAGGTGTGAATGCTTTAAGGGATTCTAGGAAATAGGCATTTCTGAAATGGAGGAGAGTCAGTTTGAAAACATAGAGACGGGAGATAAGAGGGTTATGTGTGAGGAAGAGTATGAAAGCTCATTTGCCTGGACTCTAAAAGGTAGTAATATATTAGGATCCTGGAAAGGTTGGTTGGGGTCAGGCTGCTAAGTTTTAAAAGTCAAATACTTGTTTATATTTGAAGCTTGAGGCAATAGGGAGCCAGGGAAATTCATAAAGCAGGGGTGTGACATAGAGACCTTCACTTTAGGAGAATCATTTTGGCAATAGTGTGGAAGATACATTGGAGAGAGAAGAGACTTGAGACAGGGAGATCATTTAGGAGGCTATTGCAATAGTCCAGGTGCGGAGTGCCTTCATTTATTCTGTTTGAACCAAACGACTAGCAAACCCTCAAACATTTTCCCTTTCTCTGCATTCTTAAATAGTTTATTAATCACTTCAAAATACTATGAAGAACAAAACTCACATATTTTCTATATGAATGTAAAAGTCAGAGACTCAGAGCTTTTTTTTGGGGGGGGTTTCCAATTGAGAAATTTATTTAAACAGATCAAACAGAACAGGTGCCTCCTTGTCTCTAAACTTAGAAGAAGGTGTTGGGTCTCTTGGTAGTAAAACGTGGCTTGTGCTGGTGATGCAGAACTCTGTGGGGCAGAGGGAACTTGATTTTGGAGAGGTGAAACTGCTTGACTGCAGGCCAGCGGCATTTGCTGGCAGGAATTTCTTTCACTTTCATGATCTGAATGGAGTGAGCCCGGGCACGGGCACGGTGACGGGCTCCCATATCTCGGTAGCACTGAGTGACAGCACCAGCAGCGGTCAGGTCCCTGTACTCCCTGTACATGTTGTGAGTCCCACTCCTGGAATCGCAGCGCAGCCAGATGCCAAAGTTTTCCATTCTGAGAGGGGACTTTTCAAAGACCTGTCCACAGTATACGATTTCTCCAGAAGACTTCTTCATCTTTTTCAGCTGGGAAACGAAGTACCAGAATCGGCACTTTGCTACAACATGATTAGGAGCAAAGATCCGCATGCGATAAAGAGGCGGCACGGGGCTCTTAGGAGTGGGCAGGCAGCGCCCAACTATCTTATACTCTCTCAGAGTGCCCGAGGCCTTCATGGTGCTGTCTCTCCGCCAACCCGCAAAAGCGAGAGTCAGAGATTTCAAATAATTTTCATTTGTTTTTAACGTGATAGTCATAAAATGAAATGCAGCAAATGTTTTAATCGTAGCTTGATATATCCATTGGACTAAAATATCCTTGACATCTTAGAATAAAGATAATAATTCACTACTGTGGTTTTCTTTACTTTCATTTGCTTTGGGTTGCACTTCCCTTTTTTCACCTATCCCTTTGGACAGAAAAAATAATAATCCTGGAGACTATGAAAACAGCAGCAGCAAACAACCAGAAAACCGCCTTTTTTTTATCCCAGCCTGTTATTCTTCATCTGGGAACTTGTAAAATCATGTTTGCTGGCACTAATATGGGTATGCTTTGAAGATAAAAGAATGCTTTTAGAAATTAAGGGAATCTTAAAGTTGCAAGGTAATGATAGTAATAATAACAAATGGGCACCATTTATAAAGTACTTACCATGTGCCAGGTATGGCAGCTGGGTAGTGCAGTGGATAGAACTCTCAGTTTGGAATCAGGGAGACTCAACTTCATGAGTTTAGTTCCAGCCTCAGACATTCACTAGCTTTGTGACCTTGCACAAGTAATTTACCCTGTTTGCCTCAGTTTCCTCATCTGTAAAATGAGCTGGAGTAGGATATAGTAAATCACTCCAGTATCTTCACCAAGAAAACCCCAAATGAGGTCACAAAGATTTGGACATGAATAACATGACTGAACAACAACAACAATGTGTAGGCTAAGTGCTTTAAAATTATTATCTCATTTGATCCTCATCAGAACTTTGTGAGATAAGTGCTACTATTATTTCTATTTTATAGTTGAGGACAGGATACTGAGGCAAACAGAGTTTAAGTGATTTGCCCAAGTTGCACATTTATAACTGTCTGAGACCTTACTTAAATTCAGCACTTCATGACTCTTGACTCATTATCTACTTTGTCATCAAGTCTGCCTTATGGACCATCCACTCTAATCCAATGAAAAAGAATCCTTGTTCTCAGTCACTGCTCTATTACTGAGAAGCAATTCCTACTGATATAACAACCACTTCTACAGGTTGATGGTCAAGTTAGCAAAATTACCTGATGGGAGGGGGAAGTGCTTATAACACTTTATGATACAGGTACTTTCTGCCAGATTTGGGAGACTTCAAATTCATTGTATACTTTGCCCCATGGGCTACCTATCATGCTAAGAAGCTTATGACAGTTTGTATTAACCAATTTCCTTCCATTGACTATAGGCAATGTCTTCTCTGTAAATGTCAAAGGGCAACAGGCTGCACTTCTGTGATACCAAGGTGTGCAATTTCCTCTTCTGGGGAAGTATCATGGCATTTGATTTCTCTGAATTAACTGAAAAGCAAAACATTCTGAACATTTCTTCCTAAAAATTATCAGCTATTAAATAAGCATATATGTTCTAAAACCCCAAAGGAATCAGACTTGAATTTGAGATTTTATTTGCTAGGCTAGACTTGGACTAGATGTTTAGATTTTTCTTCCTTTTCATTTTCTTCCTAGGAATGGTACAGCTAGGAATTTGTAGGTGATGGGTGAAGCTACTTAGGTGCAACTTTGAGAAGTTGGGGCTGTGCATCTAAAACATCTCATCTAAAACATTCTTTCTCTCATAACTTTACTGACTTTTTCCCAGTTGGTTTACTGATTTCTCCCAATTTGGATTTTTCTATTTTTTCCCCCTCCCTATGTTTCTTTCCAGTGGAAAAGTAGGAATTTAGTATACTTGTAAGATCCACATGTGTTCTATTCTGCAATAGCTCAGTAGGAATCCTCTGTATACAGAGGCTAAGGGGTTCAAGGGAAGACACCACCTATCTGACTGTCAGCATTAAGTCTCAACATTGTAGACTTGTGTAATTGATTTCTGCTTCGGTGAAGAGAAATTTTATATTTTGGATTTAATTTTAAGAGAGCTCTCAGAAAGATTACTAGGGAAAAAGCCTTAGATTGGAAGTGAGGCTGACATTCTGGCCCAGTGGTATAGTGGAGTCCGCTAGAACTGGAAAGTCACTTGCTAAATTTTCAGAGTAAGCATTTGAATCTCAGAAATCAGCAAACATTAGAAATTAAGGTTTAATACATTGTTTTGTTGATTGTCTAGAGAGACTTAAGAAAATGGTGGAGAAAATGTTAATGCAGATTAAATTTAAATGTGTGTTAGTGGTACATTTTCTTTTCCAGAGAGCTGATTGTTAAATATTTACCAGCATACCCCCACTCTGGCCCCATTATGCTTTTTTTTTTAAAAGAAAATTTTCATGAAAGTATTGAATTGTTTTTTGTTAGGTAAGTTCAGAGCTGTGCTATTGATGCAGTAATATTATTCCACTGAAGCAAATATTGCTAAGTCTAACCAGAGGAGAATATATTTACCTTGGATCTTATCCCTCATATGGTGGGCTTCTTCTACAAGCTGGGTTGCATAGTTAATGGTATCCATGGTTTCTTTCTGAACCAGCTGGCTTTTTCTTGAGGCTTGATTTTCCTGTGAATAATCCATATAAACACAAGATTAAATTTGTGAGCATGGATCTTGTGTGTGTGTGTGTGTGTGTGTGAGCGCGTGCGCGCACGCGTGCACAAGAGATAAACATTCACTTCCCTGGAAAAAGAAGCCCAATTAGCATACAAAATGATCTGAGAAGACACACTTGAAGACTTATGTGATTACTGATTCCAGAATCAGGAAATGACTCAAAATGAGATCACATCTCTATGACTTCAGTAACATAAACTGAAGCCTGTCTTAACCCCTCTTAATTCTAGTGCTTTCCCCTGTTAATGATTTTCTAATTAATCTCTATATTGTTTTATTGTTCAGTTGTGCCATATTCTCTGTGACCCTCTTTAGGTTTTCTGGGTAAAGATACTGGAGTGGTTTGCCATCTCCTTTTCCAGATCATTTTATAAGTGAAGAACGAAGGTAAACAGGGTTAAATGATTTGCTCAGGGTCTCACAGCTAGTAAGTGTCTGAGGTCGGATTTGAACTCACAGCAATGAATCTTTCTGACTCCTCATTCTATCTACTTTGCCACCTAGAGGCCCTGGTTATAGCTTATTTACATATATTTGCTTGCATGCTGTCTTCTAATTAGATTATGAGCTCCTTAAGGGCAGAGGCTATCTTTTACCACTTTTTCTATCCCCACAGCTTAGCAGATGCCTGGCACATAGTAGGTGCTTAATACATTTTTATTGGTTAATTGATTGGTGTCATTTTCCCCTTGAATTTATGTAACACCTCCTGGTTGTCTGACTTGTAATCAGCTAGATCAATATATGGAACAAAAAGTTGAAAGTTCCAAAGAGAAGACTGCAATGAGGTGAGGCCAACTAACAGTGTTCCTGGGTAGTTCAATCACCATTGTGCCTGAATTACAGCAGAGATTTCAAGGATTATGCTCATCGGGCTAAATACTGCTTTCAGTGCTTCATTCCAAATTTCTATCAACATTGATGGTACTTGTGTACAAATAACTACTTAAGCAGATTTGGCTCCCGGTGAATAGAGTTCTCTTCTGAACAGTCAATTCCATTCCCTACACTTGGGATCTTATGTTCAAGAGCTTCAAAATACTATTTGTCAAAATCCAATGTGTGTGTGTGTGTGTGTGTGTGTGTGTGTGTGTGTGTGTGTGTATTAGTAGGGGAGGGGGAATTAAGAAGCTGAGTTCAATAAATGGAAATTGTTCAAGGCCTGAATATTACTTTGTGTTTTGTGCACAATGTGTGCAGGAAGCATTCATTTCTGTTCCTATTAGAAACACTGAGTCCTTGAGTGTATTTACAAAGGAGAAGGAAGTCTTCGGCCTGGCCTACCATTTACTTTGTTTTCTTGACTTTCTGTGAAATACAGTTTTCCTTCCTAACACTGAACAGGCTGCAGAACCTGAATGAGGTGCAAGATGAAGCCGCTGCACTGGTATTCATAATAGCTAATGTTTTAAGAGAGACAGTGTGGTGTAGTAGATAGACGGATGACTTTGAAGTCAGGAAGGTCTGGATGCAAATCCTTCTTTCAACACACGCTTGGCTGAATGACACTGGGTGAATCACTTAACCTCTCTAACCAAATTCCTAAGACTACAAATTGCTGATCAGTATTGGTAAGAGTTTCCTTACCTGGAAATGACCTATAACAAGGATTGGCAAACTACAGCCTGAGGGCCAAATCAGCCCATCATCATTTTTCATACAGCTAAGAATGGTTTTTACATTTTTAAAACACAAAGACCCTGCCTTATACCAATGACACCACAGATCCAGTCCTTATCTTATCTCCAAGTGTTTGTAAAATAAGGTTTGCAAAGTGCTTATATTTATGGTGTCTCATCTGAACCTCACAACAAGCTTTGGAGGTAGATGCTATTATTATCCTCATTTTTACAGACGGGGAAACTGAGGATCAAAGCCCTGAAATGACTTGAGCCTAGTCACATAGCAAGTAAGTAACAGAGGAAGGAATTTGAATCCAGGTGTCTCTCAATTTTCTCTAGTTCCATCCCTCTTTTCATTATATCATGTTGCCTTTTATTGAGAAAAAACTAAAATCAACTGGGGTCAGTTGAAATGGTGAGCTCATAATGACCGCCATGATTTATTGTGGAACTGGAAGGATATTTTTTTCTGTAATATCTTTTTACCCCCTTCAAATCTTCTTTGCCTCATTTGCCTTGACGAGGCTCAATTCCTTCTGATTCAATAATTTGATTTGACTCAATAAACATTTATTAGGTACCTACTATGTGCCAGGCTAACTGATCAAGATACAAAATCAAGATACAAAAAACAGACAAAAGACAGTCTCTGCCCTCAAGGGGTTTACAATCTAACGGGATGGCAAAACTGAGACATCTAGGGAAGCAAGGAGGCAGGAGAGGCTTCAAAGCCAATGATGCCTGAAGATTTTATGTTGAGTCAATTAGTCAGATTATTCAATGTTAATTTAGAATAAATGCTCACGCTTGTACAGGGTCTTATATTTTGAAATGCTTTCCTTTGACCACCCTTTGAAGTTAAGTTGGTAATGAAATATTATCATAATTTTAAAATACCAGGAAACTTTCTTAGAGAAGTTAAATGACTTGCCTGAGGTCATGTAGCTAGCAAGTCCTAAAGTCAGGATTTGAACCCAAGGCTTTTGCTTCTAAATCCAGGGCTTTTCCCATGAGATTATATGTGTTGCTTCGGGTACAGAGAAGCTAAGTGATTTGTACGAGGTTATGCTGTAGTCAAGAATCAGAATATAATGGGAAAACCTTTCCCAATGAAATGTTTCCTTTTTTTTTTTTGTCATTTAATCTAGCATCTAGAACAGTGCCTGGGACATAGGAGGCACTTAATCAATGTACATATACTTGAACCAAATTTTTGTCACTCTCTAAATATACCACTGTTTTGTGGCCCTGGGAAGACGTGCCGTGGTATAGGTTTCATGAAAATGTATTTTGTCCATACAGAGGATATATTCTGGAGTATTTTGTTTTGCTCCTCCTGTAAATGAGGTGCTTTGTTTAACCTAATATATTTGATGAAATGATTCCTTTTGTCTTTATTTTCTTGTGGGTGCTTGCCATAGTTCCTAGTCTTAGAAGGGTTTTTTCTCCAAATACTGAAGTAAAAGTGCTAAATTTTACCTTCAGATTAACTTTTCATTTAACTAGTTCAATTTTAAACATTAATCTAAATTGTGTTTTTGTTTGCAATTTGAGTTTGCCACAGTTAGGAAGATACAGTGTCTATTTTTTTGGTTTGGAACATCCTCTTGTGAAGAAGTCTCCATCCCTATCATTACTGAATTATGCATCTTTAATTGTATCATTTGATTCAAACTGAAACCTTAAAAAATTACTGCAACAATTCATGGCTTAGTCTCATCTAAGTAAACGTTTTCACTTAGAAAAGCACAAGAGGGCACTGCAACCTCTTTTTTCATTAGTTAAGCATCAGTGAAAGAGAAAAAAAATATACTCATCCCTCTCAATACTGCACCTAAAACGGATCAATTTGAGCTTACCTGAAGGGTGTAATTATTGGATACAATATGTGGTGATGGTTTATTTTAGCTGCCTTTGTTCTTGGTCATTTCTTGATGATCATGTTGTAATAACCAAGGTGAGGAAGAAGATCATAATGGAGCCCTTAGCTAGCTCACCAGGCCAAGATAAACTAGTATTCTATAAAGCTATAATACCATACTAATTGTGAAAGAAGTGATAGATGTGATTGCTGAGCCATTGTCAGTAAGCTATGAAAGATTGCAGAGATTGGGAGAAATGATGCTGGATTGGAGGAAGGCAAATGTTCAGATTTTTTTTTTAAAAAGGGAAGAAAATAGAGAGCTAACTATAGACCAGTGAGTTTCACTTCAATACCTGGCAACATTCTGAGCTTGTTATTAAAGGAATAGTTAGCAAGCACCTTGAAAGTAATTGGTCACCCCAAAAAACTACCACAACTTCATCAAGAATAGGCCATGCCAAATTAACTTTACTGGCCTTTTTGGGGACACAGTTATTAGGCTGGCTGGTGAGTTGAACACTGTTGGTATAGTTTACTTAGGTTATTAACTATTTTTATGAGAAAGATGGAGAGATATGAATTAAATGTTAGACATATGGATTCAGAACTGGTTGAATGGTTGGACCCAAAGAATAGTCATTAATATTTTGATGTCAACTTGGATAGAGGTTGGAGACGCTGGAGTGGAGTGCCCCAGAGAGCTGTGTGTGGTGCTGTGAAATTTAACAGATTCTATCAATGTTTTGCCTTAAGGCACAAACCCAAGTTTATCAAGCTTCCTGGTGATAAAAAGATGGGAGAGATAACTGGCATAATGAGAGAATCAAGATTCAAAAAGATTTGGATGGGCTAGAACACTTGGTAAATCTAATTGTTTGTTGTTTGCTCTCAAAGAGGACCAATGATATCACAAGCGTGATATCTTGACTTGCTAGTGAATTGGATTTAAGTGAGGCAGAACTGTGCAAAGCTGTCAGCCTCACTCTTTCCTCCAGAGTCATCAAAGTCCAGTGGCAAGACAAAAGTCAAGCCAAATACAAGACATGAAATTTAATAGTAATAAATTTAATTTCATGAGATGATAGAACAATAGATCTAGGCCACAGTGACTACCTAGTTCAATTTCCTCGTTTTTATAGATGAAAAAACTATAGTCTTGAGAGGTTAAATGATTTGCGTAAGGTCACACTGGTAGTTGTGTCAGAGGTGGTATTTGAACCAAGGTACTATGACTTCTTAGCTGTGCTTTTTCCACCCTCAGCAGCAAGGCAATGAAGTAGATAGAGCACTAGGCCTGGAGTCAAGAAGACCTAAGTTCAGATCTGGTCTCAGATACTTGCTAACTGTGTGACCCTGGGCAAGTCACTTAACCCTGTTTGCTTCGGTTTCCTCATCTGTAAAATGATGTTGAGAAGGAAATGGCAAACCACTCTAGTGTCTCTGCTGAAAAAATCCCAAATAGGGTCATGAAGAGTCAGATACAACTGAAATAACTGAACAACAACAATACAAGTAACAGAGAAGGAAGATATAACTGGGAAGCAGTTTGTCTAAAATGGTCTATGAATCTTGAGAGGTTTGTTCAACAGGATAATACGGAATCTCAAAAAGCCAATGTAGCCTTAGGCTTTGTTAAGGTGTTCAGGACTAGAGGAATGAAGGATAAGCTGTTCTCGGCCCTGGACAGTCTGCATACGGAATACTAGATCCACTTCTGGGTACATTTAAGGAAGGACATTAATGGGAAAAGGAAATCTAGAGGCAGTCAATTAGGATAATGAAGAGCTTCAAGATCATGCTACTAAAGGTTGAAGGACTTGGGAATATTTAGCATGGAGAAGAAAAGACTTGGGATGCACATGACAGCTGTCTTTAAGCATCCAAAAAAAAGGATTATCTGAAAAAGGGATTAGGGAGACAAGAAAATAGGATCATATATTTACAACTGGAAGCGTTCTTAGAAGCCATCTAGTCCAAACTGTTCTCATTTCACAGACGAGGAAATTGAGGCCCAGGAAGGGTAAGCTCAATATAGTAAGTAGTAGATCATAGATCCAAACCCAAGTCTTTACTCCAAATTTGACATTCTTTTAAATGCATCTTATTGACTTGATCTTGGTCTCAAAGACCAGGAAGCAACTGCAAAAAGGCAAATTCAGTAGTAATGACTAGAAATTGAGGTGGAAAAGAGCAAACTGGTTTAATACAAAGGAAAAAAGCCCTAACAATGACACCTTTCCATATATATAATGAGCTGCTTTGGAAGGTAATTGTTTTTCATTTCCTGCAGACCTTTAAGCAAAATTTGGGATGACCAGTCATCAGATAAGTTGTAGTGGGAATCCTTGTTCAGGTATGGGTTGGCATCTGAGAGCGCAACTAGTGGAGAATCTGTAATCCTGTAATACACAAGTGTTTTGCTTTATGAAAGTCTGATGTTAAAAATCCCAGAATTTCAACTATAAATACAGATGTGATTATTTATATTCCAAAAGGGGAATCTTTTTTATAAAAGAAGAGATATGCCAAAATGCCAAATTCTCTTAATGCATATGAAATAAAATAATTCAAACATTAAATTATTTACATTTTAGTAAAATTGCATAAACCAAGCATATGACTGTACCCTGTTTAGGATTCAAGAAGGTTAATGAATTTAAGGGGAATGATCATCAGATACAAAGGAAACATTGCACACTTTGGCTAGAATAGCCCAATTCACAAGAAGAGGTCAACAAGATAGTGAATTACCCCAAGACAACAAACTGCTTGCCCACCTTTGTACTCAGCCACTCATCTGCATAAGACCCAAAAGAATCCTGGGAAATATAACTGAACTATACCACTGAATCAGGAAGAACTATTGAACCCGAGAGGTTGTGTCTCCTACTGGAAGGTGATAAACCTTGGAGTCAAGTCTCTGAGGGATTCAAAGAGAAAGTTTTTGCTAATTATAGGCGCAGGTTGTTTCTTTTGCTGAAAAGAATACCGTAACACTGTGGGCAAGTTCAGCCCCATGCAACCTTCCTTGACCTAGCCAAGCAGTAGACTTTTGATGGACAGCAAGGAGATTAAATCAGTCAATATTTAAAGAAATTAATGCAGATTATTCTTTGGAAGGACAAATACTGAAACTGAAGCTTAAATACTTTGGCCACATAATGAGGAGACAGGATTCATTGGAAAAGATTGTTGGCAAAAGTAGAAGAGGATGGCAGAGGATGAGATGGACAGATAGCGTATGGAAGCCACCAACATGAGCTTGGACAGACTTTGGGTGATAGTGGAGGATAGAAGGGCCTGGTGTGCTATGGTCTATGAGGTCACAAAGAGTTGGACATGACTGAATGACAGGACAACAACAAGAGCAGTAGATGGACACATTTATCCAGGCAGCTGAATGAATCTCATGGCAAACTTTGTGAGGACCCTCTGGAGAAAGAAAGGACAACAAGACCTTGTAGTTCTGGAGTTGTGAGCTACCTTGCTATCCTTGAACCATAAACTTATGTTTACTCTTTCACCAAGGAACCTGTGTATTTGCCCAGGAGTGTGTTCCAGTCTTTGGGGGAATGCTTCGTAAGTACTGTTATTATTATGCCATTTGAATGAATGTTTTTGTTACCAACTAACTGGGTTTACTGGTTGATTGGCATACACATTGGTGAGGTCTGGTATGCTACAGTGATTGGAGGATAGCTATCTACATATAGAGTGACTCCCAGAACCTTCAGTGTGGTAGTAGCAAACTCTTTGGCATAACAACTGGCTAGTACAAGAGTGAGTTGGGGAAGTGGGTCCAGAGGATTCATTATACAAAATGTACCTATAATTAAAAAATTTTAAATATATTATTTTAAAGGAATAAGAAAGTTAACAGCAGGGACATGACTCAAATTGACAGTGTACTTTTTGGGAATCACTCTATGGAGCTGTAAGCCTATTCATAAGTCAGCATGGCATGTCTCTCTCTCTCTCTCTCTCTCTCTCTCTCTCTCTCTCTCTCTCTCTCTCTCTCTGTCTCTGTCTCTGTCTCTCTCTCATATTATATTCCAGGAGCATTTTTGATAGACAAAGTATTTGTCATATGCTATGATAATTTGATATGATATGATAATTTGCCAAATTCTCATAGATGTACAATTGGATGAACAAGTTAAAATAGTTCTTTTTTTTTTTTTAAAGTGGATATCTATGGCAAAGGGATGCTCTGTCTTTACTGAAACCCAAATGTCAGTTATTTTCCTTGGAGAATCCTTCTCCAGTGAAACTTTCTTCAAATGCGTCTAAGAATGTCAAGGGACTTCACAGACTCCTAGGGCTTTTAAAGAGTTTTCAGTGAAGAGCATTGCTCCTGGAGAGAGAAAGAGAGACAGAGAGAGAGAGAGAGACAGAGAGAGACAGAGAGAGAGACAGAGAGAGACAGAGACAGAGACAGAGACGGAGAGGGAGAGAGAGACAGAGAGACAGAGAGACAAAGACAGAGACAGAGAGAGAGAAAACCTGTGTTTAAGTCCTCCTTCAGATGTTTACTACTTATATGTTGTACAAATTACTTTAACCTCAGTACCTCAGTTTCCTCATCTGAAAAGTGAGCAGATTGGAATACTTGGACAATGAGGGCCCTTCTAGCTCTAAATCTATGATTTCTTCTAGCTTCTGATATTTAGTCTGAAACATTCCTGGAGCAATATGTACCTTTAAATTTGCTGTTGATACTATTTGAGCTTTTCATTATTAATCAATGCCTCTCAAATGATTAAACTTTGGAAAATCTGTCCATTTCTTTTTCTTCCTTCCTTCCTTCCTTCCTTCTTTCCTTCCTTCCTTCTTTCCTTCCTTCCTTCCTTCCTTTCTTCTTCTTCTTCTTCTCTCTCTCTCTCTCTCTCTCTCCTTTCTTATATAGTTATTTAAATGTTGTCTTCCCTTTAGAATGAAAGTTCCTTGAAGGGAAAAACTATTCTTGCCTTTATATCCACAGCATTTAGCACAGAGCCTGGCATACAGTAAGGATTTAATAAATGATTGTTGAAGGGCAACTAGGTTGTGCAGTGTATAGAGCACCGGCCCTGGAATCAGGAGGACATGAGTTCAAATCTAGCCTCAGACACTTAACATTTACTAGCCATGTGACCTTGGGCAAGTCACTTAACACCAATTGCCCTGCCCTCCAAAAAGAAAAACAAAACAAAACAAAAAAAGTAAATGCTTGTTGATTGACTGACTGACAGGTATTCTACAGGCAAAAATGTTTTTATTCTCCTCAAATTTTCCTTAAGCACTTTGTCTACATCTCCATCACGCCCTATAGTAGCACCCTATGGTACTACAGTGATCTGTGAACATGTTGAATCACCTTGCCTGGTAGTAAATTCTATGAGGTTAAGGACTTTGTTATTTTTATATTCCCAACCCATAGCACAATTCCTTGTATGTAGAAGGGGCTGAATAAATGATGAATTTAAGCTAGGATCTTATTCTCTACATGTGGGCAAGATATTCTGGATCTTAGCTTCCTCATTTGGAAAATAAGAGGGCTGGGAAAGATGATTTCTAAAGTGCCTTCAAGCACTAAAATGTTCCTCTAGTCAAGGTTGGTCACCAGAGCATCTAGGGGTTGGGTCTGTGCTGGCAGAAGAAGTACTTGCATTGGTGGA
This sequence comes from Pseudochirops cupreus, assembly GCA_028627135.1. NCBI lineage: Eukaryota > Metazoa > Chordata > Mammalia > Diprotodontia > Pseudocheiridae > Pseudochirops > Pseudochirops cupreus. The sequence continues at coordinate 272,671,820 of CM053584.1, forward strand.
GTCATGGAACTTTAAAAGAAAAAAAGAAAAGGTTGTAAATGCAAATCAGGATCTGAGCTCCTGGATGTGCTATTCTTGGGAAAATTTCATCTTTCCTATAAGCTCAGACCCATTGGGGAAGATCCTATCTATGACATGAAGTAAAAGAATAATAAAGAGTGCTATATTCTGTGAAGATATGACTGGATCTCTATTTTGGTCTTTCACTCCATTAATTTCACAACCCTTCAAATACCACTAGAGAGAGGAATGTATTTGCTTGTGCAAGCTGTCTGGGAGCCATCATTCTAAATTTATTTGTTTGGGCTTACTTTCCCAAGTGCTGGAAGAGATATTTGGTTTGCAAATCCTAAGTCAGGATCTCCCTTTCTATAAAGCAAACACCAACAGAAAATCCTAACCAATTTCCAAGGAATCAATCAAAACTTTTAATTCTGAACTGTTGCATCTGAAAGCAGCAGGTTCTTGAAGGGACCAATTATTGCTATTAAAATTTTGGGAAGCAATGACCCTTATGAGATCAGTATTTCAAATGGTAAAAAATGTTATAGCCTTTAAAATCTTTATTTATACAAAAATGATAAGATGGTACTTTTAATTTTAGCTTAAAATCTTGCAAAGTATAAAAAAAAGTCTGGTTCACTATCCACCCCTCCCCCATTACTGAAATTGAATGACTCAAAAACCAACCAACCAACCAATCAACCAACCAACCAATCAACCTACCTTATAGTCTATCCACTGTGACTCTTTTTATTGTCATTTATTTAAGGCAAAACAAAGTAGCATTTAAAAAGCAAATTCAAAATTATGACTTTTTAAAAACATCCATCTACATATCATTCATATTTTCCCCCTATAACACACTCTTTATAATGAATTATTAAACTGGTCAGCAGCAATTAGATCCCAGCAAAATCTGCATTGGACTCAACCATTTTTATTGATACCACCTCTTCTTAATAACCTCACTTAGACCTCCCTATTGATCACTGGAATAAGAGAACAGGAGTATATGCAGCAAAAAGTACTCCTTATTTCTCCACAAACAAGCTTCTAAAAGATCAAGTAACAAGAAAAGATAAACAAGGGAGAATTTCTCTAGGCTGGCCCTGATTTATTTTAAAGTTTTTGGACTACTGCTCATTTTCAAACCTGAGCTAAAGATTATTTTTCTTTTGGTCTAGAACAGTGAGTCCATTTAAAGAATAGTAACAAAAATTGTTGCATTTAGCCAGGTTTTGGTCTATCTCTGAAAGTGACTCCAAGAGATGAACACATACCTTTTCAGTTAGTTCCTCCAAATCAGATAGAAGACCCTTCATTGTATTCTCAGCATCACTGATCTGTATTTTTCTTAGGAGGTATTGGTTTTCTCTTTCTGAAACCTTTGCCTGTGGGGGAAAATGTGTTTTGAAAGATTTGATTCAACTCATGCATCAGTTTTTCTGAAATATTCATAAAGCAATGTTCTTATAAGACTGCTTAGAGTAGATGGAGGTACTAAATTCACTCCTGTTAGTGGAAAAGCTGGAGAATCACAGGGTAGGAGGCCATCCTGGGAACTTGCCTCCAGGGTCAATGGGAAATGGAGTATATAAATTCATCTCCCCCTAGTTTATCATAAAGGATATAATTCTCTAAGACAGATTCAGATCTAATGCTACTATGATTTGATCCTTGCCTCTTCTGTCTTCTAGGGCCTTAGTTCAAAATATACAATTATCTATTCCACATTGCAGGAGTTAGGGAAGTTGTGGCTCCATGATCTGGAAAATGCACATAAAATTTTTTGACCCTCCCTTTGTATAAGAAAAGTTTTTCTTTTATGGGATGTTTATAGTACCTTATCGTCAAATTTGGATTAAATATTTGGTCATAGGCATGTTTTATGCATCTCTGAGTTTCTAAACTTTTTCTGTGTCATATGGTAGCCTTCACATGTTGTCTGTGGCTTCTGCAAAACTCCCCCCAAATTCCCATTTACAGTAATTTCTTATGTTGACTTGCAATATATTGAAACCACGTTGGGGAAAGTCATGATGTGGAAAGGATAACTGTTTAGCATCATCTAGGAATTGTTGCATTGGACTTAGAGTTCAGGTTGAGGCCCAGGCAACATCAAGGTTATTGCTAATGAACAAAATAGGACATTAGGACCCTATTGATATTGTGGTATAATCAAAGGAGAAACTAAAGGGCATGGTTACTCTGCCTCTAATGAAGGTGAATCATTTTAACTCTATGAGTCCTAGTTAACCACCTGTAAAATGAGGGGGGCATCTCATCTCAATAGGTAACTGTGAAAGCTGAGGCCGACTTAAATCCTACTAAGATAATCCTTTTATTGAAGTTGCTTAATTGGAATTCCTCAATGAGAAGAATTGAGAGGCAAATTTTCTCTTGTCTAGACTAGTCACGTTTATAGCTCCTAACCACTTTCTTTTTGTCTTTTGTCTTTGTGAGCAGCCCAAGGTATATGAAGCTGGTCAAATGGAAAGATGGTATTGGAGGATGTTTTCAATCTTCAGTCTCAGGGGTATGCTGGTAAATGTTTAATAACCAGCTTTCCCAAAAAAAAGGGCTGAACACACTTTTAAGTTTAATTTGCATTATTAACATTTTCTCTACCACTTTCTTATGTGTAGATAGTAAAAAAAAAATGATACATTAAGTCCTGATTTGTAGCACATGCTGATTTCTGAGGTATAAAAGTTCACATTGGAAATTTAACAATTAGTCCGATAAGCTAGTTTCAGCACTGCCCCTGTTCAACTCTGACACTCTCTAGTTGACTTTGACCAAGTCACTTACCTCTCTGGGAACTAATTTCCTTCTTTAGCAAATAAGAGTTATTTTAAATGATCTCTGAAGTTCGTTCCCACTCTAAATCCCATGAACCTAGGAGGCTCAGTGCATACCTATGTGTACAATCTGTTTTGCATGACTTTCCTAGGCTGGCTAAGCTCTAAAAAATCAGAATGGGACTAGATGGTATTGATAGGATTTATCTTACAAGGCTAAAATGGAAATATAGCCAAAGATCTATAATCACAACATACCTTGAGGAGGTAAACAGTGGAATTGATTTCATTTACATGCCGGTGAGCAGCTACTCCAGATGACACACTCAACAAATTTGATTTGCTTTCATCAATAGCAAGAGCTGCTAATCGTAGGTCATCAGTCAAATCCCAGATGCACTTGTCACAGCCTGGTGATAAAATGGGAAAATGCCATTTTCTCTCACTATGCAATTTAAAACTGAAAGCATTCTGACTTTGCTAGGTCATGCATCAGGCACCTGTATTTTCTTGACTGTTATTACCTTCATTTAAAAAAAAAATCTAGAGTAGATTTCTATCTTTCCCATGGAAATTGGTCCTGATCTCCATTTACATGATCCATATCTTCTATGCACATGGTTGTTTGCATGTTGTCTTCTCCTACCTTTTCCTTCCCTCACATTAGAATGTAAAGTTTTGTATTTCTTTGTATCCCTGCTGTTTAGTATAATGACTGGCACATAGTAGGAATATAATAAATGCCTATTGATGATGATGATGATGATGAGAAGGATGCAGGACCCACATAAAAATGAAAATCAGCAAATTTTAGGCAGGTCCTCCTGGCAAATACTTTTAGATTGGTTCAATAAGATTAAAATGAACTTTGGTGGCAAAAAGGAATCATAAAAAGGCAACAAGAAGTTTGAGGGAATGTGTGGAAGAGAACAGGGACCCATTTCATCCAATTTCTTTTGGCAGTTAGTACGTAGTTTTATAGATTAAACATATGTATATGATCCCTCAGAACTTTATTTTTTAATCATCAGTTGGTAGAACCACTCCTCCACCTTCCAATACAGCCTCTCTGAATATCTGTTCCACTATAAGGAGTGTGGGTTACCCAAGGGTGGGGGACTAAAATGATTCTTTATACCCTTGGGTTGACTTCATTTATCCACTATTTTTGAAAACTCTTCCTATCAGTGGCCATCTTCTTAGCAGAAAAGGTCCATTGGTGCTGTACTTAAGAAACTCACTCCCTTTTCCTGAGAAAGAGGAAGTTTTTACTCAGAGTTGGGCCCAGGCAAAATTGTGCAGTAGGTGAAGTTCTTTACAGAATCAATCCTCAATTTGTTCCCCTGGTTGGTACCTAATTTGGAACCCTCTTCTCTGCTGTCAAAATATTCCCAGGTATCTTGGTGATACCCTCAGAAATTATGCCATAATTTCCAGTTTTCCTGATGGAATATGCTTTTTCTAGAAATCAGTAATTCCTCTTTGCCATGTGTCAGCTGTACCAAATCTACCTTACCTTTTAGGGCATGGATTAGTCCACGTTAATGTGTTAATGGTTGTTAATGTGTTAAGTCTCTGGTAAGATATTGACATTTTAACCAAAGGTCTCTTTTTGAATGATGTCATGAAAAGAAAGTCTATCCCTGAGAATTTCTGGCACCAAGACCAACTAACAAGGGAGGTAGTTTGAGGGTGGGTGGGACTTTCCAGCTCCTTTGAAGTTTCATAAATAACCTCTACTCTAGCCTAAGCTGAAATCCTCACTTGTTAGCAAAGCAATGCCTTTCCAAATTAAGACTATCCTTTGTGTCATTGTTTATTTCAATCTTTTATTCCTGGTGAATTTTTATTTTAATCATAAAGTCAAAAACAGCCCCCTAAATGGAAACTTTGCTGTTGAGAGGGGGTGCCTTTTGGTTTTTAAATCAATAGGGAAAAAGGAATGAGTCAATAGAGAACGAAGTCACCAAGATTCAGAACTCTGAATTTTATTCCTGTTTCCACTCAAAATCTGGCCTGATTTTGGAGGGGTCATATAATCTACTATTTCAGTTTCTCCATTTGTGCAACCTGGAGCAAGTCATTTCACTTCTCCATTTTCTCATTTGTAACATAGGGATGATTATTTTTGCTCAGCCTACCTCTCAGGGTCACTGTGAGGATTAAGTGAGAAAACAGCTCAAAGTGCTTTTGGAAACTGAATTCTTGCACAGGTGCAAAGTATTATTATTAAGAGCTATCCCAGGGCTTGTCAGAGAGGAAAAGTAGTTATAAATCATACTGAGATCTTCAAAGAATTATGAAGAAATACTCCAAAGATCCACAAATTCACCCATGTGGAGACCACTCCACTGGGGCATATCATAGATCTTCTACCCATTAGAAGAGGACCTGCTTGTGCTGCTGTGGTTGACACAACTGATCACCTGGCTAAGATTATCAATGAGCTTTTCCAAATTTAGCTAGACTGGATGATGGTCAGCTTGTCTTCAACTCATACTCAGAAACTTTCGTATGTGGTAGGATCTACCAAAGTTTCTGAGCTACTACTTACTACTAATACTGCTTTGGGAACCCAGGACACACTGGAATATGGATGGATAATAAAATCTAAAATAAAATTAAACTTAGCATCTGCTTCAACAGTCCCATGAGTTATAAAGTGTTTGATCATCAATTTATTACTATTATCAAATGGCCAGCTCCATTGAGATGCTGGACCTAAAGGAAGCTTGATAAAATCTTTTTTTTTTAAAGGAGTTATCTGATTTTAGCGCCCTTATTTGTAAATTGGTACTAAGTGAGCTCTGGATATGTCTAGCTATATGCTTCTGTTTGTGGTCCATTCTGCCAAAGGGTGTACAGACAGGGTTAACACCACAGACTCAAGTGTTCCTGAGACAGACTAATACTGATGCACTTTATAAAAGCCCACAACTGCAGAGTATTAGATAAAGTCGGGGTTAGTCAATCAGGTATTGTTATTTTTACTTATAGCTGGGCAGTCCATGCCTGTAGGGGGTTCAAGACTTTCTTCAAGGCATTCTCCAGTTTCACTGTCACATGGTCCTCCCCTGCAGTTGCATACTGTGGAAATAAAAACAAAGAATGAGGATTTTGGATTTATTACTCAGTGAGAGAAGTGACTGGAGCTTTCATGTTTGCCGTTCACATTCTGCATCTCTGTACATATGTGCTCACACCAAGACTTTATGATATCTTACCATGGGGTCCATCTTAACCATGACGCAGAGAAAGAGTAGAATTTTTTAAAAATGTAGCTATCTCCAGGAGAATTTTTTATTGAGAGAAAAAGTTACAGAAATTATTAAGGATTCTTCCCAACTAGACCTGAAGTTTGTAACTTTTACTGTGTGTTATGGACCTCCTTGATGGTCTGGTAAAGCATATGGACCCCTCTTCAGAATAATTTTAAACATATTAAATAGGAGGAAGCCAATTATACTGGGATAAACTTTTTTTTAAACCCATGAAAGTTCACAGACCCCTGAAATCTAATCATGGATGCCTTGGGGCTCCATGGATCCCAGATAAAGAACCCCTGGACTAGACGATGCAAATGCTTGGATCCCAAAATGTTGTATGTTCCTTGCATCCTACTGTGGGCATATGTCACTGGAAAAAAGTAGACAATGTTTCCTCAGTGAAAATGTTTTTCCAGTTTATTCCAGACTCCAGCATTGATTATCTATGTGGCCACTGACAGACAAGAGCATTTCTGGGTAGTACAGCAATTACAGAGAGGACTCAAAGGAATAAACCTGAGTTCTTTTGGTATGTGAACTTGGGCAAGCCAGATACTTCACCTTCAAATCTTTCTATGAACACTGAAGAGGACACTAAGACCAGTTATATGCATAACGGATATATTTGGATTGCTTGGAAATGACAAGATTCCCAATACTTATCTGTCATTTTATTTCCTTGAATTTCACTGTGGTTTAGTCACTGAAATTTAAAATCAATAAAAAGGCCTCAACAAAACAAAACAAAACAAAAACCCCAGAAACCCACTAGACTATCCTTCTTCACCAGATATAAAAGTAGGATTTCATTTGCAAAACTTTAAAAAATGTGTGATGACCTTTCTATACTTGAATAAAACTGTAACTTTTCTCACCTCTTAACTATCATAAGGATTTGTGACAGGTTGGTGGCTCTAGAAAAATCAGCTTCAAAGAGATAACAGATTTATGATGTTTTAGCTGTTCCATAAAATGCAGATTTATTGATCAGTTCAGGGAAATCATGGCTTATTGCTGCAGAATATTTTTAAAATGAGCTGATCTAAGAATAATTTGTTATCTTGTAGGTTAAACCGAGCTTAATGAAAATCTTAAAAGAGATACCAAGATCAGAGGCAACTAGGTGGTGGAGTGAATAAAATGCTAAATCTGGCACTAGAAAGACCTGAGTTTAAATCCAGCCTTAGATACTTATTAGTTGTACGACCCTGGGCGAACCAACTAACCTTTGTCTATCTTAGTTTCCTTTTCTGTGGAATGGGAATAATAATAGCATCTAGTTCCCAGAGTTATTGTGAACATAATATGTTTGTAATGTTTGTAAAAGCACTTTGCAAATTCTCCCCCCTCCAATTTTAAAACATTTTTATTTAAAGTTTTGAGTTCCAAATTCTTTCTTTCTCCTTCCCTCTCCCTGAGAGAGTAAGCAATCAGGTCATACATGTGCAATTGTGCAAAACATTTTCCTAATAGCCATTTTGTATAGTAAGATTTAAAATAAGTAAAATTTAAAAAAAATGAAAGAAAGTAAAAAAGCATGCTTGTCTGTATCCAATCAATATCAATTCTTTCTCTAGAGGTGAATAGTATGTTTCATCATTAGTCCTTTGGGATTGTCTTGGATCATTCTGTTGCTGGGAATAGTTAAATCATTTACAATTCTTCATGGAACAACATAATATCAGTTTGCAAATTCTTAAATGCAAGTCATTATTATTATTTATGGCTTCAGTTTGGCTGTCACCAGTCTTAGTTCAGCTTTTCTCTTCCTGTCTAGTGTGAGATGGCACAATACTATTGCTTGGCCTCCCTCATTTCCAAGTTTATGCTTCTGGACCTGCCATTAACTTTAGGCTTTTTATCTTTACTGTCTTTTCTAGGTCTTACGAGTTTATTTATTTTCCTTCTCACTTTTTCTTTTCTTTTTAGCCACTTAGCTTTAGTAAGACGAACTCTCATTCAGATAAGAGTTTTTCTTAGTAGTATTAGATAATACGATGGTAAGTTGAATTCATATTCTCTCCAGAATCCAAAAAACCTCAGTTTAAATCTCACCTCTAATACTTATCATCTATATGGCCTTGAATAAGTCACTTAACCTCATTAAGCCTTAGTTTCATCATTTGTAAAGGGAGAGAATTGGCCTAGCTGGCCTTTGAGATGTCTTTCACATCTATAAGTTCTAATGCTAATAGAATGTTATTTTCATTCCCTACTGTTTCTTCTCTTCTATTATCTGCTCCCCCAAAAAACCAAGAAATATAAAATCATATTCTTTTTTATTCTTAAAGAAAATCACCTGAAACAATTCACCTGATGCAGCACGAAGAAAAACCATGAAAAGCTTGCCTTATCTACTGGGTTCTAGTTAAATTCTAATTAGAACTATTTCTCTTAGTATTACCAAAATACTTAACAATTAAAATTTTGGAAAGAGGGATATGGAAAAATATCCACTATCCCACTCCTTACTGGCAGCTCTCTCTTTGACTCTTGTGTTATTGAAATGTGAAGTTTTAGAAAACAATTAGAGGAAGAATTGAGCATCTCAGGAAAATTGACTCATGTCAATAAATAACTCATTCATTTTTCCATTTGATTAATGTTTAAAAAAAACTTCACAAAATAATTTTCCAGTTTCTCGATGCCTTTGACTAGATTTAGAAGGATATGAACATATGAAAATAAGGCAGCTAGATAGTGTAGTGGATAGAGTACCTGGTCTGGAGTCAGGAAGACTTGAGTTCAAATCTGGCCTCAGACGCTTACTAGTTGTATGACCCTGGGCAAGTCACTTAATCCTGTTTGCCTCATTTTCCTCATCAGTAAAACAAGCTGGAGAAGGAAATGGCAAACCACTCCAGTATCTTTGCCAAGAAAACCCCAAACAGGGTCATGAAGAGTCTGAAATGACTCAACAACAACAACAACAAACATATGTGAAAAAAATATTCTGCCTAGGTATATTTGTATGTGTTTCCCAGGTCATGATACTTGCTTTATCTGCTACATTGCTTGAATTATGTCAGCAAAAATATTTATAATTGATGAAATTGTGAAGCTCTTTACACAGAGGGCAGTGTTACATAGGGAAAGGCTTGAAGATGGCAGCTGCAGGATTTCGATGCTGGAGATCTATCATTTAAATAGGGTAATAATTGTTTTCCAAGGGGCCATGTATATGAGAGCCATGAAACTATATGGAAATTTGGGATAAAATACCTGCACAGTTCTTGGCTATCCTGGCATCCCCATAATATCCTGGGGCACACCGTTCACATTTGAATCCAGTGGTATTCCGTAAGCAGTTGCGACACTGACCAGTAACTTCATCGCAATCCTCAAATATCAGGTTGGGATCTGAATTTCCGCTGCAGTCACATTTCTTGCAGGTGCTCCCGATCAGTAAGGGGTTTCCATAGTAACCAGGGGCACACCTGAAGAGGCATCATAAAGCATGAATAATTAACGTCAACAATTTCCTGACTTTTTATGCACCCGTCTCTTTTCACCCAGCAGGTTAATTTCCTAGTACTGTGGAATAATAATTTAATAAAAGAAAAACAAATAATCACTAAGAATCTTCTTGTCTGACTACCAATATAATATGATAATTAGATCACAATACTAATTCTCATTCCTGTAGTGCTTTAAGGGTTATAAAGTGGTCAGGCTTGGTGTCACTCCTGCTTTTGGAAAGGCAGAGGCTGGTGGATTCCTTGGGCATGGAAGTTCTGAGCTGTTGTGGGCTAAGATGATTTGCAGAGATGGGGATGGGGTCCACGGATGTGGAGCATTGGATACATTGTCAGATATCTTTGATGGATTAATTAGTTTTGCTGATTCCTACCCTCCTTGGCTTTTTTTTTCCTTTTATAGACAATTACATGGTATGGCTCTTTATGAGGGATACAGGGGAAAATTTAATCGACATTAAAAGATATCAATATAATTTTATTTATTTAAAAAAGGAAAGACTTTGGCCCTAATTGCTGCTTGATAAGCATTAACTGTACAAATTGTGCTAAAGTCTACTTTCTCTGGGAATTGCTTCAATTTTTATTAGGAGTGGAACAGTATTTCTCCTTCTAACTTATGGGAGAAGTGATGTGTATTTGGCACAGTTGCACTTCATGAAATAGACCTTTCATTTTTTTAGGACCCAGAATTCTAGTATCAAGCAAAGAGCTTAGAGGTTACAAAAATGAAATTTTATTATGAAACAAGGAAAAGCTCCAAGGCGACTATCAGAGCCTTAACTAGGGTAGAGGGAAGGGGGCTTTTTCCTGTTGCAACAAATTTTGAAGGAGCTGAAGTCATTTGCTTTGGCAACTCTCCCAGGGCCTCCAGTGGAGAAATAAAGGTCACAGGCTTATGTGGTGTTGTCTCACACTGTGCAGGATTGATGTGGCCACTGGGTCTTGAAGCATGGTAACACTGTCAGGTCATGTGTTGTTGCTCCTAAAAGGCTGGAGTGGTGGTGGTGGTGATGGTGGTGGTGGTGGTGGTGGTGGTGGTGGTGGTGGTGGTGGTGGGGTGTGTGTGTGTGTGTGTGTGTGTGTGTGTGTGTGTGCGCATAGGGATATGCTTGGGAGTACTGTCTGAGATCCTTTCCCATTCATTCATCTATGTATCCATCCAACCATCCATCCATCCATCCATCTACTCTATCCTCTCTTCTCTTGATGTGTACACATATATGTCACCCTCCAGCTTTCCCTCTTCAAACTGATGATAGATGAGGTCCAGTTCCAGGCAGGGAGTGGTAAAGCTAGGATTTCGTACCATAGCACAAAGGTGATATTAGTGAAAGTTTATGATCAGTCTGTCAATCAGGTAGGGTAGATGCCCTCCCCTGCTGATATCAAGGTCCACACATATTCCTGTCTCCTTTTACTGTGATTGACTCTTGTAGTCTAACTCCCACTATATGTCAGAGGAATAGATAACAGAAGCAGAGGACATCCACTCATCTGAGTCACTGGCTATAAGCACTAGCCTGCTCCTCATCCACCTTTAAAAATGTATCCAAGGGCAATATTTCCTTTGCTGCTCCTGAGTACAGTTTGTACTATCCCAGTTCTAGTTACGACTCTGGGAAATATTATCTTTCTTTGTTTTCAGTGTCAGGTCACTTTGGGTCTCACTTCTTCTGACATGTTTATGATTTCTTTGGAACTGACCAGAAGCCAAGGCCATGATGATATTTAACTTGCTTACCATCCTGGCACCAATCAAGTAATCAGTCAATTCAAAAGAATTTACGTAATGCCTATTATGTCCTAGGAACTGTCTTAGGAGCTAGGGATTATAAACATAAAAAATGAAACAATACCTCCTCTAAAGGATCTTAAATTTTGCTGGGAGAAACCTAAAGGACTTCCATTTATTTATTTTGAGAAATCTTTCTCCTTTGGCTAAAGCATTGATTGTTACTGTTACTCCTAAACTGTTGTGGCTAATTACTTTTCATTTGTATGGGGTTCGATGCCTTTCATAGAACTTGCACATGCATTTTACCCTAACTACAGCTTTCTGACCGTATTAAGTAATCAAACATCATTATCCTCATCTTACAGGTGACAAAAATGATGCACACAGAAACTGTTACTTGTCAAACACGTTACTCAGCCTGCTAATGAAAAGCTCAGGTCTAGAGCTCAGGTCTTTTCCTATTACACATTCCCAAATTTGAGTTATTAATATTCAGGTTAGCTCACCTCCATAGAGGCAGAAGATATCTCTCTCAGTCAGCGGGAAACCTTGTCAAGGACTTAAATCAATGAAATTGGTTTCAAAATACTCAATACTTTGATGAATTATAAAACCTCCGGCTTGGAAAACAAGTTAACTTTAAACCCAGTTTAAGTTGTCGTTGATCCAAAAATATTTCTTAATTAAGAAAATTAATTTTAAAAAATTTTCATCAATGATGAGACACTGGATTATTTTTGAACTCCTTAAGTATGTTTATAAACAAACTCCATACTTTTGAAGTCCTGAAGTTCTAATCAAGACTCTCTCCTCTTTTGTACAAGTTCCTTCTGCTGCCCCTATACAACCTATGAATTCTTTGGATATTGTCTATATGTGGGGATCAGAAGAGCATCAAAACTTCAATATTTAAATGGGTCCAATCTCTCATCTATGTGTATATTCCCCCTCATCTGTGCCAACTGCAACTCATTCACATCTTTCCTGTGAAATTTGTGTCCATGTTCTAACGTAGCTCCTCCAATGAGAGCTACTCAACATGTTGATGAACTTGATCTTGCTTTCTTTACATTTTTGAAAGTATTTGATTTCACATTGCTCCCCCTGAAGCACTTTAATTTCCAGCCCAACTGGTCTTGCTGTTCCCCACATATGGCATTTCTAGTCCTGCTGTGTACCTTTGTAAGATTGTTCCCCATGCCTAGAATGTCCTATCTCCTAATCTTTAGCTCTAAGACACCCTAGAGTTATTCAAGGCTTAGCACAGGAGCTACCTATGAGAGGCTTTGGCAACAGATTGGATAGGAAGACTACGAATGAGGTGTCAAGGCTGACATTTATTTTGTGAGCGTTGTTGGTTGGGAAGATGTTGGTACTCTCAACAGTAATAGGAAAGTTAGAAAGAGAGGAGGGCTTGGAGGGAAAGACAGTGAGTTAAGTTTTGGAAATGTTGAGTTTAAGAAGTCTATGGGACATCTGTTTCAAGATGTTTAGTAGGCAACTGGCAATATAAGAATGGAAAGCAGGAGAGAGGTTAGTGTTGTACAGACAGATCTGAGATTCATTTGCAGAGAGATGATAATTGAATTCATGGGAGTTGATGAGATTGCCAATTGAAATAGCATAGGGTAGAGGAGAAGAGGGCCCAGGACAGAGCCTTGATGGATATCCATGGTTGGTGGACATGAGTTAGATAAAGATCCCACAAAGGAGGCTGAGAAAAAACAATCTGACAGGTAGGAGAACCAGGAAAATGAAGAGTTAAAGAACCGAGAGAGAAGAGAGTCTCAAGAAGAGGGTGATGAACAATGTAAGAGGCTGAAGAGAGGTCTATGGGACATTTGGAAGAATGAAAAGGTTTGGAAAAGTCATTGTGCTGAGTGGGACACTGACTTGATTAGGGAGGTGTATAAGCATTGCTTTGTCACATTGAAGGCCCAGCTGAAATTATATAATAAATTTGTAGTAGATGTAGGCAGCACAATTTCACTATTTTCTTCAGTTTCATTCAGCAGAATGTGAGTAGGAGCAGAGGAAGTAGATTAATCCAAGATTGAGGGTTGGTGGGACAACATCTTTCATAGGATGGGGTGGGAGGAAGGGACTAGAGAGAAGAGGACCTAATGGAGTTGAATTGGTTTGCCAAAGGGTCAAGATGTGGAAGAGAGGTAAGTATAGTTAGTGTGGGTGTGATGGCCTTGAAAGAATTAAGGGGGAGAGCGGACTCGAGATCATAGCAAGAATGAAGAATAGGGCTAAAATTTGCAAGGCAGAAGAAGAGTTAGCTTGGCAACAGATTATGATCAATAAAGGAATTTCAGAGTTCATGAACATGGAAATGGAACACTTGCAGGTGATGGCAAGATTGAGGCTATGTCTATCCCTGCTTGTATCAGAAGACTTGGGGTACATTACAGCTCTGCCACTTACTGCCTGTGTGATTTCAGGAAAGTAATTTATTTGAAACTCAGTTTCCTGATCTGTAAAATGTAAAGGTTGGTAGAGGTGGCACCCAAGTTTCCTTCCAGTTTTAAATCTATAATCCTATGATGATCCTACAGTTTGAGTATGGTGCAGAATTATACTATCACGGTAGCTTTTAAAAACATAGTAGAATTCAACTAAATTAGTGAGGTCCTTCAAAGCTGTCACTTTATAGGTGGAAAACGAATTCTAATGTATACTCTGCTTCCATTCAAAGTGTATTCTTTTGTAATTGCCTTCAGAATCAACCATAAATGAGAATCCTTCTCATTACTTTTGGATAATTTTGGATTCAAAATTGCATTAGTGTTAGTAAGCACATTATTTGTTAGCTGGTACATAGTAGGTGTTTTAATAAATGCTTGTTGTCTGATTGACTTCTATTTAAATTTTTTTTATTTTAGACAAATACTAAAACTTAAATACACAATAAGAAAAGAAAAAAAAAAGCATTATAAATTTAAATATGAAATAAGAAAAGAGAAAAATGTCATGTCCTCAGCAGAAAATAGGAGAGGATTCAAAACATATAGCAATAATTTATCATTTCAAGAAAGCTTATATATTAAATACTATGTGTTAAGTTGAAAATTGTCCATCTTTCCTTCGCTTTCTTGCTTGTCTTTTGTTTTAGAAGAGGACCATGACATTAGGGAAATGATGACATGACTTGTAGTTGACTTGGATTTAAGTGAGGGAGGGCTGTGCAAAGTCACCAGCCTCACTTTCTCTTCCAGAGCCATCTGGATCCAGTGACCAGATATTCATCAGGATGACTGGAGATGACCCAGGATGCCATGGGAGACCCTGGCCTTTAGGCTAAGGCCTTTTCACATACTCACTTAGAGTGAAGTAAACCTCATTTGGTGAATAGGCCTCTTTAAGAAGTCATATCATCATTTCCCTGATGCCATGGTCCTCTTCGAAAATGAAGGACAAACACAACCACAAGCTTCCTTGCAAATTTTCTTTTGTTCTCTGCTACACACTCTTTACTTTGTTTCTCTCTCTCCTTCCCCACTATTTGCCACCCCAAGGCTACAATTGAGCATGGATATATTATATATAGTATTGATATATACATAAACATATACATATACACACAAACATACACATATACATATTTACATATATAAACATATTCTTTCCCTAAGAGATTCTACTCCTAATCTTGTTTTTATGTTTGCAAATATCTTATTTTTCCTATCTCTCCTATCTCCTTTACTTTACTTCTACCTGCCACCTTACCATCCTATTACTTACCCTACCCCTACTCTAGCAATCTCTCCCTTATCCTCCCATTCACCTAAATCTAAATATCCCTCTATACCCCAGCCCCCTTTAACCTATTCTCTCACCCTCCCATCTAAGGATCCCTCCTTTATCCTCTTCCCTCTCCTTATCCCCTTAGAGTTTTATTTCTTTTTTAAATTTAGAAGACTTTTATATTCTTCTAGATGTAGTATATTTCCACCTCCCACCCCCAGTCCACTTTAAACCTATTCTCAATGAAAGGGTTTCCGGAACTAATAGCCCCTCTCCTCCATCTAAATCCTCTGTATTGGCTCTTCCTTTTGTATCTCATTTGTATAAGATAATTATTCCTTTAGCTGTTCTTGAATGGTTTTACTTTTTAAAGTCATATCATACTCAGGTCTACCCCAATCTTTCTGCCTAATTACTAGTAACAATGTTAGACATAGATTTTCCATTTTCCATACATAAAAGGTAAACATTCTATCCTTATTTAGTCCTTTGTAAGTGGTCATTGGTATGGACCTTATCTTTCTCTTGGCTCTTGTATGTCAAATCTTCTATTGAGTTCAGGGTTTGTTTTCTTTAAATATAGTTCTGAAAGTCTGACAGTTGATCAAATGTCTATTTGTCCTCCGTTCAAAATTATGCTTATTTTTGTTGGGTAAGATATTTTTGGCCAGAGGCCCAGTCCTTTTGTTTTTCAATATACAGTGTCCTGAGACCTGTGATCTTTAAGTGTCTTAGGTCTTGTGTGATTCTAATTGTGGTACCATGTAAATTTTAAAAAAATTTTTCTTGTTGTTTGTAATATTTTGTCCTTGATCTGGGAGTTTGGGGATTTAACTGTAATATTCCTGTGAGTTTTCATTGTAGGATCTCTTCCAAGGGTTGATCAGTGGATTTTTTCTTTTTCTACTTTTCCATTTAGTTTTAATACTTCAGGATAATTTTTCTTTAATTATTTTTTGTGTTATTGTATCAAGAATCTTTTTTTTTTTATCAGAACTTTCAGGTAGTCCAGTTATTCTTCTATTTTCTCTTCTTAATCTGTTCTCTAAATCTGTTGTTTTTCTGAGATGTTTCACATTCTCTTCTAGTTTTTCATTTTTTATATTTTGATTTTTTATTTCTCCATCTCTTATAATTTCACCAGCTTCCCCTTGACCAATTCTGATTTTCAAGGAGTCATTTTTTTCCCTTAAGATTCTGGATGTCCTTTTCTAATTGTTTGACTTTCGTGTCATAATCTTCTTGTTTTCCTTGTATTATTTTGATTTTTCTTTTTGATATTTCCTCAATCTCTCTCATTTGATTTTTAAAGTCTTTTTAGTTTTTCTGTGGATTCTTTTTGGGCATGTGACCATTTGATGTGACTTTTTTGGGGCAGAAGAGGGTTTCTTTGCTTTAGTATCCTCTTCTGAAGACAAACTCTGGTCTTCTCTATTGTCATAGTAGCTTTCTGTGGTTGGATTTTTTATCCTTTGTTTGTGCATTTGTGTGTGGGAGGGTTGGGGGGAGGTAATTTAGTTTTCATAATCACCTCTAGTCCTGGGGTATGGGAGATGGTGCCTCTGATCTTCTTCAGTTCTCTACTCTGACCTTGACCTCAAACCAAGACCTCCAGCCTCCTGTAAGTGCTCACAGCCAGTGGCATCCTGCCCCACTGTTTCTGCACTCACCAGGCATGTAGGCATGTGCTGGATCCCTCCCACCCCCAATTCTGGCGTTTCTGGTTAGCAGAAGTTCCATAGATCTTCCCTAGGTTAGAAGTTCAACTCCCCTTACTGTCTCCTGGGGATAAAAGTTCAGGTGGCTGGAGTGGAGGCAGTCTCCCAAATCAACTAACCCCAGGGCTTGCCACTTATTTAAGGAGCTTGCAGCTTGTTGTTATAAGGACCATAGCCTGGAGGTGTTTATTCTTTGCTGGAGGAAATCACCTCTGAGGATTTTTCTTTGGGTCTTCTCCCCAAAATCAAAAGAAGGCCCAGGTTCTGACCCTACTCTTGATGGGGTGCTTGGGTGCCTGTGCTTGAGCCACAGTTTGTAAAATCACATCAATTTGCAAAATCACATTTTTCCCTAGCCTCAAATCTCCCTAGCCCCAAAACACTGTCTCAGGCAGTTTTTCCCTAGCTCAAGGGCAGCATGACCTAACAAAATATTTGTCTCTCTTCCTGTTACAGTGGTCAGCTGCACCTATAGAATTTACTAGTTTGACCCAACTGTGTACTGGCTGAAGCAATTGTGTATGGGTATCTGTCTATCACATATATTGTAGACTCAGTCATATGTATACTCCTTAGCTCATTATACACCTCCTGGATCCCTTGTTAGCTTGGGATATATGTATACTCCCAACATCCATCTTGTCAAACAGGACATTGATGTGTAACACACTGGACACTTCTCAGTCAGCCCTGACTGCTAGTTGACTTAGTGATGTTTCAAGTCTAAAACCACACCTCCATGCAGCCCCACTTGGGCTATTTCCCAGTGAATTATGGGCAATATGCCTGCGTAGTAGATATTAAAAGTGCATGTTCCTTTAAGCACTGACCACTCCTTAACTCCTCCCTAATCCCACCCTTACTCACCTAGTTAGCATAATTTGTACAGTTTATACTATAGATTATTCTATAAAAATATACCTATGACCCCTTTAAGGTTGAAGGTTCCCTAAGACCTCCTGCCCACTGTATAGCATAACAATAAACTTTTACCAACTTAACTCAAAATGCTTGAGCCTGTGAATTCATTCCAGACTGCCCACCAAGGGACTCTGGTCATTGGGATCCCTGTAACTCATTGGGGTCCCTGTAACACCTACCCCCCCTCATCATTCTTATTTGTTTTCATGGCTCTATGTTTGCCCAGAGGTGCTATTTTACTTCTTTTGTGGAAGAAAATCTTGAGAGCTTGAAATTTTTGGACCTACTCTGCCATCTTCCCAGAATCCTCCCTGACTGACTTCTAATAGCTTTTTGTCCCTTCTAAAAGTCCAGTATAGCCTCAAAAGACAAATGTTTACCACCACTTATGACATTTAGCATAAATAGCCAGGAATTCAAAGGGCATTTTTAAAAAGAAGAATTCTGAAATTCTTCTGAACGATACCAGCATGGATGGAGTAAGTTTATAATTGACTACTTTGAAGGGTATGTTCACTGGAACTATAAGTTCTGTTCTATTTGTTAAAAATGAGTAATATTATTTTATAGACTCACTTTGTGAAAGTGCTATCAAAGTTTAGAGATAAAAGAATTCAGTGGAGGTTGCAATATTTAGTTTTCATGGAAGAAATGGAATTTGATTTGGGTTTCAGATGAGAGATGATATTAACATAAGAAAAGGAGAGAGGAAGAAACATTCTAGGCAAGAAGAACAATGGGAGGAAAGTCAGGGAGGTAGCATTGGTATGACTAAAAGAGGGTCCCCAAAGTCTTAGTGCTATCAAAGCATGAAACAATATTGTTCTGAGACTTTTGGGACATACTCTATTTTCAGGCCAAGTGTGCAGATAGGTCTGAAATAAGACAGGAAATATATCGAAAAACAGTGGGAAACAAAATGAAGCGATATAATGAACAGTTTTGAAAACCAGATAAAAATGTTTAGATTTTATATGGTAGGAAACTCAGAGCCACTAAAAATCATGTAGGGAAGAGAGTTTTGACTTGAGTCAGAGCACCTGGGTTCAGATACCACCTTTTATTTCCAGTGTGACCTTGAACTAGCCATTTATTTTTCCTGGACCTCAGTTTCCTCATGTGTAAAATGAGGGAGTCATACTAGATGATCTCAGAGGTTCCGTACAGCTCTAAATAGATGATAAATTCTTTGAGCAGGATTGGAAAAATTAAAGTAGTACATAATGATTAGCCTGATATCGATCCACATCGTTACAAAGATTTTGTCTTTCTTTCTCTCTCTGTCTCCTCTTTTCTCTTTCCTTCCCTCCCTCCCTCCTTCCTTCCTTCCTTCTTGTCTCTTTTTTTTTGTAATGGGAGCAGGACATGGGGAAGAAGAGAGATTAGTAATAGGGTTGCCAAAACAAACAAAAAAAACAAAACAAGGACAATAATCAAAACATTAAAAAGAAAGCACAGATGCAAGCATGAGGAAATAGATAAGTAGAACAGCTTTGAATATTACAATAATGAATTTATTATATACATATATTAGATACACATATCTATATAGATTATATGTACATATTAGATATGTATATCCACATAATTATATGTAGATATATATATCTAATAAATGTATATGCATATTAATATATGTGTAGATAAATAGTATAGTTAAAGGAGAAGCAAGCTGCATGTAAAAGAGATTCATAGTTTCATGTACAATTCTCTTTTTCTTATTTTATTTGGTATTTGTTAATTTCAGAACATAAAAAAATGAAATAATATTGATGTCATGAGGTCCTGGTTGAGGGTAATAGGAACAGAAAGGAGGGGTGAGACATTGTTGAAGAAAAAAAAATTTAACAATGTGTTTATAGGTTTATGATATCAAAATATTTATTGGGCGTCTCACTCAGATGTATTGCTCCAAGGGCCTGTGGGAGAAACAAAGATGAAGGGGACATAGTCCCTATCCTGAAGGAATTTATAGTAAAATATATATAATAATTGAAAAATGTAAAACAGAAACTAGGGCATTTGGATATCTTGAACAAAGATAGGACTTCAATAGGAAAATAAATACTACGTGAAAAAAAGGCAAAAGTGGAGAAACTGTTAAAATTAGTTCCTTCACTGACACTTTCTCATGCTACTGAGCCATGAGATTTATAAGAAATTTGAAGCCCAAACCAGCCTTAAGTTACTCCTCCATGAACAACAGAACAGGGTTGACCTCCCAGTCTACTCCCTTAGTTCCTAGGCCATATGGTCAAAGACTTTCAACTCACTTTCCTTGGCTACAGTCCACCAACCATAAGACTTAATTTATCCTTTCCTCTCCATTTTATTTTTCTTTATGTGGTCTCAAAAGAGTTATAATCCTGTTGATATCCATTTTTCCATAAGGATAAACTCACCTTGCCTTTTCCTAGGCTAATTCTATTCACCTAAGAAGCCTTTTTGGATATACCATCAAACCATAATTCAATGGAAGCTCATCAAGCATATCCCTGGACCTCATCTTTGGCCTAGAGCCTACTCCCAATTCCCTATCCATACTTATAATAAAACTGCAGAATTTCTTGAGTTAAAATACAGATGTTAGCATATTAATAACCTTGCCTCTGGTGCTGAGTGTTTCCTTCCCTGGAGAACATGAAACTTTATAGTTAATTGAGCATTGGGCCGGGTAGAGGAAGCCTTGGTTCTATTTCTAGCTTTGCCAAATGACTCAATGAATTCAGGGAAATGAGTGAAGGTAATAAAGTTCTGAGGCCAACATAATGAGTGTGAGATTTGAATTTCATGATTTTAGTCGTTGCTCAGGTCTTTAAGAGTGACTATCAACCAGAAAGAACTCATTTCATGGAAAACAAATTTGACCAGAAATAGTTATTTTCAGCATCCAAGACCACCTTTGTGAAGGTGGTTATGTGAATAAGGCACAAATTTACTTCTGGTTGCCTTCTTTTTCTTCTTTCTCCTCCTCCTCCTCCTCCTCCTCCTCCTTTCTTTTCTTTGATTTCCCTAGATATTTAGCTATCATGTCCATCATGCACCATTGAAGGTTTCTGTGACCAGTGGCAACTCTCCAATTACTCTGGTTCTTGAAGACTCAAGGACTGTCTCCACCATCTCTACCGTGTTGGTGGTGGTGAGAGAAAACTGGGATAATGCCACTTTTTGTCTATATAGAGCTTTAGAGTTTTCAAAGCCTCTTCATATGTATGATTTGATGCTCACAAGAACTCTGGGAGGTAGAAAATGTAGTAGTTATAGATGGGAGGACGGGGAAGAGGTTAAGTCACTTGCCAAACATCACATAGCTAATGTGATCTTGAATAGACTCCCCAGGCCCTCCAAGACTGGCTCAGGGCTATCTCCTCTAAAAAACACAGGCTGGTTATCTTCCTGTTAGGAAATCCCACCCCTTACCAGGAAAATAGATTCATTCAAGGAGGATTCCCTGGACAATGAGAGGACTACTTTCCAGAGGAATTCTGTTGATATATTAAAGACGGAGATCATACCAAATTCTTGATCTTCTACCCAGTGCTGTATGCTAACCTGAGACAGCTCTAGAGGTCATCTTTAATTCAGTTCATTTAAATTCAATTCAATTCATTTCATAGGGTAGTGAATAAAATGCTGGACTTGAGTCAGAAATACCTGTCTTGGACACTTACAAGCTGGGTGAGCCTGGAAAAATCATTTAACTTCTCAGATCCTCATTTTCCTTATCTGTAAAATGAAGGATTTGGACTCAATGCCCTCTTAAGATTTCTTTCAGCTTTAAACATATGATTCTCTGAACTTAATTTAATAAATCCTTGAGATCAATGCACTTGCTGCCTCATTTTTTCTCTTATATTCTTAGATGCCAAGAAGACAGGGATAACACAATCATTTAAAAAAGCATAAAACATAGTCCCCAATTAATTATCCTTCCAGTTGAGCAGAGGGGAAAATGTAATCAAGGACACACTGTTTACACAGCAGTCTATAATAGACCTAAAAGGTAGACTTCTTGAACAAGGCTTAGAAAAGCTTTGGACTGGGAATCAGAAGGCCTTCTTTCTAGACCTGGCCTCACTAACCAGTTCTGTGATCCAGGCTCAGCTACATCTACTCCTTTAGGTTCAGTTTCTTCACTTGTATGTAGCAGTGGTAAGACAGGGCAAGGTGGTGAACAATGCGGTTCATTCAAGAGCAAATATAAAACCCTCTGTTTGGTAATCTCTATACACTTCCATCCCCAAGACACCTTTCCAGTCTTCTTACACCTTATACTCCACCATATACTCTTTTTGATCCAGTGATATAGGCTCCTTGAGGGCACTATCTTTTGCCTCTTTTTGTATCCCCAGTGTTTAGCACAGTGCCTGGCACATAGTAGGCACTTAATAACTGTTTATTGACTGACTGAAAGGCCCCCTTGCTCTTCCTCACATAAGATACTCTATCTCTTGACTCTGGGCATTTTCACTAGCTGTCTCCCATGCTTGGAAAGCCCTCCCTCTTCTTCTCTGCCTCCTGACTTCCTTGAAGTCCTGGCTAAAATGCTACTTTCTATAGAAAGCCTTTCCTAATCTCTCTTAATTCTAATCTCTTCTCTCTGTTGATTATCTCCAAATTATCCTATATACAATTTGTCTATATATTGTTGTTTGCTTGTTGTCTCCTCCATTATAAATGGCGAACTCTTCAAGAGGAGGAAATGTCTTTATTTTTCTTTATATCATCAGTGCTTAGCAGAGTGCCTGGTAGCTTAAAAAATGCCAGTAGACTGACTATTTACCCCCATTTTATTACTAAATCATTGCCTAGATTGATTTCCTAGCAAATTTTTTCTCTCTGTTCTTCAAAGATGTTACAACACCCCCCCCTGTGTTTCTCTCTTTCTTCTTCTTTTTCTTCTTATTTTCTTCTTCTTCTTCTTCTTCTTCTTCTTCTTCTTCTTCTTCTTCTTTTCTTTCTTTCTTTCTTTTTCTTTCTTTCTTTCTTTCTTTCTTTCTTTCTTTCTCTTTCTTCTTCTTCTTCTTCTTCTTCTTCTTCTTCTTCTTCTTCTTCTTCTTCTTCTTCTTCTTCTTCTTCTTCTTCTTCTTCTTCTTCTT
>CM053584.1:272694691-272709892 GCA_028627135.1 Pseudochirops cupreus
AAAAAGTAAATGTTTAAAATAAAGGGAAACACTTTCCCTCTGCTAAGAGAAAAGGCTTCAGGCTCCCATGAGCTTAAGTGGCCATCCCAGCTTCTCGTGGCCTCTTCTTCTCTTGTTTTATGTTCACTTTCAATCATTGGCTGGGTTATTGCTTTGTTCTTTCAGAAAGAACAGGCATGCTTACCCTAAGACTAAGAGTAGCTTTCCCAAGACCTGGAGTCAGGAAGACCTGAGTTCAAGTCTGTTAGATATATGACCCTGGGCAAGTCCTCAACCTCTGTTTGCCTCAGTTTCCTGATTGGTAAAATAGGGATAATAATAGGACCTACCTCCCTGGGTTGTTGTGAAGATGGAATGTAAAAAAAAATTATAAAGTTCTTAGCACAGTGTCTGGCACAAAGTAAGTGCTATATAAATGTTATCTATCATTATTATTATTAATACCAGAAAATTTGTGCCCTTTGTGCTTAGCTTTTACTTTCAGCAAGTCTTCCTGATACAGGACTAGGTTTCAAGGGTGAGAGGTCTAACTCTAACTTAAGGTGACTGTCCAGTACATGTCCTGAATCTTCCTCTCTGCAGACTAGGTCATAACCAGACAGTAGCTATTTGCCTAGTGATCACCAAACAGCTCCAAACTGGAACTCTAAGTCTGTCCCATGGGTGTGTGCAAATAAGTAGGTAGGGAAAGAGCGGACAACGTACGTCTATAAATAGTCATTATTTCTGCTGGCTGTTTAATTGCTTTTTTCTTTCTTCCTTCCTTCCTTTTCCTTTTGCTTTTCTGGAAGGTGGAAGGCAGGGCAGTTGGGGTTAAGTGACTTGACCAAGGTCACATAGCTAGTAAATGTTAAGTGTCTGAGGCTGGATTTAAACTCAGGTTCTCCTGACTCCAGCGCCAGTGCTCTATTCACTGTGCCACCTAGCTGCCCCCAGCTTGTCTGTTTTTTTCATATACAAATGAACACTCCAAGTCCTTTACTAGGTATAGATGAGTCTACTCAAAGTTTTGCATTCATTTCAAGGTTCAAAATTATCCATTCCCATCTGAAAGGGGTTACCTTTGTAGAGTGCAGATGTAGTCTGAATGGGACTTACCAATTTCCTCAGAAATCAGGAAACTGGGCTCAATGATCTCTAAGGACTCTATACAGCTCTGAAGTTCTACATGGACAAGACTACGTTCTGTTTTTCTGTTCAATTCTTTTTCTCTTTATTTGAAACCTCATGTACATAGACTAGACTGTATATTAGAGCTGGAAAAAATGTGACATCCTCTAAATGTACTCTCTCATTTTATAGAGGAAGCTCCATAGAGGAAAAGTAACAGAATACAGAGATGATATACCTGCCTATGGTCACAGAGGTAATAAGGGTTAGAAACAGGATTTAAACTCAGATCTTCCCATCTTAACTTACATGCTCTGTTACTCTATACTGTCTCTTGACCTTAGTTACAGTCATAGTTAGGAGTTCTAGAAGATTCTGTCAGTAGAATGCAAAGCCTAAATTTTGTTTAGTTGTTTTTCCAGTTGTTTCTGGCTCTTTGTGACCCAATTTGGGATTTTCTTGGCAAAGATACTGGAGTGGTTTTCCGTTTTCTGTTCTAGCTCATTTTACAGATGAAGAAACTAAGGCGAACAGACCTGTTTAGAGTTACATGGCTAGGAAGTATCTGAGACAAGGTTTGAACTCACAAAGATAAATCTTTCTGACTCTAGGCCTGGCACTCTATGCACAGTGCCACCTTGGGTCCTGCCAAATTGGAAAGGTTTTGAGTAAATAGCCTGATGACTGATTATGTATCTATCTCCCATGGACCAAACAAATTCATTGCCTATTTGG
This sequence comes from Pseudochirops cupreus, assembly GCA_028627135.1. Classification (NCBI taxonomy): domain Eukaryota; kingdom Metazoa; phylum Chordata; class Mammalia; order Diprotodontia; family Pseudocheiridae; genus Pseudochirops; species Pseudochirops cupreus. The sequence goes on from CM053584.1 coordinate 272,696,537, forward strand.
ATTCAGGGTGGTGAATTTTTACCTTGTAAAAACTCCTGAAGACCATCTATCAAGCTGGAGAGTTTGTGATCTGCCTTAGGAAGAGAATGCCCACAATCAAGAAATCATGGATCCTTGATCTTGATAAAATGAGAGGATGAGATGATCTCTCCAGGCTTTTTCAGCTCTGAATCTAGAAACTTTTTGTGAACTTAAGCCTATTGGGCAGCTAAATGAAAAACGGAAGGCCTTGTACTATTCCAGGGGTCAACAGCAAATTAAAAACAGTAGACTTAAAAGTAACATAGGAAGGAAACAAGCATTTATAAGCACTTATTATATGCCAGACATTGTGCAAAGTTCTTTATAAATATCTCATCTGATCCTCAGAAATGACCCTGAGAGGTAGGTCTTATTATTATCCCTATTTCACAGGGAATAACGCTAGTCACAAAGCTAGTAAATATCTTAGGTCAAATTTGAACTGAGATCTTCCTGACTTCCAGAATAGAACTCGATCCACTATGCCACCTAGCTACCTTTGTTAGTGATCTGAATCGATTACTTCCTTTATGATGAAATAATGCTTATTTCTAAGATGAGTTAACGAAATAGTGCTGCTTTGGTAGAAGTGGAGGGAGAAAGGGTGGAAAGTACTCAGTAAAGGGCTTTAGAAGAAAGAGCAGATGTTATGAATCTTAGTCCCTGCTCTTATCTATAGCTATAGTCTCAGTCAAGGTGATACTCATAGCCTAGGAGTGATGTGACAATTATTTCCCTCAGTGGATAGGGGCCTGGGCCTGGAGTCAGGAACACTTCAGTTTAAATCTGGCTTCAGATATTGACTAGCTGTGTGACCCTGGGCAAGTCACTTAATGCTCTTTGCCTCAGTTTCCTCTTCTGTAAAATGAGCTGGAGAAGGAAGTGGCAAACCACTCCAGTATCTTTGCCAAGAAAATCCCAAAATGGGGTCACAAAGAGTCAGACACAACTGAAAGGACTGAGCAACAACAAAAATGGAAAATGGGTCTAATTTCAGCATCTGTCTGAATTTGGACTAAAGGGAGAGCAGGAAGGTCCACATGAACCCCAGGTATGAATTGGAGGACCTTCATTCTAGACCTGTATGCCAACATTTGGTCAGGACAACCTAAATCCTACTTTCTACAAGACACCTTTCCTGCTGGGTCTACTCTCTCTCTCTCTCTCTCTCTCTCTTTTTCTTTTCTTTTCTTTCTTTCTTTTTTTTTTTTTTACTATTTTTCCCCCCATTTACTAATGGGAGTAAAAAAAAATTACCATCCTGAATTCAAACTGGTGATGAGCTATCTAAATATTTACAATACAGATCTTGTACATACAGAATGGTCTAGAATATATAGAATTGCATGCTATTTATACCTTTAAAATGTGATCTCCTTGAGAGGAGACAATGTGTTTTTGTCACCTTTATTTAATCCGCAGATACCTCGTATGGAGTAGCTAGCTGGTGTAGTGGATAGAGGAGTTGGCCTGGAGACAGGAAGACCTGAGGTCAAATCCCGCCTTAGATACTTACCAGCTGTTTGACCCTGGGCAAATCACTTAATGTTATTTGCCTCAGTTTTCTCATCTATAAAATGAGTTGGATAAGGAAAATCCAGTATCTTTAAGAAGGGGTCATGAAGAGTTGGATACCATTGAACCACAGCAAAAGAGCTTAGTATAGAGCTTGGCACCAAGCAAATGTTTAATAAATGCTTATTGGCTGCCTGATTGTTGACTGATTCCTGTGGTGCAAGCTATCTGGGATCTAAACTTTTTTCAGTACTGGGTCACTAAAGAAGGATCTATTTATTTGCTGAAAGTCCTGCATTTAATCAGCAGGCACTGGATCAAGGCCATTAAGTCTTTTCACAGGGATCAGCAAATACTACTCAGGTAATAACTTTGATTAATTCTTATCAAGTTACACTGACTTTAAATCACAGATACTAAGGAGAGAGACTCTGAGGCTTATTAACAATCCTCTCCATCACTCAGTGACCAGAAAAAGGGCCAATCAGGGGGACTGGGCACCCTGCTCATTTACTCCTTAGAGAGTAGAGGCTGTCGCACAGGGCAGAATCTGATATTCACCATTAGGTCTTCCTAGGGGGGAAATGCAATCATGTTTTCAGCAACCTGTTCTCTATTTTGTCTTGGTAAAAGTCTTCCTACCCAGCCCAAAGCCCCAGGAACCTTTTGATTCGTCAGATGATTTTCTCCCTCTCTTTACATATTTGACATTTCAAAATGACTATGGGATAAGTCATGTTGGAAAATGAATATAGCTCTTCTGGTGCAAAGGATGTATTTGTTCTCTGGACACAGGGCCCATTTCTGGAACCCTAGACTAGACTGTTAAGATTAGGACAGCATCTACCACAGATAGTGTTCTTTTTGAGTCCTAACCTCAGTATATTGATGATCTTTCTCAGGTGGAACAGTTTCTTCACCAAGGTTGAGTTCCTGCTCTTCCCAGAGTTATACGATGACCTCTGGCTATGAAAGGCAGACCCTGCTTCTGTGGCACTCCCTGCTGAACCCTTCAAGGCTTGAATGGAACCCTCAAGCCAAGTGTACACAATGGTCTTTTTGAGGAAAATGAAATGATCTCTATGTAAGTCTCTCTTAGTTAAAGTCCTTTTGTCTTAGAAAACAACATTAGGTAGGGGGTTGTGGCTGTGTTTGTCCTTTGGAAGAGGACCATGACATCAGGGAAATGATGACATGACTTGTAGTTGACTTGGATTTGAGTGAGGGAGGGCTGTGCAAAGTCACCAGTCTCACTTTCTCCTCCAGAGCCATCTGGGTCCAGTGGCCAGATATTCATCAGGAAAACTGGAGATGGCTCAGGATGTAATGGGAGACCCTGGCCCTTTTAGGCTAAGGTCTTTTCAGGTTCTCACTTTGAGTGAGGTAACTTCCATTCGGTGAATAGGCCTCTTTAAGAAGTGAGTCAAGGGATGCCCCCTTTAAGTGAAACCTGAAAGTCAACTGCAAGTCATGTCATCATTTCCTCAATGTCATGTTCCTCTTCAAAAACAAAGGACAAACACTACCCATGAGTAGTCTGAACTTCCTGATTGGCAAGGGGCAGACACTTCAGGAGGCCTGTTGGTGGAAAGTCTTATATCCTGAGTAGTGGGGACCTCTCCCTGAGTAGAATCTACAATAGTCTACAAATTGGTGCTGGGTCCATACTCCAAAGAAAGAAGAAAAAGATCCATCTATACAAAATATTGCACCTATTTTAGTCCCAAAGAATTGCAAACTAAGGACATATCCACTAATTAGGGAAAGGCCTAACAAATTATGGTATGTCTACATGATGGAACATTATTTTATCATAAGAAATGAGAAAAGGAATGGTTCAGAGAAACCTGGGAAAATTTGTATAAACTGATGCAGAGTGAAGTGAGCAGCACCCAGATAATAACTTATACTATAAGAATTACATTGAAAAAACAAATGACTTTGAAAGACTTGAGTCCTCTGAGCAATATAGTGACAGACTATGATTTCAGAGAACTGATGACATGGAATATTACTCACTTCCTGATGTAGAGGTGATAGACTAATAGGCAGAATATGAAATATAGTTTTGGGCATGGTCAATGAGGGAATTTGTTTAGTTTGACTCAGTATATTTGTTACAAAGGCTTTGGAGTTTTTTTGGAGGTGTGAAGGAGAGAAAATAAATACTTGTTAATTGAAAAAAAATAAAATTCAATTTAACAAGGAAAGAATGCTGGTTATCTAGTCAATCAATTAATTAGTCATCAAGCATTTATATAGCACTATGTGCCAGGCAATGTGCTAGGCTCTAGGGAAGAATATAACAATCTCTACTCTCAGGGGGCTGACATTCTAACTACAGAGATGAGTACATATGTAAATATACCTTTGTTATCTAGTTGTCACCTTGGCAAAGATACTGCAGTGGTTTGTCATTTCCTTCTCCAGCTCATTTTGCAGATAAGGAAACTGAGGCTAACAGTGTTAAGTGACTTCTCCAGGGTCACACAGCTAGTGGTGTCTGAAGCTGGATTTAAACTCAGGTCTTCCTGATTTCAGGCCCAGTGCTCTATCCACTGTACCACTTCACTACCCATAGACATAGATAGCTCCAAAAAGGGAAGCAGGGTGCTGATGAATGGTATAGGATCATTAAAACCTTCATGAAAATTGAGTTACTTTTCAGGAAAGAAGGTAGTCTCAACTCATTCCTCCCCCCTCCCCCAAGTCTGTCACCTGATATAAGACGCATATATTCTCTGGGATAGGCATAGTGTCTGGGTCTGTGATTTTATTAATGTAGGGTATTTTTGGGTAAGGAAAATCTCTCTACCAATGCAAGTCAGCACCTTCACTGCAGTGTTTGTCTTGAGAGTTGCTAAGATTGTTAAGACATTAAGTGATTGGCCAGGGAGGGTCAAACAGCCTGTATGTATCTAAGGCAGAACCTAGACTCTAACTGCAATGGTAGCTCTTCATCCATTAAGGCACAACGCTTTTCAGAGAAAAACTTATTGTTGTTTACAAAAGACCAAAGATTATTACTGCGGCTTAAGAAAGGTAAAGTATATGATGTTAAGCAAAAATATAATTCCAAAAATTGTTAACTCACCTTTCACAGTTGGGGCCAGCATATTTTTCTTTACAAATGCACCGTACCACCCCACTTTTCCTGTAGCAGGACACTGCAAAACTAGAATTTAAGAAGAAAGAATCAGAAAAATATAATATCAATGGAAAGACATCTTTAATTTTTGATTATCTCATTGCAAATTACTGCCATAAAATCTTGCTATAAAATTTTCACTTATTTTTATCACCTACTATACTTGATCCTGTCCTTTGTTGACAAAAATTAGTTTATTCTTACATTATTAATTATAATCAACACTTATGGAAGCTTTAAGAATTGTTCAGTCCTTTACATATGTTATGACCTGACCTATTGGGAGTAAAATCCTTCATATATTTTGTGCCCTGATTCATTAATAGCTTGAATCAACCACTGAATATTTATTAAACACTGAAAATGTGCCATGCCCCATGCAGACACTGGCAATACAAAGACAAAATGAAATTGAAATTGTCCTTGTCTTCAAGAAAAGGATTTTGAAAAGAAAACCCTTGGCAGCAAGTTTCTCTGATAAATGTCTCTGATAATGCTTTCTCTGATAAAGATACATAAAAATTGATTAAAATATTTAAGAAAGATAGTTATTCCCTGTTAGATAAAATGGGCAAAGAATATTAAGACATTCTGAATACAAAAAATCTAAGATATCAGCATCCATATACAAATGTTCTAAATCATTATTTGTTAGAGAAATTCAAATTTAAATAACTCAGGCTCTAGATCCCATCTAATTATATTGATCCAACAGATGATAAAAAAAGAAAAATGACAATTGCTGGAGGAGCAGTGGGTAGAAAGGCTCTCTGGTACACTGTTGGTGGAGTTGCAAATTGGTCCAGCCGTTTTAGAAAGCAGTTTGGAGCTATGTCCCAAAAGTGCTACCCTTTGACTTAGCCGTAGTCCTAAATCTCAAATAGAGCAAAGAGGGGAAGAAAAAAAAAATCCATATACAAAAATATCTTGTACAAAAAGTTTTTTTTTTGGAGGGGGAAGTCAAGGCCATTGGTGTTATGTGACTTGCCCAAGGTCACACAGTGAGTATGTCAAATGTCTGAGGCTGGATTTGAACTCAGGTCTTCTGGACTCCAGGGCTGGAGCTCTATTCACTGCACCACTTAGATGCCCCTCAAAAAGTTTTAAAGAATATTTTGTACAAAAATATTAGCAATTTTTGTTGTAGTAGAGAATTGGAAACAAAGGTGGGGTATGTATCAATTGAAGAGTGGTTAAATTAAGATATATTAATACAATGGAATATTATAGTATCATAATAAAGAATTGAAAGGGATAGTTTCACAGAAACCTAGAAAGTCTTGCCTGAATTTATGGAGAGAGATATAAACAGAACCAGGAGAACAATTTCTCTAGTAACAGTGTAAATGAAAACAACTTAGAAAGACAAAATCAGTTTGATGACCAATTCTGCCTCTAGAGGACTGCTATGAAGCATACTTCCTACCTCTTTACAGAGGGGTGATGGGCCCAGAGAGCAGGATGTGATGTGTGCATATGTATGGATGGATCTAAATATATAGAAAATACAGACATGTATGTATGTGTGTGTATATACACATATGTGTATGTTTAGATCTAACTAATGTATGGATTTGTTTTGCTCAACTATGTTTATTTGTTCCAAGGGTTGGGTTATATTTATATTTATGTGTACATACATACATACATACATACATACACACACACACACATACATACACACACACACATATATATATAAATATATATATATATAAAATGATTTGAGGGAGATTTAGGGGGAAAAGAAAGTTAGTGATAGTATTGTAAAAAGAGAAAAGAAATAAAAAAGATTCTTTAAAACATTTTAAAAATGCACAAAAGGCAACAGACAAGTTCAGAGGGAAATAGACAGCTTTGAAAATAACATGTTGAATTTATATATTTTTTAAAAAGGAATCTGTGTGTTGCAGCAATTCATGGTTTATACACAATCCCTATATGGAAGTGTTCTTTTTTCCTGTGTTAAATTCAATATTAATCTGCTGTCCACAACTATCTCATTTTCCTTATGAATTTTGCAAATAGAGAAAAAGTTTATTTTTCTTGGATTAGTAGTTTGAATCAGTCTTAGCTATGATTCTATTTTTTTTGTGTGTGTGGTAGTAAAGCCAAATGGGCGCCCATAATTTGAGGAATGGCTTAGTATACTGTGAATATAGTGGAATATTCTTATGTTATAAGAAAGGGTATGTAGGATGATCAGAGAAACTTGAAAAGATTTGATTCAGAGTGAAGGAAGAAAACTTTTAAAAACAAAGTAAAAGTGACTTCAATAATGTAAAAGAAGGCAATGTCAAAAGAATTCTGATTAATTGAGAGCCTTGGATTCAGAACTCTCTGTAGAGGAGGTAGATTATCCACACCAAATGATATATACATTGTAAATTACGGCCAATATGTTAGACCATTTTGTTTAACTATTCTTCTTTATTATGAAGCAGGGTTGTGCACAGGGGTCAGGATTAGTTACTTGGAGGTAACAGCAACGTAAAAAAAATGTATAAAGAATATATTCTAAACAAGAAATGGAATTTCTAGCCCTCAGTAGAGATCAGGGGAGTAGTTTAACCAGGGAAGATTAATGTCAATAATTTCTTACTTCTTTACAGCTCTTCATTACTTTGCTTGAAGAATTGTGAATTCTCAGATCATCATAAGATCATAGGATGTTAGTGTAATAACACTACACTAACTTTGAGAACTGACTGGCATCATGGGAAGTGTAGTGAAGAGGGGGCAAGCACTTCATTCTCATTCTTGACAATGATTTGGGAATATTGAAAACTTTGAGCCTGAAGTTAGAATCGAGTCATATTCAGGAGTTCTTAAAGAGATACACACTGTCTATGAGAGACAGATTGAGGTGGGGGTAGGGAAGATGGCCTCAATAACTCAACAGTAGCAATCCCCAGCCCTTTCCTAGAATACAATGAGTTGAACCAGAACAAATTGATGGCACAGGAGTTACAAGAGAAATGAGAAAGAAAAAGTAGAGCTGAGATTCGGAAGAGAAGAGAGAGATCACGGAGGCTTATTGATCCCTTCAGGTATCTTTGGCTGAAGCAATGGATTGTATCTGTTCTTCAAGGTCAGAGAGAAACTCCAAGAAATGGTCTTTTCTTTCCCCGACTTCCCCTCCTGGTATCTGTCCATTAACAAACACTGTAACAAACATATTCTGCTTGATTCTTTGCCCAAACATTTCTGGTTGTTTCAATCACAAAGTGGCCAGGGACAGACATAATTTTTAATCAGGACAGAAAGTCAAACCTCTGTCTAAATATTATGAATTTTGTAGCTGGGGGCTTAGAGCTATTGGGATTATACTAAATTTTTTGCTTAATATAAACTCCACAAAGCAGCAGAAGAGGAGACTGTGGACTGGAAGGGCCATCATATTGTCCATAGGTTAAAAATGAGCTAATTGTTATTCCAAAGGATTACTGATTAAATCTCTAGAGAAAAAAGGGGGTAGGAAAGAAAGAGTGGTCATTTGGCTCCTTGTACCTTTCTTAAGTGACACCCACAAGCATCTACAACTACCCACAACCACTGGTGTTACATAACTATTATAAATTTAGAGCTGGAAGAGACCACATACCTCATCAGATTTCACCCTCTCTTTTTACATACGATATTACATAGTTGTATTCAAATCTAAGCACAAATATGCATTCTAAACCCAAATGTAATTTTTCCCATTGTTTACTATTATGGATTATCTGTATCACTGGCTACCTTCCACTAGTGTAGATCATTGAAGGTGCCTTAGATATTAAATTTCTCAAGTCAAATGAGCATATACAGCTTAAGTTCTATGGATTCTATACAGTACCTTATATACTGCCACGTACTCTGTGGATACATTAAATATTGACTGTTGATTATGGAAATCAGAATTTACTAGATATCATGTCTCTTTACTACTCTGTTTTATAGTTAAAGGTGAAAAGGCAGGGAGTGGTTGAGTTGCTTAATCCTATATAGCAAGTACTAGAACAACAGAATTTCCAGGCCAAGAGACTCCAGTCTTCTATGCCTTTTCTCTTTATTATAATTAATTCCTAATTTCCTCCAGGCAAAAATCATTTAAAAGTGAGATGGAAAGTATTAGAAATGTTTGGGTAAGAAGAGAATGCACAACTGTCTTCTGATTACTAAGGCAGGGAAAATTGAGTGTTACATTTCTACATCTGTAAGATTTGGCCTCTACACATGGATCCATCTACACAAAAAGAGCAAAGGTGAATGTTTTAAAGACTTTTAAATTAGTTTTGGCTCTGATACTGTACAAGCAATGAAATTTGGCCGTAGTGCTCTCATATTCCTGCACTTACCAGCACCTCTCAGCTAATGTTATTTGGAAAAAAGCATGGAGTCGTTTGCCTTGTTCAGAGATGTTTATAAAACCACTCAGAAAACAATATGTGATTCTCTGGGAAAGGCAATGCAGATAATATATCTTCTGTAACAGTCTGCTAAAAAACATTCCAACCAAATTACCCTTCATTGGCCCTTTTCTGTCTTTTAAACTCCCTTTATTTTGTTGGTTTGGATTACTGAGACCACTAAGAGAAACACTGTTAGTTTTGAGTAAAGAACATGGAAAAATCAAAAGCCTTTTGAATAATTCCTCTTGGAAGACAACATAACTGCTTACTCTTTAGGTTCAGAGCACAGAAATATCTGCTAGTTTCTAGAGGAGTATGCCTTAAGCTGATCCTTTCTCCTCCTCCTGCCCCTGAAATTCAATGTTCATAACAGATGATGTTTATTTTCACTGGAAATATTGCCACAGATCCCAGTGACTGGGAAGAAAGGGTGAAATGTCTGACCAGTGCCCAAGTAAATACTTAAGTCTATGCAGACAATCCTCAGGAATAACTGTGTAGCCAATGGGTGCAGGCACTTGGAGGCTCTGATATAGCACTGCTCATTTCATGTTGTAGTCAACACTAACTGTTTATATTAAAATTTAGGGTAAGTTGATTTTTGTTGGCTAAGGAAATAACCCTGGGATCATTTCTCAGCCTACCTTCAGTCTCATGCTGCTTTAGAGCCAACTAGAGTTTCATGCTCTTGGAAGCTCCTTGGGTACTTTATAAGAGAAACAGACTTGATTTTTAAAATTCTTCTTGTTAAAAATCTTTCAACTGTTATATTCTTTGCTTTTCAGAATGGTCGTTTGTAATAGGCACTCAAATTCTGAATATATGTGCATAAGTTCTTGATACCTCAATGTCTGAATAGGGTCACAGTATTACAAAATCACAGACTGTTAAGAGTTGGAAGGACAAATGGACATCCTCTAGTCACTACTGGACTAAAATCTAGTCTGTCCTTCTCCTCTCTCCCACTCATCTACTCCCCCCAAATTTTACAGATAAAGACATTGGGGCCCAAGGAGATTTAACAATTTATTCAAATTCATACAAAGAATTTGTAATGAATAGGGACCAGGACTGGACTTACGACTTGATTGATATAGAGAACTTCCATATCAGGAAACTCTCTCCTATAACTGTAGATTGGTACCTTCTTTTCAACTTATAGTCTCAAAGAGTTGTCTAAAACATTGGGACATTAAGTACCATGCCAAGGGTGATGCAGTCAATATATATTAGAGATGAGAATTGAACTCAGGTCTTCTAAGGCCGACTCTCTACTATGCCATTATTGGTGGAACGAATACAAAAAACAGTCAAATCCCTCAAAACCTGGGTCCCTGAACTCTCAATTTAGGCTTCTTTTCACCATGCCACAATAATTTTCTGAGCAAATGGTAGCTCCTGAGACTCCTGGGCTATGAATATAGAAGGAACATGAAAGAAGTAGAAAAAAGAAATGAGGCTCCTGATTTAATCATTATCTGAAGCTAGTTCTTTAAATAGCCCAGTATGCAGTGCTAATAAAGTCAAAAGCTCACAGGTTAGATCCTAATATGAGTTTATATATTATTGATGGTGGGACCAGATGGCAGAATGTGGATACATCAGTGCAAATCATAACCCTCAGTACTTCAGGGTATCTATGATCTCATCCAAATGGGTGCTTCCGTCCATTTTGCTGTCATTGATTTCAGCTGTGTTTGACTTCGTGACCTCATTTGGAGTTTTTTTTTTGGCAAAGCTATTTGAATGGTTTGTCATTTTTTCTCCAGTTTCCTCTATAAAATGGACTCAATGACTTCTAAAGTCTTTTTCAGTTTTATTCTCATGATCCAGCTGTTATCCCTTCCTCTTGCTACATGAATATAGCAATACATTCAATGTAGCAATATACCTTTTCTCTCATCATTCTCTTTTCTCCTCCAATAAGTTGTTAGTTATCTTTCCTCCAAATACAGTCTTCTAAACTACTCTCTCTTTGTTTAGGTCACCACCTTTCTTGCATTCACTCAGCTTCACAACCTCTGCATTATCCTCAGCTCCCCATTTTCCCTCCCCTCGTCTATCCAATCAGTTGTCAAGTACTGGGGATTCTACCTCCACAGAACCTCTTACATCTGCCTGCTTCTCTTCACTTACATCATCCAATCTGTCTCAGGCCTATTTAATTACTTATGTCTCTGAGTTGATACCTATCTAGATAAATTCTCCTGGTGTCTTGGCTGTTTCCTAGTCACAATCCATACATATAAAGCAAAAAAAAAATAGATATTTGGCACCAGTGGAACTTGTAGAGTAATTAGTATGTGACTATTTCTAGACACTCACTGCTTTAGTGGCTTGAAAGTGTTAACACAGCTTTCAGAGGAGCCTGAGCTTACTCTGAGCCTAAGGCACTGGGAATCCTGGCTTGAATTTGAGAATAACTTTTGCAATAGCAATTTAAAAATAATGATGTAGGAGAAGAGTATTGATGCATGGGGAATGAGATTGTGCGCATCTCATCTCCCAACAAATTAGTGTTGGATAATTCAGACAGAAATTTTTTGTCATTCACATAAGGGAAAATGCAATCACTGAATAATATAATTAGAAGGTACCCCCAAAGGCTATCATTGTAATTCATCTTCCTTCCCTACCTAGAGAATTTGCCTAACAGCTCGAGGTCTGAAAAAATCATTTTTTAAAAAGTGTAGATGTTGCAATAAGAGCGTTTATATAATGAAATAGTAAGTGAAACCTGGAATCATTAGAATACTAGATAGAACACATTTAACCCCAACAACTGTAATATGGCAGGAAGGTTGGATTCAGGTAATAATAAAAATACTATCTTGCATTTAAATAGCTATTTAAGTTTTGAAAAGCAATTATCTCATTTAATATTCACAACAATTGTGTGAAACCAATGCTGTTATTTCTGTTCACAAAGCTATTAAGTGCCTGAGGTAGGATTTGAACCTGAGTCTTCCTGATTGCCAGTCCAGTGCCATAATCTCCATGTCATGCTCCCTCTCCAAGAACGAAGCTCAAGTGTACAACCTGGATAATCAGTCAGTGAGAAAACACAGACAAAGCAGCAAGAGACTCAAAATTGAGTGAGGAGGCATAGTTTGTGTGAAAATAAAGAAATGGCAGAAATTCTAACTTTTGCTCTTGTCACCATGTATTTACTCACATATTAATATCACAAGATATGATAAATGCAGTGTTGACTTTAAGGAACAGGTACTTTCTGAAAGACTGATAGGAACTGTTCAAATACCTTCCTCTTTTGGAGCAAGTTGGAAGCATCAGGGAAAATGATGGAATGAATGATCAGAAGCAGACAGGTTAAATGAAATTTTGGTTGTATTTTTAAAAAATAAATTTTATGTTTATTTTTAGTTTACAATATCCATTTTCACAAGATTTTGAGTTACAAATTTTCTTCTCCTCTGTCTCCCCTACCCACCACTCCAAAACAGCGATCCCACTGAATAGCCCTTCCTCCAATCTGCTTTCTCCTATATCCTCCCTCATGCCCCCTCCGACTTTCTAGTAGGGCAAGATGGATCTCCATACCTCAGTGCCTGTATATCTTATTTCCCAGTTGCATATAAATAATAATAATAATAATAATATTTTTTAAACATTTGATTTTAAAACTTTGAATTCCAGATTCTTTCCCTTTTTCCCTTATCGCACACCCTTACTGGAAAGATAAGCAATTCAATATAGATTGTACATGTGTAGTTATGCAAAATATTTCCATAGTGAATATATTGTGAAAGACTGACTATATTCCCCTCCATCCTATTGCGCCCCCACTTGTTCTATTTTCTATTTTGACCTGTCCCTTTTCAAAAGTGTGTGCTTCTAACTACCCTCCCCTCCAATTGCCCTCCCTACTATCATCCCCCCTCTTATCCCCTTCCCCACTACTTTCCTGTAGGGTAAGATACCCAGTTTAGTGTGTATATTATTCTCAACTGATGCTGAATTCAATGAGAGTGAGGTTGACCTATTCCCTTTTGCCTTCCTGCTCTTCCCCTCCATTGTAACAGTTTTCTGTTGCCTCTTTTATATGAGATAATTTACTCTACTCTATCTCTCTCTTTCTCTTTTTGCCAATATATTCCTCTCTCACCTCTTAATTTTATTTTTTAAATATCATCCCTTCCTATTCAATTGATCTTATGCCTTCTATATATACCTGTAAACATATACACACACTCACATATGTATTCATATGCACATATACTCTCCAATATAGACATGTATATGGATGTATGCATACAT